>CM076576.1:707605008-708120410 GCA_034641835.2 Pinus albicaulis | reverse complement strand
AAAGGTCCTCCCAAAATGTATCGACAAAGACACTGGAGGATGTTCATCCTAATGAGGTTGGAAAACAAGAACACAAAGTTCCACTCAAGAAATCGAAGGTGATGATAATTCGATTCCCCGTTGGATATGGAGATATTGCTTATAACTCGTGGAATTGAGTTTGTCTACGTATCATGAACCAACTTCCTTAAAGAAGCCGTCTCATGATGAATGGAAAGAAGCTATGCATGAGTATGATGCCTTGATAAAGAATGGCACTTGGAAGCTGGCTGATCCGCTTTTTGGGAGTCAACCAATTGGTCGCAAGGGTCTACAAGAACAAGTACAAAGCAGACGGCTCACTTGACAAGCACAAGGCCAGGCTTGTGGCAAAAGGATTCGCACAGAAGGAAGGAATTGATTATGAAGAAACGCTTGCTCCCACAGCAAAATGGACCACCATTCGGACTCTCGTTGCCTTAGCAGCTTAGAGTGGATGGAAAGTTCATCAGATGGATGTAAAAACAGCGTTCTTGAATGGAGATCTCAAGGAGAAAGTTTATATGTCCCATCCATAAGGATTTGTGATAAAGGGTCAAGAACACAAAGTTTGCAAACTTGTGAAATCCTTGTATGGCCTCAAGCAAGCACCACGAGCCTGGTATGAAAAGTTGACCGAGCATCTTCTGAAACTTGATTTCAAACACTTTGATTCGATGATGCAACTTTGTTTGTTAAGAAAGTTGGAAACAAGCTTGTATATCTTGTGGTATATGTAGATGATCTTTTGATAATGTGAGACAATGAGAGCTATATTGCATCCATGAAGAAAGAGTTGAAGAAAGGTTTTGAAATGACCGATTTGGGTCATGTTCATTACTATTTGGGTATTGAAGTAATTCAACATCCTAAATTTATATTTCTTCCTCAAAAGAAGTACATTGGAGATCTTTTGAACAAGTTTGGCATGATTTAGAGCAATCCCTTAACCACTCCAATGGAAAAAAACTTGAAGCTCACATCTATTGATGGGAAGGAATTCAAGGATGCAATGAAGTATAGATAGCTTGTAGGAAGTCTCATCTACCTAACTACCACCAGACCAGACATCTCATTTGTTGTTGGAATCCTCTCCAAGTTTATACAAAAACCTTGTGAAGGACATTGGTCTGTTGCAAAAAGAGTTCTAAAGTACTTGAAGGGGACTGAAGACTTTGGACTCAAATATACACAGGTAGGCGATTTCAGCTTGATCAGATACTCTGATTCAGACTTTTGGATTAAGTACAAAGAATTAGGTATCTAATACAGGTTACACCATGAGTCTTGGATCGTGAGCTATCCTGCGGAGATCCAGTACGACTGGGCCCAAACAGACCTACGTCCAGTAATATGGCAAAGAAATCAAGCAACAAAGGAAATTGTGTGGCTCCGGAAAATCCTCGGGAAGGTTTGCAGATGAAACAGATGTATTCCACTCCACTCATGATCGACAACACTTCTGCAATAAATTTGGCCAAGAACCCAAAGTTCCATGATCGAACAAAGAACATCAATACAAAGTACCATCTCATTCGACATCATGTTCAGGCCAAGACCATCCATCTACATCATTGTTCCACAAATGAGCAACTCACGCACATCCTCACCAAAGCACTTGGAAGAGAAGTTTGAAAAGTCTTTGCATCGATGCTTGACTCACCAACATCCCTTCGGATTGTGTTGGGAATGTCGACACCTAATCCTATGGATGGGTGTGCACATTTATTTTTGTATATTATTTGTTATTAGGAAATAAGGAAGGCTAAGAGTCATTGGGAGCTGAATCCCAATAGCCTCACCTCCCATCTATATAAGCATGTACATTCTTGATTCCCTCTACAACACATAGTTTTCAAACTTAATTTATAGAATGAACAGAAACAATTTAGGACAATTTTATTAATTCATAAAAGAATAAAAGAAATATAAAATCAGCAATCTGATTCTTCCTCCTTAAGAGGGATTTACAAAGTGTAATAGTGGACTGTAAAACAACAGTACTCACTAAGACTTCTCTGTCCTCAAATCTGCACATACAGTGCTTACAAACTTGTTGTGTATCATCCTGCGGGCTACAGCAATTTATGTTTCTCAAATAACGTCTTAATACATAAAAACGCATTCACAATAAAACATTCATTCATTCATTCTTCTTACAAAAGCCTTTGGGCTCATTTCTTTTTATAAGGTGCGGTTATAATAAAAACTATTAAACCGACCAATAAAATCAGACTTCAAAATATATGAAATTCATTTGATAACTTCATCGCATCCAGTAGTCAATCAGCGATCGGCATTTCAACGGCCAAAAGGTTTTGGCCTTTGCGCTTTACGATTGCGATGGCGCAGAGCCCATATCGCATTGCATCATTGGAAGCGAACAATGAAATGAAAGTCAGAGAAACATTTGCGATTGCGATTGCGATCGGTAGTCGGCTTGCGATTACGATTGCGCGATTCTTTGCGGATTTGAGATTCTTTGCGATTTCGATTTTCTACGATTTGTGATTTGCGATTGAGGTGGGACCTCATCACATCACAACATCGGCGAACACAGTTCATCAGTCCTTTGCAGACGATCACTTTGAAACTTGCGATTGCGATTGGAGCGGGGTCCACATCGCATTGGAGAACGGTAGTTGTGCGACAGGCATGCAAGTAACATTGCGATGTCGCGATTGCGATTGAGGTGGGACCTCATCACATCGCAAAAACTCTTCGGTGTGCACATTCTTAAGAACTTGAAAGTTTGTGATGCGATAGTGTTAGAACTATGATCGCACCGCATCGCTGCTTTGTGATGAAGCGAACTTGTGCCACCTCGATCATTAACTCCGCCGATATGTTGGTAAGGCTTTAAAGCTTGTTTCAACTTGTAATCGAAGCTCTGCGCTGCTGGCGAGACTTTGAGTCTGAGCATTTACTCTACTCCTAAGAAGTTAGCTACCGCCTTAGATAAATATCTAGGGGTCGATTCTTATATGTTCTGCACTTCACTTGTGCGAGCTTTCCAATCCTTTTGCAATTACTGCTGATTGATATCAGTAGTTGGAATTAATTTCCAACACTCCCCCTTAATTTCAACTTCTTGGTTTTTCTGCATACCCAGGCATTCCCTGAAATAATCAAAGCTTTTCTGCACTAGTGGCTTTGTGAGTATATCTACAAATTGATACTCTGTTCTGCAGTGTTGCAAAAAAATCTCACCATTGTTAACCAATTCACGTATAAAGTGAAACTTGGTGTCAATGTTCTTTGTCCTTTTATGAAAGACAGAATTTTTAGACAATGCTATCGCCGAGCTATTGTCACAGTAAATGGTTGTGCCCTTTTCTTGTTCATGACTCAAATCTTTAAGAACTCTTCTCAGCCATACTGCTTGGCATGTTGCTGCTGTTGCTGCCACATATTCTGCTTCTGCTGTAGATAAAGCAACTATCGGTTGCTTCTTGGAAGCCCATGAAACTGCTCCCAATCGCAAATGAAACACATATCCTGATGTGCTCTTTCGATCATCAACACTTCCAGCCCAATCACTGTCAGTGTAACCTGTCAACATGAAACTTTCAGAAGAGGAGTATAAAATACCAAACCCCTTCGTTCCATTTACATACCTTAGAATTCTCTTGGCTTCTTGCCAATGAGCTTCTTTCGGTCTTTCCATGAATCTGGAGATTAAGCTAACAGTGTGCATAACGTCCGGCCTAGTTGCAGTCAAGTACATAAGGCTGCCAACTATGCTCTTATACAACTTTGGATCAAAATCCTTACTGCTATCTTCTTTACTCAATTTCAACCCCATTACTGCTGGAGCCACAGCTGCCTTGCTGTTCTGCATGTTGAATCTTTTCAACACTACTTCTACATATTTATCTTGATAAATGAAAACACCATTTTCACTTTGGTCTACTTCAATTCCAAGAAAATATCTTAAGAAGCCCAAGTCAGTCATTTCAAACTCACTTTTCATGACTGCTTTAAAATTAGCAATGAGAGAAGCATCATTGCCTATAAAAATCAAATCATCTACATATAATACAACGATAATTATCTTACCGTCATTCTCCTTTATGTAGAGTGTGGGTTCACCATCACACTTCTCGAACCCATTCTCAATCAGGTAAGCATTTATTCTGTTGTACCATGCTCTTGGAGCTTGTTTCAGCCCATAAAGAGCCTTCTTTAGTCTACATACTTTATGCTCTTGGCCTTCAACTTCATAGCCTGGAGGTTGTTCAATGTAAACCTCTTCTTTTAACACTCCATTCAAGAATGCAGATTTAACATCCATCTGATAAATCTTCCATTTGTGTTGTGCCGCAATAGACAACATTGTTCTGACTATTTCCATCCTCGCTACTGGTGTAAAGGTTTCATCATAGTCTCTGCCTTGTTGCTGACCTTTAACAACAAGTCTGGCCTTGTGCCTTTTGATCTTGCCTTCAACATTTCTTTTGGTCTTATAGACCCACTGAACCCCAATGGCATCTTTTCCTTTAGGGAGGTCCACTAACTCTCATATTTTACTCTTCTCAATTGCACCAATTTCTTCATTCATTACTTCAATCCATTTATCATCATTTACAGCATATTCAAAATGAATTGGGTCATCAACATGACAATACAAATCAAATAATGAATTCAGACCGGTATTGTTACTTACCTCTCCTTGTTCATAAATCTCATTCAGATTTCTGAATCTTGGTCTTCTTGGTGTGCTTGAAGTTTCATTCGAGCTTGAGGGCATTTCAGATCCCTGCAATGTGCTTGGAGTAGCACTTCCTTGACTTCTCAAGGTTGTTCAAATTCTAACTTGTGGTGTGGTTTTTTGTGCTTGCAGTGGTGGAGGAGGAACCACTGAAGAAGGGTTAACAGAAGTTGCTCCTTCTTCTTCTTCTTCGTGAGACAGAGTTGTCTTCACGTTCACTGTCTTTTCTAGACTTCCATCCCAAGCTTCTTCTTCACGGAACTGCACATCTCTACATACTATCAATTTCTTGGTGGATGGATTATAAAGTTTGTATGCTTTTGACTCATCATAGTAGCAAATAAAGACACACTCCCCCCCCCCCCCCTTACTATCAAGATTTTTCCTTAGCTGATCCGATACATGTGCATATGCTACACAGCTGAATACTCTCAGTGAGTGACAATTTTCTTTTGTCCGCTCCATGCTTCTTCTGGTATTTTGTTCATGACAGCTTTAGTTGGGCATCTGTTCAAGATGTAAACTATGCAAGTGAAAGCTTCAGCCCAATACTCATGTAGCAAGTGTTTTGCCTTCAACACACTTCTGACCATGTCCAGAATGGTCCTATTCTTCCTTTCTGCAACATCGTTTTGCTGAGGTGTATACTTCACGGTGAATTTCTTTTGTATGCCATTCTCTCTGCAAAAACATAGAAAGTCCTTGGAGATATACTCTCCACCTCTGTCAGTTCTGAGCACTTTGATATAATGCCCACACTACTTCTCAACAAGAGTTTTGAAGTGGCAAAATTTCTCAAACACTTCACTCTTCTGTTTTAACACATACACCCATTTCTTTCTAGGGTAATCATCAATGAAAGTTAAAACATATTTATTTGCAGCAAACGAAGGTGTTTGCATCGGTCCACACACATCAGAGTGAACAATTTCCAAGGGTGTTTTTTCCCTTATACTCTTTCCTGCTGGAAAGCTTTCTCTGTGTTGTTTTCCCAAGATCTAGCCTTCACAAAAGTTGTCTGGCTTCTCAATTAATGGCAATCCCTTTACCATTCCATTTCTGTGCAACAGATTCAAGCCTCCGAAATTGAGATGTCCAAATCTCAAGTGCCACAACCAATTTTCATCTTTCACTTCTTCTTGAAAGACTTCTTGTGTTACAGCTGCAATAGTTCTTCCTTCCTTCAAATTTGCCCTGAGTTTGAGAGGAAACATTCTATTGCTGGTCATTTGCACCTCCACAATGATCTTCTTACTTGGAGGTATGTCTCTAGTTGTACACACATCATCTTTGAAGAACACATTGTAACCCTTGTTAATGAGTTGTCCAATGCTCAAAAGATTACATTTCAGACTAGGTACATAGTATACATCTGGCACAATCATCTATTCTCCATTTCTTGCTAGGATACTGACTCTACCTTTACCTTTGACAAATATCTTACTATCAGTTCCTGTTGTTACCTCAGATTTCACATTTTCATCCAGATTGGTAAACATTGCAATGTTTCCAGTCATGTGATTACTACAACCTGAGTCTAAGAACCAAACATCTTCTTGTTTTTCTTGTGCAATGTTACATGTTAACATCACAATATTTGGGTTCTTATCTTCTTCATTTGAAAAATTAGCATTTTGCCTATTTTCCATGTCATTTTGCTTTTTCCTACATTCATTGGCATAATGGCCTAATTCCTTGCAATAATTACATTGGACTTGGGATTTGTCATACCTTTGTCCATGAGCTTGCTGTTTGCTTGAACCTTCATCTTGGTTCTGATTGCAGTTCCTTCCGCTTGTGCTAGCAGGATTATTTCTGCCTTTGTTTTGGCTTCTTCCACGGGCTCTGTTATTTTCTCTGCCTCGACCTCTGCCTCAGCTGAATGACATCTGAGTCTTGAATGCTTGCTCCAAAGAGGAATCTGTTCCTTTACTCAGCCTGTGTTCATGAGACATTAGAGAAGCACTCAGTTCATCTATTGTGAACTGTGAGAGATCCTTTGTCTCTTCTATTGCTACCACAATAGCTTCAAACCTTGAGGGTAAACTTCTCAAGATCTTCTCTACGATCCTTCTTTCTTCAAGAGTTTCACCATGAGATCTTATCTGGGTTATCAACCCAATAACATGAGTGAAGAATGAATCTATTGTATCAGATTCCTTCATGTTGAGTGTTTCAAAGTCTCTCCTCAACATCTGTAACTTTGCATTCTTCACCTTCTCCATGCCTTGATAGGCAGTTTTGAGAATATCCCATGCCTCCTTAGACTTTGCTGCTGCTGAAATATGTGGGAAATCACTCTCATGTACTGATTGAAAGAGATAAAAGAGGGCTTTGGAGTCCTTCTTCCTGTCACTCTTCAGCAGCTCTCTTTCTGCTACTGTCAAAGCAGCCAACGCTGTTGCATCTGCAGGTTCAGGGTAGCCATTTTCAACTAGCTCCCATAATCCCTGAGAAGCAAACAAAGCTCTCATAGTTATGGACCAATAATTATGATTCTTCCCATTAAACTGTGGAAGTTGGGAATTTTTCAAACCAGTTCCAGCATCTGTCATCTTAACTATATAAGTAAAGAAAAGATACTGACTATATAATAAAATAAGCAAGAACTTTCTCTGCTGGAGAAATCTGCTCAATAAACTTCTTACAGCTCCTACAGTGGGAAAAACAATCTCTGTTTGTCTCACTGAGTGCTTAGACTAGCTCTGATACCATGTTGAAGTTTCTAATCACTTCTAAACAACTTGAGAGAATGAAAATTCCCTCTACAACACAAAGTTTTCAAACTTAATTTGCATAATGAATAGAAACAATTTAGAACAATTTTCTTAATTCATAAAAGAATAAAATAAATACAAAATTAGCAATCTGATTCTTCCTCCTTGAGAGGGATTTACAAAGTGTAATAGTGGACTGTAAAACAATAGTACTCACTAAGACTTCTCTATCCTCAAATCCACACATACAGTGCTTACAAACTTGCTGTGTATCAGCCTGCGGGATACAGCAATTTATGTTTCTCAAATAGTGTCTTAATACATAAAAACGCATTCACAATAAAACATTCATTCATTCATTCTTCTTACAAAAGCCTTCGGGCTCATTTCTTTTTATAAGGCGCGGTTATAATAAAAACTATTAAACCGACCAATAAAATCGGACTTCAAAATATATGAAATTCATTTGATACATTCATCGCATCTGGTATTCAATCGACGATTGGCATTTCAACGGCCAAAAGGTTTTGACCTTTGCGCTTTGTGATTGCGATTCTGCAATTGCGATGGCACGGAGCCCATATCGCATCGCATCATTGGAAGCGAACAATGCAATGCAAGTTGGAGAAACATTTGTGATTGTGATTGCGATCGGCAGTCGGCTTGCAATTGCGATTCTCAACAACTGGACGAATTCTACCAGAATTTTCAATAGGGTTATTTTATCCGCTTAATGAAATCATTAATATTATCAGAATCCATATTTTATTTAGATAGTTATATCAGTATCGTTGAGCCTTATCAGAATCCATAATTTTATTAGATAGTTGCCTGCATTCTCAACAACTGGGCGAATTCTACCAGGATTTTCGATAGGGTTATTTTATCCGCTTCAAAGTACATCAATATGTAGAATAGAAAAGAAATAATGAATGATCAATTTACTATTACCAACTTCACTTGAAAGTATTAAATCTGTAATTCAGCGAAACTAGTTTTAATTGATAAATTTTCAGAAGTCTCTTTCAAATAGATAATTTATTTGATTGAAATATTACATGAATTACACGCCATAATCAATTAGTTTAATAGAAAATAAAAATAAATAAATACCGTAGGTCTGTTTAATTTCTGCTGAATGTTAAATAGATGGTTAAATTTAATATAATTAAATATACAAATAAAGAGTGTTCAATGTTTTTATTAAAAAATAATTAAAATATATTTTAATTTGTAAAAAAAGTTTAAACTATTTATCTTAAAAATGAAAGAAATTTAATTTATTTTAAAAATAAATTTATATAAGTAATTATCAATTGTAAATTAAATATTAACATAATTAAAACAAAATATAGTCTTATCATTTCATTTCATTATATATAAAAGATTGGAAATTTCAAATAGAAAAAATACAATTAAAATAATTATTATTTTTTTCCATTACTCATTGTGTGTTTTCCCTTTTCTATTTTATTTTAATTTATGGTTTTTTATTTTTAAATTTTATCTCTTTGTTTTTTATATTTTCAAACAATAAGACTTGAAATTTCAATTTTATTTTATGGTTTTTTAATTTTGATTTTTTTTGTTTTTTATATTTTCAATTGTATAATAAGACTCCAAACTTAAATTTTTTAAATATGTCTTAAAAATCAAATTTTTTAGTAAATAATTATAAAATATTGAAAATTAGCAAGTAAGCAAAATCAAAAACAATGAATTGTTAATAAAATAAAATATTTTTATAATAAAAGACTACATCAACATAAATATATTGCGATGGCATAACTACACAACAAAATCCAAAATCGCTAATGAATGAATTGCTATAATAATACTTTTAACAAGAAATAATAATAAAATAAATTATTATTATAATAAAAAAAGACCCCAACATATATAGGGTAGCCTAGCTACAAAAGAACAAAATTCAAAATCACTGATTACTTAATTTTTATTACCGTAACTAATTATTATATTTTTATTACAAATATAATATATTATTGTCACTTAGCTACATAAAACAAAATCCAAAAGAATTCACCAAAATATCTCAAATAAAAATAAAAATTTACTAAAGACTAAAAAAATTATTATTATAATAAAATGGCAACACCATACATGAACACAAAAAGGCTTAGCTACATAAAACAAAGTCCAAAAGAGTAGTCAACCCAAGTATCTCAGATCAATTTTCCGAAAACATAGTTATTTAATTGTATTCTTTTAATTATAAAATTACATTCTTCACATATTTTCTCAAACAATTTTTACAAATTATCTTCATTTTACACATTCTAAAATTATATAGCTATTATTTCAATTGATTAAGTTTACTAAATTAAAATAAATAAATTACCTATTTAAAAGATAAATAAAATACAATAAATAAATTATCTATTTAAAAAATAAATAATGTCATAAAGATAGCACGCCGAAGAGCACCATTACTTCGTAAAAACTCCATTACTTCATAAAATTGGCTCTCAACTGCTGTCAAAAGGATTAATGATTTGAAAACATATGATGATGTCTCAATAGGTTTTTAAGGTCAGATACCATCAGTACAGTCTGTTTATAATTGAAGATCGGTTACAATAATTGCAGTTTATATTTGAAACCCGCCGTAATGATTTGATACGGTACCTGCATCCATCGGTATTTGCATTTGCATTTGTTGATAGATTGGATTTGAAGTCCAAGCAGAATCTGCATTTACAGTTGAAGGTTCATGGCCGGCAACTAAATAATTATAATTTGCAGGCATGACACCCCTGGTCGTCGGCTTCATAAATGGGCAGGAACCATGAACATTAACTATTTCTCGATGAGAATTATTTTGTATAGCCGCACCTGCAATCATCTGGTCTTGTCTTCCTGTACGCTTTATATTTGAAGGCCCAACACCGTTGGCTTTTATATCTGAACATCCGTTAAAAAAAGATAAAGATTAAGAGAAAGCCTCGAATGAAATTAACAACTTAAAATAAAATAAATTAGAAAAATAATCCAACAAAACACAGCTAGAAATTAATCTTGAAAATCGTATATAACTCCAAGGTAAATACTGTTACACGTCATCTTCTTTTCTTTATTAAAATTATGATTGTGAATCCACTGAATAGAATTATAATTATGAAACTTTCTCCCAGAAATTTCATTTGGTTTATTGATAGAAAAAAAAAAAAAACGCCAAAGAGCACCATTACTTCGTAAAAACTCCATACAGTAGGTTTACATTTGAAGATCCGTTACCATTAGTACAGTTTATATTTGAAAACCCAACGTAATTAGTTGGTATGGTACCTGTATCCATCGGTATTTGCATTTGTTGATAGATTGGATTTGAAGTCCAAGCAGAATCTTCATTTACAGCTGAAGGTTCATGGCCTACTAAATAATTATAATTTGCAGGCATGACACCCCTGGTCGTTGGCTTCATAAATGGGCAGGAACCATGAGCGTTAACTATTTTTAGATAAGAATTATTTTGTATAGGCGCACCTGCAATCATCTGGTCTTGTCTTTCTGGATGCTTTAAGGTGAAAGGCCTAATGAAACTAACAACTAAAAATAAATCAGAGAAAAATCCACCAAAAAACAGCTAGAAATTATCTTGAAAATCGTAATAAGATTGTGATCCACTGAATAGGATTATGATTATGAAACTTTCTCCCAGAAATTTCATTTGGTTTATTGATGGAAGTAAAAATATGGGAAAATTTCACCTTTTGGTTTTACCTTATTTTAAAAACTTCAATTATAAATAACAAATAGGAGCCAAAAATAACTCACAAAAAAAAGAACATTCTTACCAAGCGACTGCTGAGATCCAAACGCCCTAATGATCCTCAAAGAACGCAAAGTTCTCTCTGAAGATCCGTTAAAGAAAAGAAAGATTTAGGGGAAACCCCGAATGAATTTTAACAACTTAAAATAAAATAAATTTAATCTTGAAAATAAAATTGATCTTTAAAATCGTATGTATGATATCTGCATAATCTTGAAAATAAAATTGATCTTGAAAATTGTATATATCATACCTGCATCGGCCTTAAGAAATTTAATTTGACGTTCGACTTCACTAATCTTAGCGTCCAAAGAATTTCGCAGTTTGTTGCAAGGAGAGTGTAAAGGAAGGTCCAGTGAGCGACAATCCGTGGCCTGCAACTCATCGTTAATAATCTCAGTGTCCAAAGAATTTCGCAGTTTGTTGCAAGGAGAGTGTAAAGGAAGTTCCCCTGAGCGACAACCCGTGGCCTGCAACTCATCGTTAATAAAAAACTTCTTCAACT
Organism: Pinus albicaulis; assembly: GCA_034641835.2. Classification (NCBI taxonomy): domain Eukaryota; kingdom Viridiplantae; phylum Streptophyta; class Pinopsida; order Pinales; family Pinaceae; genus Pinus; species Pinus albicaulis. The sequence goes on along the minus strand of CM076576.1, from coordinate 708,108,669 downwards.
TCAGTTGGTTACTGTGTTTTCTGATACCCTGGTCCAAGAAGTTTAAGGGCTCTTCTTTTTTGAGTTGGACTGGTTTACGCCCCATTCTTTCTCACAAAAGCACTTCGAATTTCCACCAACAGACGCAGGAGAAAAAAAAAAAACCTGCAAATTACCCTTATAAAATCCACCGCATTAACACTTATAAACCCTACCAAGCAATCTGATCATCCAATTAATCTTTAATCTTGTTGTTGTGACTAGAGCTTATATATTTCGTCCATATTCTATTTAAACAACAATTTCGTCCATATTCTATTTATATAATAATGACATCACCTCGGACACTTACTGTCCACATCAGCAGGGGCCGAGATATTTTCGCCCTAGTTTGTTGAGAATGTGCGGCCCAATGGTTACTTATTTATGAATCAAAATTGAATATTGTTGTCATTAGCACAATCAAATACGTTGTTTATAGATGTGTTTATAGATGTAACATATATGAAAGACATTTATTATTAATTATTATTTATTATTAACAATTAACATTTATAATAATAATCATTACTACTAATAATAATAATAAATGATAAATAATGATAATAATTAGTTATTATTATTAATAATTAATTATAGTTATTATTATAATAATTATTAATAAATATTAATTATTATAAATATAATGTTAATAAATAATAATTGATGATGATGGTGGTTAATGTCCATTGAGACCAATCTTTGGTCTATTGGACCTAAAGAAAAGAGTTATTTAGTTTGATTTAAGATTTTATTCCTATGCTCAAAAAGCTTGGAGAGAAGCTTCCCGAGCTCACTATAATTTTGACATCTTAAAAGGCTAGGAAGGTCAGTATTGCAACAAAGATTATGAAATTGAGCTCTAATGTGGTTGTACGTGGGGCACTCTAAGAAGAAGTAATTTTCATCCTGGATGTTCATATTCTCACAAAAATGTAAATAATTAATTATAATTAATATTAATAATTAATTAATAAAAATTATTAATAATTATTTAATAATAATAATTACTATTAATTAATAACAATAATAATTAATTATTATTAATAATAATAATTATTAATAATAATTATTATTAATAATTAATTAATAATATACTAAACCAATTAATATTATAAATCTAATTTAATAATAAACCTAAAATATTAATACTAAAATCTTAAAAGATTATAAATCAAAAGATAAATATTAAATTCTGGCAATTAATATTATAAACCTTTTCTATATAAACTTGTAAAATAAATTATTAATATTTTTAATAATTACTAATTAATTATTATTAATTAATTAATAATAATTCATCATAATATATAATAATTAATAATAACATTTAATAATTATAATTAATAATAATAAATTAATTATTAATAAATATTAAAAATTAATCATTAATCATTGTTAATTTAATTATTACTAATTAATTAATAATAATTAATTATTAATAATAAATCCAACAAATTATTGTTATAAACCCAAGAGATTAACACTAAAAACCTAAGCAATTATAAATTCAAGGGAGAAATATTAAACCCAAGGTACTATAAACCCAAGGGAATAATATTAAACCCAGAAGATTAATATTATAAACTTAAGATATATAAACCATAAGATAAATATTATAAACCCAAAGGAATAGTAAACCCCAAGGGATTAATACTAAAAACTCAATGGATTATAAATTGATAGTATATAAACCCTGCGATAAATATTATAAACCCTAAAATCAACATGGTCGACCACACCTCTTCATATTAACACAATATTTGACACAATGCGACATTGAATTATGGTTGACCATGGCCGATTTTTATATTGAGACAACATTTGTCACAATGCAACATTGGAGAATGGTTAACCATGGTTGATTTTTATATTGAGACAATCTTTGTCACACTGCGACGTTGGACCGTGGTTGGCCATGGATCACCATGGTTGTCAAAATGTGATGTTACACCACGGTTGGCCATGGATCACCATGGTTGTCAAAATGTAATGTTGGACCAAGAGACAATGTTTGTCACAATCTGACCATGGTTGACCATTGTTGATTTTCATATTAAGTCAATGTTTGTCCCAATGCGATGTTGGAACATGATTGACCATGGTTGATTTTCATATTAAGACAATATTTTTCACAATGCAACATTCGACCATGGTTGATCATGGTTGATTTTCATATTGAGACAATCTTTGCCATGATGTGGCATTGGACCATGTTTGTGCATAGTTGACCATGATTATAAACCAAGGGATTTATAGTAAATCCTAGGGTTAATAATATAAACCTCATGAATAATATTATGCCCTAGGGATATGAACCCTTAGATTGATAAACCAAAGGGATTGATATTATAAACCCAAGGGATTAATTCTAAAACATCAAGGTACTATAAACCCAAGGGAATAATATTAAACCCATAGGATTAATATTATAAACCAAAGATATATAACCATTAATATAAGTATTATAAACCAAAGGGATTAATACTAAAAACCCAAGGGAATTTTAATTGAAGGTATATAAGCCCTAAGATAAATATTATAAACCCTAAAATCAACATGGCTCACCATGCTCGACCACGATTGATTTTCATATTGACACAATATTTTTCATAATGTGACATTGTACTATGGTTGACCATGTTTGATTTTCATATTGAGACAACCTTTGTCACAATGCAACATTGGACAATGGTTGACCATGGTTGATTTTCATATTGAGAGAATCTTTGTCATAATGCGACGTTGGACCATGATTGGCCATGGATCACCATGGTTGTCAGAATGTGACGTTGGACCAAAAGACAATCTTTGTCACAATCTAACCATGGTTTACCATGGTTGATTCTCATATAAAGTCAATCTTTATGACAATGAGATGTTGGAACATGGTTTACCATGGTTGAGTTTCATATTGAGATAATCCATGTCACAATGCAACATTGGACCATGGTGGATTTCCATATTGAGACATTCTTTATCAGAATGTGACATTGGAACGTAGTTGTGCATGGTTCACCATGATTATAAACCCAAGTTATTTATATTAAACCCTAAGACTAATATTATAAACCTTATCAATAATATTATACCCTAGGAATATGAACCCTTAAATCGATAAACTGAAAGGATTGATATTAAGCAATCATTGTCACAATGCAATGTTGGAACATGGTTTACCATGGTTGATTTTCATATTGTGACAATCTTTGTCACATTGCGACATTTGACCATGGTTGACGATGGTTGATTTTCATATTGAGACAATATTTGTCACAATGTAACATTTGACCATGGTTGACCATGGTTGATTTTCATATTGAGGCTACATTTGTCACAATGACATTGGATCATGTTTCTACATGGTTAACCATGATTATAAACCCAAGGGATTTATAATAAACCCCAAGATTAATATTATAAACCTCATGAATAATATTATACCCTAGGAGTATGATCCTTAGATTGATAAACCTAAGGGATTAATATTATAAACACAATGGATTAATTCTAAAACCCCAAGGTATTATAAACCCAAGAGAATAATATTAAACCCAAGGGACTAATATTATAAACCCAAGATATATAAACCTTAAGATAAATATCATAAACCCAATGGATTAATACTAAAAACCCAAGGGATTATAAATTGAAGGTATATAAACCCTAAGATAAATATTATAAACCCTAAAATCAATATGGTTGACCATGGTCAACCAAAGTTGATTTTCATATTGACACAATATTTGTCACATTGCGACATTCGACTATGGTTGACCACGATCGATTTTCATATTGAGATAACCTTTGTCACAATGCAACATTAGACAATGCTTGACCATGGTTGATTTCAAATTTTAGAGAATCTTTGACAATGCGATGTTGGACCACGGTTGGCCATGGATCACCATGGTTGTCAGAATGTGAAGTTAGACCAAGAGATAATCTTTATAACAATCTAAACATGGTTTACCATGACTGACCATGATTGACCATGGTTTATTTTCATATTAAGTCAATATTTGTCATAATTCGATGTTGGAACATGGTTGACCATGGTTGATTTTTATATTGAGACAATCCAAGTCACAATGTGACATTAGACCATGGTTGACCATGGTTGATTTCTATTTTGAGACATTCTTTGTCACAATGTGAGATTGGACAATGGTTGTGAATGGTTCGCCATGATTATAAACCCAAGGAATTTATATTAAGCCATAATGTTATAAATATTATAAACCTTATCAATAATATTATACCCTAGGAATATGAACCCTTGAATTGATAAACTCAAAGGATTAATATTGAGAAATCATTGTCATAATGTGGCATTGGACTATGTAGTATTATAAACCCAAGGGATTACTATTATAATCCTAAGTTATATAAACACTAAGAAAAATATTATAAACCCAAGGGAATAATAAACCCAGTGGAAATTAAATGGTAAAAAAACGCTCTGCCTACAACCCGCGCATTGTAGCTTTTTTTTGCTAGGGTTGTCACCACCATGGAGGATTAGGGCTCACCTTGGGCCTCCTCTCCTCCCCCCCCTCCTTCGCCATCGCCAAACACAGCTGCCTTCAGCTCGTTGATTGCTTCTCTACCTAAGAAGAAGAAGGCAGAAGCCTAGAATTTTGTCAAAAGGTTGGAAGAAATGTCAGCGATGTCTCTCCCACCAAATGGTCCTATTAAGGCTGCCTTGAAAATGTCTGAGTGAGCGCTTGTGGGGCATTTCACTGGCCTGTGGCTGTCTCCCAAAGCCACGGAGGCCTGGGTGATAAAAAACTGGAAGCCATTGATTAACCAAAATGTCACCTCTTACTTCCTAGGCAGAGGTTATTTCTTATTCGAATTCATTTCCAAAGAAGGTAAGGAGTTGATCTTCAGGAATGGCCCATATTTTATGGGGCCACAAGGGTTGTATCTGAATAAGTGGACTCCGGAATTTGACCCAGCAAAGGACATTCCATCAACAGTTCCAGTGTGGGTCAGATTGCCTAATATCCCAATACATTGCTGGAACTGGGTCTCTTTGAAACACATAGGGGATGTGCTGGGTAAATTCATTGACATGGAAAACAATAAATACTAATAGGACTATGCTCGGATCTGTGTGGAGGTGGATCTTGAAGTAGGGCTACCGAAATCTATCAAAATCAATGTCAGAATTTGGTCTCATATTCAGAAACTGGATTACAAACAACTTACATTTAAATTCTGGGGGTGTCACGAATACGACCACTTCACCAGAAATTACCCAAAAAAGAGTGAGGAGGATAAGGAGAAAGAGGAAGGATGGAAGCAAGCCAAGCAGTCCAAAGCTAACCCAAAGGCCTCTAATCTGCAAGACAAGAAAAGGGAAAAGGAAACCAGTCCAAAGGTAGCAACGTGTCCCATAAAAACCTCCCTTCAAAAGATTCAAGAAACATGTTTGGGCCCCTTGGCTCAATTTCACAAGAAATCCCTGAAGTGGATCTGCCTCAGAGGGAGACGATAGAGATTGCAAGGACTGATGACAAGGAGTCTACTAAGGTTGCAGCGATAAAGGATTCAAGGAAAGGGGAAAGAGAAACAGAAAGATCCAAAGATAAGCACACAGTGAGTGGTGTGAAAATCCAAGGCTCAGAAGAATCCGAGGAGGAAGGAGAGATAGGAGACTCTCAATCCACGGTCAGAAGGTCAGCAAGGGGAAGGATGTCAACCAGGGAGAAGAGAGAGAAAGAAACATACAAATATAAAGCGCGGGGAAGCTAGCCTACTTTGGAAAAGATGTTGGCTAAAACCCCAAAGATGGCAAGAAACCAGGGACAGGGCTCCAAGGGAGGCCCTCACTCTCATAAAAATAAATAATGAAGGTGATCTCAGGGAACTACAGAGGTTTGGGGAGCAAGATGAAAGAAGAAGCCATGAGGAGTCTAATCATGACAGAAAACCTAGACATAATGCTAGTCCAGGAGACAAAATTAGAGGAAAATGATTTCCTTCAAAGCAACAAAAATTTTTGGGATAAAGGCGGGAAAAAGGTTGTCTCATCCAGAGGGGCCTCGGGAGGTCTGGGCACTCTTTGGAATGCTTCCAAACTCAATATGGTAGCTGAAAAGAAAAAATTTCATTGGCTATTCACAAAGTTTCAACATCAAGAACTGAAGGAGGTTTTCAGTCTCTTCAATGTATATGTTCCGGTAAATGCAAGAGAAAAAAAAAAATTCTTGGACTCTCTAAGAGACATGACGAATGGGGAGGAGCTCGAAAACATTCTAATTACAGGGGACCTTAACATTTCCCTAATCTAGGGCGAAAAGTGAGGGGGATGTATTGTGAGAGATCCAGATAGAGAGTGGGTGGAGGATCTCATTCACGACTGGGATCTTCTCGACATCAAGCCTTGCCAAGGTAAGTATACCTGGTCAAATAAACGAGTAGGCCCTGGGCATATTGCTGCTATATTAGATATATTTCTCATACAAAGTTCCTTCCTCCTACTTGGCCTTGATGCGAAGATGAGTATTCTTTCTAGTAACACTTCAGATCATAAACCCATAAAGCTGGTTCTCTCAACCCAAAGGAATTTAGGCCCTATCCCCTTTCGATTTAGTCCTCTCTGGTTAAATCAAAAGGAATTATTGGAGAGGGTAGAAGAAATATGGAAGATGCCTGTCATGGGTTCCCCATTCTTCGTTTGGGAGGAGAAGTTGAGAAGAGTGAAAATAGATTTGAAAATCTCAGCTAAAAACATCTCTATCCATGTGGAAGAAATAAATAAAGTTCAATTAGCTCTTGAGAATCATCAAGCCTACATGGAAGAGGAAGAAATATTGAGTGAATATTTAAAAAGGGAGGAAGAGCTACAACAAAAATTTTAGAACGCATGTAGACAGGAGGAGGAGTACTAGAGGAAAAAATCCAAAAGCCTTTGGTTGAAATATGGAGACAAAAACACCTCCTTTTTCCACAAGCAAGCCCAAGCTAGGAGAGGTTTCAATTCCATTTCAGAAATTAAGGATGAATCCCAAACTTATGGTGATTTTTCAAGCATCAAAATGGTTGACTTCAACCATTTTAAAAGTCTTTTCAGTGAAGAAGAGGTGCAGGGATGCAATGAAAAGTTTCTAGATGAGATACCTTCTAAAATCACAGCTAGAATGAACCAGAAGTTGGAGGCTAAGGTTACTAGGAAAGAAATAAAGGCTGGTTTGTTTGACATGAGTCCAGATAAATCCTGAGGCCCAGATGGGTTCGCGACAAAATTTATCCAAGTTTGTTGGTAGATTGTGAAAAAATATTTACATAAAATTATTCTAAAATCCCAAGACTGTAAGAAAATTGGGGGCAGCACAAACTCTTCTTTTCTAGCCCTCATTCTGAAAGAAAAGGGTGCAAAATCCTTCAATAGGTTCTGGCCCATTTCCCTCTGCAACATTGGATACAAGATCATTACAGAGGTGGTTTCCAGCAAATTGAAAGGGATTCTTTCAGATCTCATTCCGGAGAATCAAGGGGGCTTTGTTCGAGGAAGGAAAATCACGGATAATGTAATCTTAGTCCAAGAGGCGATACATTCAATTCTGAAGAGAAAATAAAAAGGTATGATAGTTAATCTTGATTTTGCAAATGTGTTTGATAGGGTAAGGCATACATTTATGTTCTAAGTTTTAAATAAGTTTGGTTTTGGGTTTGGTTTCATTAGTTGGATCAAAGCCTGCATTTTCGAGCCATGGATTGCTCCGTTGGTGAGTGGGAGAGCTGACTTTTTTAAAACCTCGCGAGGGCTAAAGCAAGGATGCCCGCTCTCCCCCTTGCTCTTTTTCATCCAAGCCTCTGCCTTAAGCTTTATTCTGGAAAAAAGAAGATCGTATCAGGATATTTTGGGCCTTCAAATTGTGAGAGGAATAAAAGAAATCAGTCATGCCTTATTTGTAGATGATTTCCTTCTACTTGGGGCAGCTTCTGTTCACTCTGCCAAATAGGTTAAATTGGTGATGGATGAGTTTTGCGATGCCTCGGGCAATAGATTGAATGCTGGGAAGTGTCACTTTTATGGCTGGAATGTGTCTCAAAGTGAGTTGAATGTTATTTCCAAATGTTGGGGCTTTGCTGGTTCTAATCGATGGATGTATTTCAAGTATTTAGGGTTGTCTATATTTCAATAAATCCATCAGGTAAGGATTGGATTCCTCTCCTTAGCAAGTTTAAAAATAAATTTCAGGCTTGGGGGTTTTCTTGGTTGAATCTAGTAGGGAAGACTGTGCTCATTAAGTCGGTCTTAAACAGTCTCCCAACCTACCAAGCTTCACTAATGCTATCTCCACTTGGAATTATCAGAAAAATGGAAGGCTTAATAAGAAGATTTTTTTGGAAAGGTGGAAAACAAAACAGAAGTAGATTTCCGCTTGTCAATTGGGACAAAGTCACTAAGCCAATTTTAGAGGGAGGTCTGAACTTCAAATACCTGAGGCTGCAAAATATAGCGTTGGGGGCCAAAATTCTCTGGAGGAAGGTTTCCCCTAAGGCTGGTTGGGCTCAGTGTGTTCTCTAGAAGAAGTACTTCGCTGGGCAAAGAAAACGTTGCCTGGAAAAACCTGTTCAATTCACTAATGGATCGCAAATACACAAGCTGTGTGTGCAGGCCCAGGCTTTCCTACATGAAAATTTGTATTGGGTCCCGGGGAATGGAAAAATAATAGACCTTTGGGAGGATCGCATAATGAACGATGCTACCTTTGCGGACATACATGAGCTACAAGAATTGTGTTACTGGATGAAGAGCGCGGGTTTGGTCTCTCTATGGGACATCTCATCTTGGAAAGACAAATTCTAGTCGAAGTGGATGAAGCCGGATATGTCAAGCGATCTTGAAAACGCATGGCTGGAGCTTCAGTCTAGGCTTAAAGGGAAGGCTCCAACACATGAAGAGAAGCATGATCAAAGAGGTTGGGGTTCGAATTCCAGTGCTTATTCTGTGGCGCAAGGTTATAAAATGCTGCAAGAAATTCCTTATGCTCCACCTTGCCCAGCACTGTGGAAATGTCTTTGGAAAAAAAAATGTATTCCCAAAATCGACATGTTCCACTGGTTGTTATGCCACAATCGAGTGCTTACAAAAAACAATCTCAGGAGGAAAGGCTTCCATGGCCCTTCTAGATGCTCACTCTTTTTGGAAAATGAAGAAAACACCCAACATATAATGTTGGATTGCAGCTTTGCATTAGAAGTCTGGGATGAAGCGTTGAGCCATTGGTCTGCGGGAATAATGCTCCCTCCCCCCATTTTCAATCTGCATGAAAATTTGTTGCAACGTTACACTGGACAGCTCCCAAATAACATTTGGTTTAAGGTTGGTTGGCTGGTTTTACCAAAGCTGGTTTGCTGGAAAATATGGTTGGAGCGGAATAGCAGGATTTTCCAAGGTAAAATTCATAACGCAAAGGTGATTATGACTAAGATAAAAATAACTTTCAAATAATTTCTAAGTGAGCATGTAAGGAATCTCACCGATAAAAACATCTCCCCTCATGAGGTGGAGTGGGGTGGATTGTTGGGATTACAACTCCTCAATGCAGATTTTCAAGAGGAAAAGAAAAAAGACTGGAATATTAGAATGACTGAAGAGAACTTCTGCAATTGGAATAAGGAAATGGCTTGCTACTCTTTTTTCTTCGATGGGGTGACAAAAGGTAATTCGGGGAATGCAGGTGCTAGTGGAGTCATCAAGAATATGGAGGGCCAAATTGAGCACAAGTACGCTTGGGGTCTAGGCCAAGACACCAATACCCAAGAAGAGGCAATGGCACTACTGCAAGGTCTCAAGGTATTGCAAAAGGTGGGCATCAAGGAAGCAAAGGTCATTGGCGATTCTTAGACTCTCATAAAAATGCTAGTGGAAAATTCAAGTCCGAAGGATCTCCAGTTAACTAGATTGATGGCGAGAATTAAAAATCTTGCTAGCTCCTTTCAAAAGTTAAGCTTCTTCCATGTTTTGTGGAACAACAACAAAGAGGCTGATGTGGAAGCTAATAGAGCTGCTCTTCTTCCTGCGAGCACTCTATTATGGGATGGGGAGGAAAATTGGGATCCAATTCCGTAGTAGTGTTGATATGTTTTATTGTCTATTGCTTCAACAATTTGTATGTGTCTTTAAGTTAGGGGAAATCTCTTCGTTAATGTGGATTTCTGAATCTAAGAAGCTTCAATATGTCATAATTAGAGATGGGTTGATTCTGGTTATGGGGGGGAATTGGGAGATGTTCCGACAATCTTGGAAGCATGTAAATGGGCATTTATGCCGAGAATTTTAATACCAAAACATAACCATTTCTGTTTAAAAAAAAATAAACCCAATGGATTAATACTAAAAACCTAAGGGATTATAAATCCAAGGGAATAATATTAAACCACATTATAAGTGATTAATAAATTGAATGGATAAATAATATAAACCTAGGGATTAAAAACCTAAGAAATTAATCTCAAGCTAAAATACAACTAAAATAAAGCTAAAATTTACTTAATGTCTATGATTTAATAATTTTACTCATAAGAAATTTTTCATAAATTAAGTGTCTGAATGTTGATCATGAATTCATGCTTATCGACATTTACTAAAAAAATTAATTTATATGGGTGCATCATTTTAGATTTCTTTTAATGTGACATGCTTGTTTGCAATTTTCAATATAGATAATTGGATTGAAACACCTCATTATCTTATCATTATAATTTATATTGGATTTCTTTTAATGTGACATGCTTGTTTGAAATTTTCAATATAAATAATTGGATTGAATCGCCTCATTATTCTTATCATTATATGTTTTTTACTTTTTACTTCAACCTATTCATTTTAAAATAGGGCTTTTAGAATTTAAAATTAATTATGAATCATCAGTAAAAGGATGCCAAGGATTTAACCTCCATGAAATATTCTAGGATATTATCAATAACAATCATAGATGGAAGTTTAAGATTTATTTCAAAATTAGTTATTCTTTGTTTCCTTCTAGTTAAATTAATTAATTCAAAATAGTGTCATGTGAACATGATTCATAATTTTTTTCCAAAATGACTAGTAAACACTAATAGATATCAATCCATCATAAACATCAAAACACTTCATTATATATCTCACATTAATCAAATTTTAAAAATTTTAAAAATTATAAATTTATATCATATTATTATTTATTAATTACAAAATAAAATTATAACTTATGATATACATGGCCAACTATATATATAAAACACAACTCACACATATAATCACATAAAAAATCTTTTAACATAATTTATATACGCAATAACAATCTCTACCTTAATCTCTCACACGGTATAACATTTAAATTATTACTTAAATTGCAAACAAAAAAACAAAAAAAATATAATCTCTAATATAATCCCATTATTTGTTACAACAATTCAAGTATCATCAATTCCATAAGTTTGAGTGAAAGTTATATTAAAAAATGGTGCTAGTGAAATTTTTTTGTTTTAGTGCAAGTTCTATTAAAAAATGGTGCTAGTGAAATTTTGGTTATGAATAGTGGATTTAAAAGGTTTTTATTTAAGATTTAGTTTGAATTTGTGTTTGAGTAGTAGAGTTATGTAGGTAAATTTATTAACAATTAGTTTATAAATACTACAAGTTAAATGGAATGGAATGTTTGTGTAAGGACATTATTAATGTAAAATAATTAGGTTGATAGGCCTTTTCTTTTGAATCACACATTTTTTTATTTTTGTCAACCTTTTTCTTTTTAGCCTGACATCTGTCCTTTTTCTCTTAGCTTAACATCTGTCTAACGGTATTTTTTTTCAGCTCCAAAAGTTCAATTTGGTTTTTAAGATGGTCGTTGGAGAAGATAAAACTAACATTCTCCTCTCAGTCTGACATCTGTTCGGTTTTTAAGAAGGTCATTGGAGATAAAAGTAAAATTATCCTCTCAACCTGACATCTGACATATGTCCGAAGGACTTTTTTGGTCACTCTCCCTCTCTCGGTTTAATAGCTTACACCATAATTACGTGCACAATATTTACGCCAAAGTTCCAGATTTTAAGACGGTCGTTGGAGAAGATAAAACTAACATTTGATGCCCTAAAAATGTCTCCTCAGAGAACATTAAGGCGTTACCAGCATTCCACAATCACGTCAAGTAGGAAGTGGGACTCTCACATGGTTAACAGCGCCCTAAAAACATATCCTCGAAGAACATCAACGTTACCAGCAGTCCACAATCGCATCAAGTAGGAAGTGGGACTCTCACATGATTAAAAACGATGGTAGGTTTTTGTTTTTTGTTATTATAAGGGCCCTAGGTTAACGGCGAACTTAATTTTGGTTTTACATGACTCACTTAATCCTACTGCTTCTCTCATTCTGTTCAAAGGGTCCATCAAATAACAGAGAGCATCCCCGCTAAAATTGTATCTTTTGCACCGTCTACAAGGAAGGCTTGATGACAATCACAGTGAAGAGAATCAGAAACTACACGCTAGAACGGGCCTCTAAATTCCTGAACAAGGTGGAGATCATGAATGACATCAGCATCAGGCAGAGGAATCTCATCGTCTAAAGAGGCTGCTGCATAGCGAACGACTAAAGGGAGGGGCACCAGCTCTTTCTGATATATGATTACATGCCCAACAATAGTCTGGATGAATATCTCTTTGGAGGGGAGTCTATGGCCGAACCTTGAGCTGGTCGCAGTGCAAGAAGATCATCTTTGGGACTGCCAAAGGGTTCACATATCTCCATGATGGAATCGAGCTAGAAATTTATCATAGAGGCATCAAAGCCTTCAAAGCCAGAAAAGCGCCAAAACACATCATTTGTCACTGCCACCACCAAGGTCTGTAGTGGGTTGTTGGTCTTTTTGGTTGCATGCGTCAGAGTTTTCATGTTATAGGAAACCCGTTGAGAGGAGTCGATCCTGTCGAGGGAAAAATAAAACATCTGTGTTGTACAACCTAATTTGATTCGATTTGAGCTGAGAAATTTCTTGTTCTATTACTTTTCTTAGGTTGGTTGCACATGGTTCTTCTTTATTAATTATTATTTCAGAGATATTTGTAGTTTTTAGTGAATTTTTATTATTTTAATAAAATGAGCAGGGTATTGGGCACATGGAGTGCTAGCTGTGATTTTCTATGGTGTGTATATGTTTTTTATTTTTTTTAATTGAATTTTTATTCATTTTAATAAAATATTCTAGCATATTTTCCACATCCAAATCACTATAGTTTGCAGGTTTTACTCAGTTCAACAATAATCTTATATACTATTTTGCCCTAACATCATTTTGTCTTCTTTCCTTGGTGTAATCTTACATGTCATGGGGTTCATCATATACGTAATCTAGCCAACTCATCATGCACCGCACTCTATCCACTCATCATTTGCAATACACTCTTAAGTTAATGGAAACATTCCCCAAAGGAAGGAACTCACTGCTCTTAGTGCTCTGTAGCAATCTGTACACTACTACACCAAGGGCATTTTAAGACATTTGTTTAAGACAAAAGAAATCTTTTGTCTTAAAAAGTCACTTTTTATTTTAGTTATTTTATATTAAAATTTAATATGAATTGAATTGTCTTAAATATAAAATTTAAGACAAAAATAGTGTGAGACAAAAATAATTTGAGACAAAATTTTATATTTAAGACAAACAATTTGAGACAAAAATATTTAAGACAAAAACAATTTGAGACAAAAAATTTAAGACAAAAAAATTTAAGACAAAAGTATTTTAAGACAAAATTTTATATTTAAGACAAAACGAATTTGAGACAAAAATATTTTAAGACAAAACTTTATATTTAAGACAAAAGAAGTTTGAGACAAATATATTTTAAGACAAAAGCAATTTGAGACAAAAATATTTTAAGACAAAATTTTAGATTTAAGACAAAAGCACTTTGAGACAAATATATTTAAGACAGAACTTTATATTTAAGACAATGGCGACTTAAGACAATGGCAATTAAGACGAAACCCATTTAAGATAGTTAGCAATTAAGACAAAATCATTAGCATTGGGAAGTTTGCATTGAAATATCCATGAGTGGATAGTGGATAAAATTATATTTTTTATTTCTGAAAATCGATATTCAAACCACATGAAATTTAATCATGTCATATTTATTTCTTTTATATTATATTTTTCTTTTTTCATTAAACCACATTCTAAAAATTTAATAAATAAATAGATAAAAAAATATTATTTTTTGGTTGGCAACTCAAGGGGATTTGAACTTTGAATCTTGTGTTTTAACCATAACTGCTCCAACACTAATATTCTTGGGCATATTATTTTTTTTCCTGCTAACCGCTCCAAATACAACCTCTAAGAACTAGTAGGGTCCAAGGAAAATAGCTACAAGTTCCCCAAATCCGATCTACATTTCACGGACAATCACATTTCCCCCAAATGTCCTCCACATATTTGCCTTGGTGTATTGGAGTTTGAAAAATACATAGGATGCCACAAGTAATCCTAATCATAAGACTCAACTTTCCTAATGACTAGGAGGCCTTAAATATAAAAAAATATCTTAACTTATGCCTAAAATTACTAAAATTTCCTATCCCAAATATGAAATTAGAAATTTTACAAAATTATAGGGCAACAAGGAAACCAACTTCCTCTATCAAAAATCTCTAAGACCTTATGGAGGAAAAATACAAATTTTGAAATAAATTGTCGAAATTATGCTCTTGCATCAATAGCTACCAATGTATCCTTGTAGGCCACCCCCTTTAACAATAGTAATACCAATGTCCTTTACCAGCTAGAAGGAACTCCTTACATAAGTCTCTCTTAGATCCCCTTCACCCATTGCAATGATTGTATTTGATGCCTACCTAGTTGCAAGCACATTAAGAAGCAATGTTAGCATATTGCTGGTTGAGGATTTCGATAAGTATGTGGTTTTTTTGACATCTTGTGACTGTTCCGTATGTGAATATATAAAATCTTGGATGCATATCGCCCTGACACTATAACATGACTTAGTATTGCCTATCATACCGTGTCACTCCCTCCTCGAGACACCGAGAACTCGCTAACACTCCCTGTCACACACTCTTATTCATTCATTTATGAATTTTGACCTAGTGCGCCTCTGTTATGTTTTCCTGGCACTCCCTAACACTCCTTAGCACACATTGGCACACCTAGGCACTTGAAACAACTTTGTATGCTTCCCTAGCACTCTAACATGCCTTGGCACTTCCTAGAATACCGTGTCACTCCCTTCTTAACACACGTGGAACTGGCTTATACTTCATTTCCATGCATTTTAAACTAGTGCCCCCTCGTGTTTCCCTAACACTTGGCCCTCACACTCCCTAGCATGTGTTCATGCCACACCCTGGCACCTGCCACATCTTGGCATGCCTATCATGCCTTGGAACTGCCTAACATGTCTTAGTACTTCTAGGAATTCCCTGACACACCTTGGTATTCCTTAGCTTTCATGTCGTGATCATAGATAGCCTTGCTTTTTTTGTGACTTGGGAACCCAACCAAGTCATTGGAAAATCAATGTTGCGCCCAGCCCAAAGTTTCCCTTTGTCTGAAACCACTTTGTCCAACCCTTTATCTAACCATAGGCTTACCTCCTACAAGTCTTATTCTGACCTTATCCTAACACACTTTATCCTTGAGACACTTGGAATTCGTTGACACTACTTGGCACACACTCTTATTCGCTCATTTCCATGAATTTTGACCTAGTTCTCCCTTGCAATGTCTTGGCACTCCCTAACAGTCCTCAACATCCATTGACACTTTCTGGCATGTGTTAGCATGCCTTTTCATTCCTTGGCATGCATTGACACTCCTTAGTTATCATGCCCTCACAATTACCCTTACTTTTTTGGAACTTGGGAACCCAACCAAGTCTTGCTTTGAATATAACAACTTGACCAAGTTATGGTTACTACAACTAGATTGTGCCTTGTTCACCTAAGAAATGACTATAACCCCTCACCCATTTAACCCCCTAAACGCTAAACCCCTAACCCATTTAACCCCCCAGACTCTTAACCTCTAACCCCTTAAAACCTAATTCTCGACCCCTAACCCATTTAACCCCCTAAACCCCTAAAACCCTAACCCATTTAACCCCCAAACCCTAACCCCTAACCCCTAAAATACTTAACTTCTAAATCACCTAACCCCCTAAACCTCTAAACCCCTAACCCATTTAACCCCCTAAACCTCTAACCCCTTAACCCCTAACCCCTAACCCCTAAAATCCTTAACTGCTAAATCCCCTAACCCCCTAAACCTCTAAACCCCTAAACCCATTTAACCTCGTAAACCCTAAATGTCTAACCCTTAACTCCTAACCCCTTAAGCCCTAATTCCCAACCCCTAACCCATTTAACCCCCTAAACCCCTAAAACCTTAACCCATTTAACCCCTAAACGCTAAACCTCTAAACCATTAAACCCCTAAACCACTAACACATAAACCCCTAATCCCTTAACCCCTAAACCCCTAAACCGTTAACGCTTAACCATCAACCCATTAACCCCTCAACCCTAACCCCTAAAATCCTTAACTGCTAAATCGACTAAGCCCTAAGCCCCTAATCCCTAATCCCTTAACCACTAGCTCATTATTCACCTAACCCCTAATTGCGCCTAAATCCCCTAACACCTAAGCCCCCAATCCCTAATCCCTTAACCAATAACTCATTATTCCTCTAACCCCTAAATGCCCCTAAATCCCCTAACCCCTAAACCCCCAATCCATAACCCCTTAACCACTAACTCATTATTCCCCTAACCCCAATCCCTAATCCCTTAAATACTAATTCATTATGCCCCTAACCCTTAAGCCCCCAATCCCTAACCCCTTAACCACTAACAAGAATATACCACCGTGGGCATGCACAAGAAGAAGAACCAAAGAAATCAAATTCAATAAAGGAATCACAACCACCACTCCAAACTCGCTTCTCTAAAACACATACAACTGCAATAAATCCCATTGAAGCTTACAAATTTATCAAGCCCTAATTAACTTACTAACAAATTCAACAAGCCAACATGCTACAATTTGTTGAGTCACCCCCAAATCAATTAGTAATTATTGCATGAATGTACATTTGTTTGTAGTTTTATTTAAAAGGTTGAAATTCTCTCAAGAGCATATAGAATATATCCAAAAGTTTAAAAAATGGAAATTTTTCTTACCTCCACAAGGTATCATCACACTCGGATAGGTGAAAACATACAAGTCTAAAATTATACAAAATTATTTCCTATCCCAAATATGAAGTTAGAAATTCTACAAAATTATAGGGCAACAAGGAAACCAACTTCCTCTTCTATAAATCTCTAAGACCTTATGGAGGACAAATGAAATAAATTGTTGAAATTATGCTCTTGCATCAGTAGCTACCAATGTATCCTTGTAGGCCACCCCCTTTAACAATAGTAATACCAATGGCCTTTACCTAGAAGGAACTCCTTACATAATTCTCTCTTAGATCCCCTTAACCCATTGTAATGATTGTCATTGATGCCTACCTAGTTGAAAGCACATTAAGAAGCAATGTCGCATATTCCTGGTTGAGGATTTCGATAAGTATGTGAATTTGTTGACATCTTGTGACTGTCCCGTATGTGAATATATAAAATAAATTTTTTTGTACCAGTTTAAGGATTGATACCATCAAGTGTGTGCACTAACATGGATGGAACACTAACTGCATGTTGTATATATTGTAATGTAAATGAATAATCTCTTCTGGAAAAGGCTCCACTCATAATGCCATTTCGCAAATGCTTGCACTTAGTAATCGTGGTCAGATTTTAAGGTGCCATGTTCTCGTAAGGGTAAACCTACCTATCCATCTCTTTAAACACACACATCACACATGTTGGCTTGATCTTGTGCTTGTTGTGGGGAAAATGTTGTTGCAGTGGAACCCCCAAATCAGATTTATTTGGGTTGACCCTGATTTGAATAGCTCTGAATGACTTCAAATTACCCTTGCCTTGACCGCGCAATCCTCATTGGCATCTCCAATGGATGTGTGATGCATTGGATGCATCAACATAGTCACAACTGATAGTCACACTGCCCTTTCACCTATCTCTCCACTGAGTCTCCATTGGAACTCCCATGCAAGTAGTTAATTGTTGTCTCTGTTGAGTTGATTAATGATTTATTATTTGTGAATTAATTTAACTAATTAATTCACTCCCACTAATGTATCAATCAGTTAGAAATAGACACAATTAGTTCAATTGAGTTTAACTCCAAGGATGTAGTTAAACTGAAACAAACTCCATGAACTACTTCACCAACTCCATCATAACTCTGCCACTTGAGTCCTGACTTGAGTCCTCCATGCATGAACACCAGTAAACCCTAGGAATTGTGTAATTCCTTCAGCTAGCTGATCTACCGCACTTGTAAACTGAAATTAAGTGCTCCAAGAGAATAAGTTGTTATTTAGGGTCTATTTATTATTAAGAGCTAATAATAATCGACACTTCTATTTTTAGATCAGCGATCTATAAATAGACTTCGCCCAATATGTCTAAAAATAGAAATCCATCTATTTTTCCAACTTGACCAACCATCCACAAATAGCATCCTGCAACTTCTGAAATATGGTCTCCATGTCTAAAAATAGACATAGTCTAAAAATAGATTTGTGCCAAAAATAGCCTGCGGGCCCACTTAGTGAAGGCGACTCTTTTCACTAAGCTCATCATCTTGTTGAATCTCAACACCTAGAACTCGCTAACACTCCCTATCACACACTCTTATTGATTCATTTATTAATTTTGACCTAGTGCTATGTTATGTTTTCCTGGCACTCCCTAACACTCCTTAGCACGCATTGGCACACCTTGGCACTTGGAACATCTTTGTATGCTTCCCTAGCACTCTAACATGCCTTGGCATTTCCTAGAATACTGTGTCACTCCCTTCTTAGCACACCTGGAACTGGATGATACTTCATTTCCATGAGTTTTAAACTAGTGCTCCCTTGTGTTTCCTTGACACTTGGCCCTCACACTCCCTAGCATGTATTCATGCCACACCTTGGCACCTGCAACATCTTGGCATGCCTATCATGCCTTGGAACTGCCTAACATGTCTTAGTACTTCTAGGAATTCCCTGACACACCTTGGTATTCCTTAGCTTTCATGAAATCATAGATAACCTTACTTTTTTTGCGACTTGGGAACCTAACCAAGTCATTGGAAAATAAATGTTGTGCCCAACCCAAAGTTTCCCTTTGTCTGAAACTACTTTGTGCAACCCTTTATGCAACCAGAGGCTTACCTCCTACAAGTCTTATTCTGGTCTTCCCCTAACACACTTTATCCTTGAGACACTTGTATTTTTTTTACACTACTTGGCACACACTCTTATTCGTTCATTTCCATGCATTTTGACCTAGTTCTCCCTTGCAGTGTCCTGGCACTCCCTAACACTCCTCAACATCCATTGACACTTTCTAGCATGTGTTAGCATGCCTTTTCATTCCTTGAAACACACTGACACTCCTTAGTTCTCATGCCCTCACAATTACCCTTACTTTTTTGGAACTTGGGAACCCAACCAAGTCTTGCCTTGACTATAACAACTTGACCAAGTTATGGTTACTACAACTAGATTATGCCTTGTTCACCTAATAAATGGCTATAACCCCTCGCCCATTTAACCCCCTAAAACCTAAACCCCTAACCCATTTAACCCCCTAAACCCTAAACCTCTAAACCTTTAACCCCTTAAACCCTAATTATTGACCCTAACCCATTTAACCCCCTAAACCCCTAAAAACCTAACCCATTTAACCCCCAAACCCTAACCCCCAAAACCTAACCCCTAACCCCTTTAACCCCTAACCACTAAAATACTTAACTGCTAAATCCCCTAACCCCCTAAACCTCTAAACCCCTAACCCATTTAACCCCCTAAACATCTAACCCCTTAACCCCTAACCCCTAAAATCCTTAACTGCTAAATCCCCTAACCCCCTAAACCTCTAAACCCCTAAACCCATTTAACCCCGTAAACCCTAAACATATAACCCTTAACCCCTTAAGCCCTAATTCCCAACACCTAACCCATTTAACCCCCTAAACCCCTAAAAACCTAACCCATTTAACCCCCTAAACCCCTAAAAACCTAACCCATTTAACCCCCAAAAACCTAAACCTCTAAACCCTTAAACCCCTAAACCACTAACACCTAAACCCCTAACCCCTTAACCCCTTAACCCCTAAACTGTTAACGCTTAACCATTAACCCATTAACCCCTTACCCCTAACCCCTAAAATCCTTAACTTCTAAATCCCCTAAGTCCCTAATCCCTAATCCCTTAACCACTAGCTCATTATTCACCTAACCCCTAACTGTGCCTAAATCCCCTAACTCCTAAGCCCCCAATCCCTAGTCCCTTAACCACTAACACAATATTACCCTAACCCCTAAATTCACCTAAATCCCCTAACCCCTAACCCCCTAATCCATAACCCCTTAACCACTAACTCATTATTCCCCTAACCCGAATCCCTAATCCCTTAAATACTAACTCATTATGCCCCTAACCCCTAAATGCACCTAAATCCCCTAACCCCTAAATGCACCTAAATCCCCTAACCCCTTAACCACTAACACATTATTCCCCTAAACCCTAAACCTCTAACCCCTAAGCCCCTATTCCCCTAACCCCTTATTATACCAGGCTCGTGGTGCTTTCTTGAGGCCATATAAGGATTTTACCGCTTGCATGCTTTATGTTCCTAACCCTTCACAAAAAATCCTTCTGGTTGGGACACAAAAACATTCTCTTTCATATCTCCATTCAAGAAAGTAGTTTTTACATCCATTTGATGGAATTTCCAACTTTTTGAGTTTCTATGGCAAAGAATGTCCATATGGTATCCCACTTTTGCTATGGGGGAAAAATTATTCTCATAATAGACCCCTTCTTTTTGTGTAAAACCTTTTGCCACAAGCCTAGATTTATTCTTTTCAAGTGAGCCATCTGCTTTATACTTGTTTTTTCCCTTAATTTAGCAAGGGTCTTAGGAGGGGTTCCAAAGGGACTACAACTAGATCGAGTGGAAATAATGGGACAAGGACACATTGTCACCTCATTCAATTTCCCCTGCTCTTTATGAACTTTCACTGATGGGAGGAGTCTCGGTATAGGGAAATTACTAGAATGATGAGACCAATAATGATGCACAATGTGATTTGCAATGCCCATTCAAAGAAGAGGATTAGATAATAGGTTCCCTACTTTAGAAGCAAAAGAAGGACTCTCCAAGAAAGGCTTGAGGGAAAGATGACCTCGGGTTTAGGAATATTAAAAAATGATGAATGCCTAAGATCAAAAATTCCAAAATCCCTCTCTTGTGATTGACGTGTTTATACTAGGCTTCAAAGTGAGGCAAGTAAAAATTCAATTAAAGTATGAGCTTTGGGAGAATCTAGGGTGACTTTCCATGAATTGTTTTTTGAGAGAAATACTATAAGAGACTAAGGTTTGGGAGATATATCGTGGTAAAGGCTCATCCAATGATCATTTATAGCTAAGATAATAGGTTTTGAATGATGAAATACAAAGTGCAAACCTTCAAGAATTCCTTGAGTCAAAGGAGCATCAAGGGTTCCCTCTTGGTGTGATAGTTAGGGCATCAATTTATTTGAAATTCCACCATCGTATTTTGTTCAAAATTGGGGGATGCCTAGAGCTCTAATATAGCCTAGGAAGCGATGCCTTGCTTGAGGGCCTTTTGCTATTTTTATACACCTTATCCTTTTTTATTTTAGCCTCTCTATGCATCATACTATTTTCGAGAAAATAAACCTTTATTCCCACACCTTGCATTTGAGCCTCTTCTTGGAAACTCCACGTGATGAAATTCAACCTAGCCATATATGCATGGTTTCTTTTCTTCATGAAGGTGATGGGCCTTGACGAGAATACCCTGAAGAAGACAGTTGAGTACAGGTTCAAAAATCAAGGCCAAAAGGTTTACTGAGATCTATAATCCTAGCATTAGAGAATGAGAAGGGGCCTTAAGACCTCATGACAAAGGGTTTAGGGGACCTAGAGTGAAGGTAGCAAGAGAAATTGATAAGGGAAACCCCAATAATTGTGATAAGGTGATTAGGGGCCCCATTATCACAACCCATAAGCCCTTAACCCATAATCAGTAAATTCCCTATCCCCTTAACACCAAAGCCACAATCACTTAACTCCTATAGTCATAACTCACAACCCATTAACCCCTCGATCCCTTAAACGATAAACCACTAACCCCTTAATCCCTAATCCTTAACTTAGAATCCCTGAAGCCCCTAATCCCTAACCCCTTATCCTCTTAAACCTCACCCTTAACCCTTTACCCTTTACCATTAACCCTTGATACCTAAACCCCTAAACCCCTTAACTCCTAAAACCCTTAAGCAAATTGACCAATATGTTTTCAAGTTTTATCTTATCCACCTTAGCCACATAAATGCATGTTTCACACTAACAGAATGTGCTCACCTCCTTGTGCCATCACTTTTTTTTCTCTTCCAAATTTCTAGACATATTCTCCCCACCTATTCTTCCCTCCAAGCTCTTTCCAATTATTAGATCCCCCTATTTGAACAAATGTTTGGTATTCTCTTGACACCTTTGAAACCTTTTGAACTCTTTTACTTGTGCCTCTATGTTTCCATCCTCACTAATACTCATTTTCATTACCAAATTATTGTGATGAACCCCCTTCGTTCTATTCATCCACCACTTCTTAATTATTGCATTTTTATTAAAATAATATTTTCCCCTCCTCAATAATGCTAACAAAACTCCTTCCAAACAATAACAAACAGAAGCAATAACATACCAAGCCAATGTAGAGATTCACCACTTGACCTTCCATATAAGTCAACAATGACAATCATATTCTTTTAATGGGAAAAAGCTACAAGAAATTGTTATCCCTTGAATATGTCAAAAGAATGCTTCGCAACCTATGGTACTGTTTCAATAGTGTGGACTCCTAATTGGCTTGTGTTGAAGGTTTTCTGGTTGGTGACTCTACCTCCAGGGACCTTATTGATCCTCCAGTTGATCATATACAAACTGGTTGGTAACTCTACCTCCAGGGACCTTATTGATCCTCCGGTTGATCATGTACAAACTCTTATTATTATTTCCTTAAGTGTGGAAATTATGTTTTATTGTCACCTGTATGAGATTGTATGAATATTTATGGTCTTGTCGATGGTGGAGAGAGTATCTAGAGTGGATCTTCGTTTGGTCTCATTGTACATGCACTAGAAGTGGAGGATTCCCATTGTTGTTGTCAAAATTATGCTTACTTGCTCTTTTCTTGGTGGTTTATGTTTATGTTTTCATGATCCTTGGGATTTGGTGCTAGCATCAAAGTATACTCTGTTTCCTCTCATTTTATGGGCACCTGCAACTTGAATTTTAGCAATTGAAGATTGTTTTAACATATGCTTTCAACTTGGCTTGTTTTGAGATGGATGAGTATGTTCGCATCTGAGAAAGTGGTTACTCTTTTCATGCTATATGGAAGATGTGGTTTTGTGTAGAGGACCCTCAGGAATACTATGATTTACTAATGTTTCCCTCTGTCAAAGGACGCTCTTTTCTAGGTTTAGAGCTCTATTTTCTTCTCGTTTTCAAGGCAAATATCACTAAAGCACATTCGTTTTCAGTTTATGTGCACTATTTGTCTAGAATTGTCTCATTTTATGAGGGGCCTAAACTCTTGATGCAAATCTTTAGTTGTTGTTGAAATGAGACTCCGTTATTATTGTAATAGTGTTTTTGTGGTTCTGCAATCTTGTGATCATTGGAGAAGCTAGTGCTTTTAGAAGTATATAAATTTGTTGTTTAATATATCAATGTAAATCTCCTATTATAAATCTCTTATTTTGATATGAATATGAAGTATTTTAATTTACAAAAAAATATGGAGCAGAGAACAATAACTTCATCCTAGCCAGGGATAAAACTTCCAACTAATCACACTATTTAGCATGTTTATAAATTTTAAAACAATAAGCAATTTATTTTGGAAGAAAATAGTTGAAATGTTAGTTGTCTTTGTTTGTGCACCAACCAAGCTATATACAGTGGTTGGTTTGGATTGGATCCACTTTTCTTAGGCTATATCATGTCTGCTACTTTACCTTCTTCTAGCTCAAACAATTATAACACATTATTAAGTGTTTCTTCCTCTTCTTTATTTGTGATGATATCTCTCTCCATATGTGAATCAATGCCTTGAAAACCGAGGCTTCTTAGTGATGGAATGACACAGTTTGATCTGACCATTTCTTCTTATTGCAGTTTACAAGAGGTTCTTGGTCCCACCATTTATTCCTATTTAAGTCTTTTAATCCAAGTTGAAGGAGCTAAGGGGGTTGAGTTGTAGACGAAGCCAAGGAGGATGCATGGACTACAACTTGCTCAAGGTTCCCGATCATGCCTATTCTTCCTATTGAAATTGAAGCATTTTTATCCTAGCTGAAGGAGATGAGGGGGAGCTGAGTGGGTTGAGTCACATGAATCGTCGAGGAGGATGTAGGGACTGTAGCTTACTCGAGTTTCTTCATCCCGTCAATTCTTCCTATTGAAATTGAATCCTTTTCATCCTGGTTGAAGGAGTGGAGAGAGGTTTAATTGTATGTGCAGTTAAGGAGGATGCATGGAATTAGGTTAAGGGAACATGGTAATGACTGGGTTAATTGGGTTTTCCTTTTATTTCAATTCATAAGAGGTTTAAGGGTATAATACTTTGGTCTATGACATATTTGCATGCCATCAATGGTGTGCGGTTGGGGAATTACCCATTCCAAATTTTCCTCGAGTGCCATCGTGCCACTGTACGAACATGGTATACGGGATGAATATTGAGCCCCAACTGAGGAGTGTCGAGCCAACCAGAGTTCAAATCACATGCCCAGATGCGTTGCTAACGTTGAGTAGTTTAGGGATAAAATGATATTGTGTTGGTGTATATTATTTAGATTTCATTTTTTCCCTCGTCCATTCTCCTCTATCTTTTCAACCAATTTTATCTGACTCGATCTCTCATGAAAACCTTTTTTTTCTAGAACTTCTACTAGTTTTGGAGCAAAGTATTTCCTTGGGTGCGTGCCAATAACATTTTGGGTATATTTTAGTGCATCCAGGTGATGTTGTACATATCCAAGGTTTTTAGCAGTGTCTTTATGAAGATTGTATTCAATTTGAAAAGTATCATAAAAGCTTTCATATATCCATATTTAATGAACATGGTGCATAAGCCTTAAATCTACTCCCAAAATTTTAGGCCCTTATTTTATTAGCTTAGCTAGGTTTGGATTGGTTTTCCTTTAAAATTTATTTTCTCTTAGGTTATGATCCAAGCAAAATTGGTGGTAGTTTCCTCTTATTTGCATGGAGGACTTACTATTCAATATGTAGGTGGTTTTGTGTTGTAGATGCACAACATGTATGTCCTTTTCTCCTCCAATACATTTAAGCTCAAACGTCATATTTGCAATGTTCATTACAAACCTCTAATTTATTACAAAGCACATTTAACTTGTCTATATATCATTAAGTTTCTTGTCTATTAAAATTTCAAATATGGAACAAATCCTTCAACAATTTTTCTTTATATCCCATGGGAGAAAATCTTGTTATATTATTGTTTTGAATGGAGCAGTTTGATCTGTCCATTTCTTCCTATTACAGTTTGTAGGAGGTTCTTGATCCCGCCATTTCTTCCTATTTAAGTCTTTTAATCCAGGTTGAAGGAGCTAAGGGGGTTGAGTTGCAGACGAATCCAAGGAGGATGCATGGACTATAACTTGCTCGAGGTTCCCGATCCCGCATGTTCTTCCTATTGAAATTGAAGCCTTTTTATCCCAGTTGAAGGAGATGAGGGGGAGCTGAGCGGGTTGAGTCACAGGAAAAGTCAAGGAGGATGAAGGGATTGCAACTTACTCGAGTTTCTTCATCCCATCGATTCTTCCTATTGAAATTGAATCCTTTTCATCCCAGTTGAAGGAGTGGAGAGGGGTTGTGTTGTATGTGCAATCAAGGAGAATGCAGGGACTGAGGTTAAGGAGGATGATAATGACCGGGTTAACTGGGTAATGGTGCAATTCAACCTAGCCATATATGCAAGGTTGCTTTTCTTCATGAAGTCGAATTAGATCTACTTTCATCCACACATGTCAATTATTACAATGAGAAAGACAAATATTGAGAGGTGGTGTAGTCAAAAGGGATTATTATTGGTAGATTTCGTGTTTCAACCATTCAAACAGTGAACAGTCTTGGAGAGGGTGTGCTCAAGGAGGATAATTCTAGGCAATGTTTGTATTTCATCCATACAAACGACAATTAATAGATATATATGGTTACTAAAGGAAAACAACAAGTTACTACAAAGGGGACACCATATTGAACTATTTCTAGTAGGTTGGAACTTCATAATAAGAAAAAAATATATATCGTGGAGAAGTGCCATGGTGTTGTGTTGACTTGTTGCTCATACATTTAATGCATTATCATGAGTATTACGTGCTAAAACAACACATATTTTATAAGACATGCACCTCACTAAAGATACTTTCAACATATTTGTCAGTTAAAGGAAAAACATTAGCTACAAAGTGTTTTGAGCAGGTGTGTACTTTCAACAAACCTAGTTTTGAAAGAGAGCAAATTCAGTAGAGAGGAATTGTGACATCCAAAATGATCTAGCACACAAGCCTTTAACCCACAATTTGACCCTCTTCTCTTTCCTCGACTACATTATCTCTCCTCATATCCTGTTCTATAAAGGAGAGGTGCAAGTCCTCATTCTAGAGGGCGGATTTACTTACAAAGGTGTCAAGAGCTTCTCATCACTTACCCTCATCCATTTTAGACTTGAGAGCACTTCCACTACTGCATGTAAGAGCTTGATAGAGTAGCCCATGGTACAATGTCTTTATGATTTACTTTCTAACACTTCATTCACATATCAAATGGATTCTAATATGCTTATTTTATAGCTCTTTGAGTTCATGTGGTTGTTTTGTATATGTTATCATGCTACAAGGATTGTGTTGTCATTCAAGTGCACTTATTTAAATTTTACTTTCATATAAGGTGCATATTCTTTGCTTCTTTTCCATCTAATCATTACACGCATTTTAATTAAGAAACTCATCACATCCCTCTATAATCTAATTTGTACTTTAATCTCTATTGTCTTTAAAACACTAAAAAACAACATTTTATGTTGGATTATTTTAAACTTACACCTAAACTATGCACAAACATCTTAAAATAATCCTCATGAATAAAAAAAAATTAGTAATGCTCTATTTATAAAACCAATAAATGATTAAACAACCATAACAACTATATCACTACTCCACATAACAATTATATCACTCTAAAACAATTTTTTTTTATGACCGATATTTTGTTTTAAAATCCTAAATTATTATTTTAGTTTATTTTTTATATCACTCTAAAACATTTTTTTTGTTAAGATTGACTAATGTTTTGTTTCAAAATTCTAAATTATTATTTTAGTTTAAAAATTAAAACTATTTTAATAAGTTAGAAATTAAGACTAAGGCCGACTAATATTTTATTTTAAAATCTTAAATTATTATTTTAATTTAAAAATTAAAACTATTTTAATTTAAAAATTAAAACTATTTTAATTAAAAATATTAAAAATTAAAACGAATTAACTATTTTAATTAAAACTATTAGAAATTAGAACGAATTCGAATTAACTATTTTGTTTTAAAATCTTAAATTATTATTTTAATTTAAAAATTAAAACTATTTTAATTTAAAAACTAATAGCATTATCAAGGTTCAGTAGCGGTTGAGGGTCGATTTCGAGGGTCCAGGTGTAGTTCCCATATTGGTTATTTTGAGGTGGGAGGTTCTTGCTAAATCCCTTTCGTGAAAATGCAAAACGCCTGCGCGGTAAATTCGACCCCTCCAGTCAAGGAACGCTGGAAGAGCATCAACCCTTGCTTCTTTCTTTGACAGGTAATAATATTATTGGTAGAGAGCCAGAGGTAGTCGTACAAGTGCTACAACTAAAGGTTATACAAGCAGACAAATACAATCTTACTACCACAATTCTTCCCAGCGGCAAAATGACGAAAAAGAAGAGGGAAAGTAGAGGGAAAGTAGACAAAAAAGAAGAGGGAAAGTAGACACGATGAAGATTTGAGACTGGTCGGCTTTTCAGAAGAAGCATCGTTACATTGATTTCCATGGAAAATCCAGAACAAGGCCAACCTCGCCTCCTTGCAGGGGTTAATTCGTTCCAGCGGCAAAATGACGAAAAAGAAGAGGGAAAGTAGACACGATGAAGGTTTGAGACTGGTCGACTTTTCAGAAGAAGCATTGTTACATTGTTTTCCCTCTCAAATCAAGCACAAGGCCAACCTCGCCTCCTTGCAGGGGTTTTGATAGGGCTAGCCTTAGCCTATTGCCTCCATTTGTAGGGGTTTTGATAGGGCTAGCCTTGCCTCTATTTGCAGGGGTTTTTAGAAACAAGGCCAACCTCGCCTCCAGTGACAGGGCCAACCTCGCCTCGCCTCCGGTAATAGGGCCAACCTCGCCTCCTTTTGCAGGGGTTTTGATAGGTCTAGCCTTGCCTTTTGCCTCCATTTGCAGGGATTTTGTTAGGACTAGCCTTGCATCCATTTGCAGAGGTTTTTAGGCTCTTCGTCATGCCTCTGGACTTTACCATTGCGTCTAAAAAATTGTGGAGCGTAAGCTTTTAAGGAGGCAGTGCCAGGAACATTTCAGAGCTTAGCCCCTTTGATTGGATGATTGCCGATAAGACGGCGTTAGGAAATGCATCGACTCTTAGGTTTTTGTCTCTGGTAGGTTCTCAGAACATGAAGTGGACAATGGATTCGCAACTCTGGGTCACTCTTTCGATATTGGTTGCGGTGGATGTATCGTGCAGGGATATAGCCCTAAATGCAGCTTTCAGGTCGCTGATTTTGGAGGTTCCGTGTTCATCGAGTTATGGAGAGAAGTCACTGCACTTGCAATGTTTG
The DNA here is from genome assembly GCA_034641835.2 of Pinus albicaulis. Taxonomy (NCBI): domain Eukaryota; kingdom Viridiplantae; phylum Streptophyta; class Pinopsida; order Pinales; family Pinaceae; genus Pinus; species Pinus albicaulis. The sequence goes on along the minus strand of CM076576.1, from coordinate 708,079,551 downwards.
TGGTGATTGATGCCGAGATTTTGATTGTTGATCCAGAAGTTGCAATGCACGAAGGCAGTATTGGGTTCTGTTGGATCTTGCAAAGTCAAGCCGAGAGAGGTACAGCCAGAAGCAGCAAAGGTACACAAGTGCATTTTATATGTTTTTCTGCGGGCCTCTGTTTTATTTTCTTTATTTATGTGTGATGTTATCTGATCGTTTCGAATGTTATCTCTATCTGGGTTTAGTTTCTGGCAATTATAATCCGCCATTAAGAATAAGAAAGACAACTCTGATCTAATAGAATATTAAACAATAAAAATTGCAGAAATGTCGTAAAAGACTGTGATTCGGCACTTGCAATTAAAGTCATCCTTAACAAATCAAAAGATGTCAAAAAAATTGGTTTAAGATTATAACTCAAATCTAATGGCAAACCAACCCATTTCACGGCTGCTTATTATACCAACATCTGGTGTCAGAGCCTGATTGGGCTTGACTTCCTAGAAGGTTCCAGGAATATGAGAAGGGACCTGTTGCTTCCCAACAATAAATCCAGTAACTCCAAACTATCTTTCGATTTGAAGGAGAGGAGTAAGGTCAAAGTGAAAATGGAGAGCAAACAGATGTATAAGAGGCGACCATTGTTGCAGATCATGACAATACAAATCCATGGAAGCTACTCCATATTCAGATAAAATGTGCCTATGATATGTTCTTGGAGTCCATTTGCAGCACTTATCCGGAGGAAAATGCATTTCAAATAAAATGTGCCTATGATATGTTCTTGGAGTCCATTTGCAGGACTTATCCGGAGGCAAATGCATTTCTGCAGCTTTTGGATTCCTACAGAATCTTGAAAGAAATAAAAAAAGACAACCTTGCTTAGCCAATCATTCACGTTTCTCATTACTCGCAAATGCCTAAGCTCTGCCATTGCACCTTGAATTAATCACAAAATACCAGATGTTGTGGAAAAATTGATTCCTACTGGAAGCTAAATCGATGTTGTTCTGTATAGCACAGTCGTAGGATCAATTGATCAAAGAAAAATGATTTTCATTTGTTTAATCTCCATACCTTGAAAGCTATAGGTGCAGAGTTTTATGTGAAAGACATCACTTTAAATATAAGATTCCACACGCTAAGCATTTCTGCTGCACAAGCCTTTCAGATTATTGTCTTAAATGTAACATCTGTAGGGCGGGTGGATTGATATTTTATGCATTTTCTATATTCTAGTGGGCCGTGCAGGACAAAATTTTGCAATCCACAGGCAGGGGACATAGTGTCACCGTTACAAATGATGGTAATCCTGCTGCCAAAGTAATGGTCGGTATCTTGGTTTGAAATCTGTTTGAAAGTTCCAGCATTACTCCGGGAACTGTACCGATCCTTCTAGCTGGACGCTTTAAGGGCAAACGTGTTGTTTTCCTGAAACAGCTGGAGTCCTTACTTTTGCTTATTACTGGTAACAATACTTCTTTCATCCCTTGCAAATGTCTGAACTTGTTTTGTTTTTTATTTTGATAGGTCTTACTCGATAAGATAAATATTTAACCGGTCTTATGACCCTTTCTTTTTGCAGAATTAAAATTTATTGTCTTTGTATATCACAATCAAAATCTCAGATCAAACTATACAATGTGAATTCATTACATGGGGTGAATGGATTTCTACAAATCTAGTTTCAATGGCTTGACTGCTTGTTTTACCTGCTTATGGTGCCAAGGCAAATTCTCAACCAAGGAAGTAAGTCAAATTCTGTTTGTTAAAAATAAATAATGCTCTCCTTGTGTTTGAATGTGCAATCACAGTACTTCATTCAACCATTTCTTTGCCCATTAAAATCAATATGCATATGTTCAAGCAAAATAGCAATTATTGATACTGCTTCTCATTGATATCTGTAATCAGGGTGCAATTCATGTGCAATACAATAATCACACAAACATTTGAGGCCTTCCAAAAGGTATTGATCAGCAACCCTCAGAAGATCTTGTGCAATATATGTTGTCACCTCTACCGTACTATGTATATAAATCTCATCGTTAGTTCAAATACTGCCCAGGTCATGTTTGGAATTTAAATATCCTTTGCCTCTTTTTCCCTGTAGCCACCATCAAACATGGCACGAAATGCCTCTGAAGATGCCATAAGTGCAATCCCGTGGGAATAAAATCGCTTAACTTCCACTTAAAAGGTAACATCTGATAAAGTGTGACTGTTTACGTACTTCTCTCCCAAATATACCTGGGGTGTTGGAGGCGGAAGAGCGACATCTATTTGACAATCGCCAGTAGCCGTTTTCGCAAGAGTATGTAATGCTACAACACCATCATGTTGCTGTTTTTAATTTGAACCGAGCTCAAATAGTCCAAGTAGTACTTCCAAACCATTGTTATCAATGAAGATCATTCTTTGGTCATAAACACAAAAAATATGAGCAAGAGCCAAAGCAACGCATCTTTGAACAATTTTATCTGATACATACATTAGAAGTAAGTGCTTCAACACTCTTCCATGATTTTTTTTCTTCAATCCTCTTTAAAGTCTTTGAAACACAGTTCTTTGATTCCTATACAATCAATTCTACATCTTGTAACTTTTGAACACCTCCCTCCTTTGTGATGTCAGTTATATTATCCTCATTATCTGCAATCCCATAAAGAGAAAAATTTGCATTGTGCTGAAGAGACCCATTTTTAGACACTATAAGATCAAGAAGTGGTATCAGTCCCCCATCATGGACAATGCAAGCTTGGTTGTGTGAATTATGTGCTAATCTACCAAGAGAAAAATTTTCCATCTCCTTGAGTTGGGCATCTGGTAATTGGAGCATTTGAGAAAGAGGATGAACAACACCACGTTGGACAATATGAACCTTGCATTCAGGATCTGTTGTTGCAAACTTCCATAATAGCAATGTTGCTTCCCTTCGGTTTTCCTGGCACCTTGAAATCAACAGACCAATAACTGGTTGTAAAGTTCCAGCGAGAAGAACTTCTTTATCTATATTGGTAGATGAATGAACCAAATTCCCAATTACTCCCACTGCCTCATAGTGGATGCCAACATCCTCAGAATGCAACATGAAAATAAGGGTGGTAAGAGAATTGCATTCGACAATCTATTTCTTGCTTGCTTCATTTTTTAATGCTAAAGTACGCATAGCACCTGTTTCTGCCTGCTGCACCTTGGTATTAGTTGACTCAAGAAAATCAACTTGAGAAGGAATTCTTCCCTCCGACGTGATGCAAGTTTTCATGGTGCCATTTTCATGAGCCAGATTTGTGATAACGTCAACAACTTTTAAAAGGAGACCATTAACAGCACGATCATTGGAACCATTTCCAAGTCTTTTTAACAAAAAAACCAGACAAGAAAGAGCACCTGCATCTGCAATGAGTCGTTGTAGCTCTGGCTTCACTGCAAGGAGTCCCAATTGTCAATTATAAATCTATCATGCTAGCTAATTGTCTCCACGTGTTTGGAGAGTGAACGCTGTAGTTAATTGATCAATGTACATTGTGAGGGCGGACAGACTGTAGTTAATAAAAAAAGCACAAAAGAACAACTTGTATGCATTTATGAACATAATTTTAAATGGTTGTATGAAGTTGTTTTCCTTCTCGTCATTGTTTTCCAATTGCAAGATCGTTATAAAATATTTACATCAGCATGTGGTGGCTATAATGTATGCCAAATTACACTGGCTTGGAAGTATATGGCTGTAGCATGCTATTGCACTTCATTCAAACCCATATAGTGGACCTGCAAAGCCATAAATGAATAATTAGTGTTGTAGGTTGACCAGCTGTGCGTTCAGGGAGAAATTTAGTTGTAGCAGTTTAGGTGGCAAGCACTAACCCAGCAAACAGAGTAAAGGGTAATCTACTTTAATGAGCTGTAGGTAGGCAGGTAAAATGCACACAAGACTTAAACAGAGCACCAACAGTATTTTTAACCAGTGACCTAGCAATTTCACTTTTGGATCATTGGAAATGCGGTTACTATTGGAATTCAACCACCATGCAATTTAACAAGAATGAAAATGATTCACAGGCATGCACTTTCTAATAGCCAGTGATTTAATTAGTACAACCACACAACAATTAAATACTCCGTGAACAGCTGAGATTACCCTGGCAACACAAATGGGAAAACCAAGATTTATGCTCAGGGATTGTTACACATTAGAGCTATACACTCCCTGTCAAAGATTTTGTGTATTCTTACACCTTGGTGGTATTTTGCAGATTGTGACTTTGGTTCAGAGATGATCTTTGAACCAAATGCTTGCATGATTATATATTTTTCAAGGATTATTCCATTATGTGTTGAACATTTTTTAAAAATCAATGCCTATTATACAATTTCAAGCACTGCCATAACTCCTCACATAATTATTTCAAGGGTGCTAGCTCATTGGAAGAGCACCTGCCATGCAGGAGGTTGGTGGTTCGATTCCACTGTACCCTAATATGAATTATTCAATGATATTGTTGATTTTTTTAATTAAATATTTTTATATTGATAAATTTTAATAGTGAGATATTTTTCTAGATTCATTGTTTTATATTGTCTCTACAGAGACAATAGATAGGATTAAAGACATTGTCTCCATAAAGACAATATGTCTTTAATTCCAACTATTGTCTTTGGAGAGACAAAAATGAAATTGTCTCAAGTTAAGACAATTGACCCAAAAATTGTCTTAAAACCCCCCTTTGTGTTGTAGTGCAACTATTGTCTCTGGAGAGACAAAAATGAAATTGTCTCTGGAGAGACAAAAGTGCTTGTGTTATATATTGTCTTTATAGAGACAATATTTTAAGACAATTTAATTTTAAGACGATTTATTTTGAGACACCCGCTTAAAGACAATATTTAAGACAATACACAAGTTTTCTTTTGTCTCAAATTAAGACAATTTACCCAAAAATTGTCTTAAATATTGTCTTAAAACCCCCCTTTATGTTGTAGTGGTAGATGGACTGCTAGCTGTGATTTGTCTATGCCTTTTCCTTTTTCACTTGAATTTTTATTAATTTTAATAAAATGAGTTACAAATAAATGAGTGCGTGTAATGTAGGAAATTGACTTGCAAAACCCCAAAAAAATCATATTAATAAAATGAGTTGCCAAATAAATGTGTGACTCCAATTTAGGAAATTTACTTGCTAATTAACATCTGAGAAACCCAAAAAAATCATTTTAATAAATGAGTTGCCAAATAAATGAGTGCGTCTAATTTAGGAAATTGACTTGCTAATTATATTATATGACTACTGGGTAAAAATCAAACAAACCAAAAGAAAATTTGATTTTATAGAAAATAAAAGTCAGAAAATAAAAAAAAACATATATTAAATTTTATGGAAAATGACTACAATATAGACAATAAGTTGAGAAGAGAAAATGCACACCAATGTGATATAGGATTTATATTTCTCATTTTTTTTAAGTGGAAATATTATTAAATAATAAGATTTATTACATAACTCAAATGAATAAAATAAACAAATTTATAAAGTGGTTTTTTTATTTGGATTATGATAATTATCAAATTACTATATAGTCTCTTTTTAATTAATAAGAGAATTTTGAATTATAAAAATTAGCAAAAATTATTTATAGGAAAGTTGAAAAAATTAATATAATAATTTCCAATTTGTAAATGTGTTTATATAGTGTTGAAGTTTCTGCATTTTTTTTGGTAAAATGTAAATATCTTTTAAATATGTTTGGTGAGTTTTTTCATAACTATTTTATGATTTTCTATTTTCTATATTTTAGAATTAAAAATTAAAATTAGAATGTAAAAGTGAGATAATATTTAGTTATCATGAATGTGTACTTATCATGAATGTGAGTGGGAATGAATTAGTTTGCTTAAATGCATTGAGCACCAAAAGATCCCAATACCTATTTTTACATGAAAAATAGTGTAATATTTTTATATGAAAAAACAGTGTATGGAAAACATTGATGTAAGATGTGTTATGATGATGAGCATTAGTGTTGTGTAATATTGTCGCAAGAATGTTGTTGAGGTTAAGAGCTATAGGTTGGAAATTATGTGTTTAAATTGTCTAATTGTTTTATAGACTCATGTTGTTGCTATTATGACAACATTACTCAAGATTGGTATTTCTAGGCTATGAATGTTGTTGATATTACTAAAGGGTTGCATGAGAGTTGGAATACTAATGTTGTAGGATATGTTGAGGGTTTCAAAACTTATGTTATAGGGATGTGTGCACATCAATGACAAGATTATGCTTTTGAGTGTGTTGATTTGTATATGCATGAGCATGATGATGTGTGGAAATCTATGTTAGTATGTTGATGAAGCTTTTGTTGCTTATGTATGATGATTATTAATTACTCAAATGTTTAGTTGCCGATGAGAGAATTTATGATTTTGAGTTATTAATAACAGAACAATTAGTATGTTTACTGAAAATGAAGAAATGCGTTGAAGGGTTTTTGTGTGATATGCCCCAAGATGATCAACTATAATCCCCAAATTCAAAATGTAAAAACTATTAGCATACATGTTTACAAATGTATTTCTCTTATAATTTTTCCAATTTAACAAACCTATCAACATTTCTTTGCACCTTTTGGGGCAATTTCTAGTTAATTAACTACATATAGTCATCTTAGTGAAAGTGTTGAATATTCATTAAATAAAAATACATCACAATAACTTCATTACATTTTATTCATAAACAAAAACACACAAACTTATTATAATTCTAATAAAGTCTTCGTTTAAAAAAGAAGGAAAGAATGAGAAATAATTTTTAAAAAAAACTTATAAGGTTAACCTATATGTTTAATTAATTATAAAATTATTCATAATAATAGTAAAATAATGAATTTATTTATGTGCATTATCACATTCCTTAATTTTGTAAGAAATACATTTCAACTTCAATATTATTTAAACTTCTAAAAAATATATTTCAACTTCAATAGTATTTAAAGTGAGTTTTAACCTATTAATTTTATATAGCAATTTTTACTGTGAAAAATTCTCACAATAATAATTCAACATGGTTGGAGAATTCTTCTACAATCCTACTAAATTGTAAGTGCATTTGAGAAAAACCAGCCCTCTCCAATATTGCTTTTAAAATAATTCCATTTTAAACAGAGAATCAACATTTTATATCTTTCCAGGGTTAGGATGTTGAGAAAGGTTTTCACCTGAGGATTTGTTGTTATACATTTTGCATGCTAATTTTTTTATATAATCATTTTTTTAAACATATTTTTGTGATTCAAATTATTTTTTAAATTAATATAAATTGATATTTAATTATATAGGCATGTGTATTTATTTTGGAATAGGGATTTATAATTTTAATTTAATTATTAATGACTTAAGGATTTAATCTCTACATAATATTTTAGAATATTTTGAGCATTGATTATCTCTAAGTGACACTACTTAGCATGCAGTTTTAGGAAATTTAAAAATAGTCTAAATTTAAGATGTGGCAATCTTGCTAGAGTTGTAATTTAGAAACTGTCAATCATGTATTTGTGAAATAAGATTAGAATATCTATTTTTAGAGGTTTTTATTCAATTCAATCATGTAGTTTCAAGCAACTGAATCAATGTAATTTGTTAAGCACCAAAAGCTCACAAAAAAATGTATTATTGTATGGTTCTTTCTCACTCCATCTATCACATAGTAAAAATATCCATGGTTGATTCTTCCAACACTCCATAGATTATCGACTTAGTTCTCATCATCAAAGTTTTTGCCAACACAAAACAAATGTCAAATTAAGAAGAAGAAAAAAATTAACTTCAATCGATCCCATGAAGCAAGGAAAAAGTGTAAATCATGACCTAACTAGATGCAATAAATCTTTTGTCTCCTTCTCCATGTAAATTTATAATACTAATAAGCTACATGTCCTATTTCACATTAAAGTGGTTAATCATTCCTAATGTATTTAAGTATTTTGTTATAATTTAATTGTATATTTAACTATTGGTTTTCCCAAAAATAAAGTGGTTAATTTTTTTTCCTAATAAGTGATTTGAGTTCATATAGAGGAAGTAAACATTCTTAGCAATAATGAGACTTTTTAGAAAAATTGACAAAACTTTGAAAGGGAATTGATATATGTTATTATCAGTGGTTAGCATTGATGACTTGCCATTAGGAAATTTCTTAATAATCTGGTTTTCTAGCATTCGATGTGGTTGAAGCTTGTATATGGAAGGGGAGTTACTTGCTTGCAATTAGAAATTTTAAATTTTATCTTTTGAGTATGCCAATCATCTCAAAAATTGTATTTACCTTGTAGGGAAGAGAACATTTTGACCTATATGTTCCAAGTTTAAACTACATTTTTTATTTATTTATTTCAGTATCCATGTCCTCCATGACCATTTGACATAAAATATTGTATGTTGTTTTTTTTTCTTGTAAATCATGTTCTTCGTCATCTTAGCTTTGAATTACAAAAGTTGATGAGCTTCCTCATATTAGCTTTGAATTACAAAAGTTAATGCTAAAAAATTATTTCAACTTAATGCAAATTTTCATAAAGAGTTTTGCTTTTGCTCAAAGGAACTTACAATTTAGAGTAGAAGAATTCCCCACCCATGTTGAATTATTCTTTAGAGAATTTCTGCATAGTAAAAAGTTGGTGCTAAAAAATCCTTTCAACTAAATGCAAATTTTCATAAAGAATTTTTCTTTTATTCAAGGGCACTTACATTTTAGAAGGATTGTAGAAGAATTCCCCATCGTAGAAGAATCCCCCAACCATGTTGAATTATTCTTGTGAGAATAAAAAATTTCATATAAAAATATTACTCTAAAACTCACCTTTTTTTTTGTAATCTGGACTACATCTTCATCATGTTATCACCTCAATCATGGCAGGTTCATGGCCGAGAATTGAACGAGTGACTTCACATCAAGGATATTGGGGGAAAATTGAACCAGTGACTTCACATCATCATCTATCGTGGATCTTAGGGGAGAATTGAACCAGTGACTTCACATCATCGTCTATAGTCTATCCAAGACAGGGTGGACACAGTAAAACTCACTTTAAATACTATTGAAGTTTAAATATATTTCTTAGAAGTTGAAATATATTGAAGTTGAAATATATTTCTTAGAAACTTAATGAATGTGAGAATGAATATAGATTAATTCATTTTTTTTATAAATAAATTCACAATTTTGTTATTATTACGATAATTTCATAATTAATTAAAGATGTCAACTTTTTATTTTTGAAATTATATAAATAAAAATCATTCTTCATAATGAATAAATAACTAAAATTATATTTTAAAATGAAACATTTAACAATTTCATTGAACTAGCTTAGATTTCTATTCTTCCATTTTTATAACTATCCATTGATCCAATTAAGTAATTAAGTTAAGCATTTTATTTATTCCAGGAAATTAAGCTATATTCTCAATTTCATTGTGCGATTTTCATATTGAGAGTACAAAGTTAATCAATTAATGTGTTGAGATTGTACTTTTCATTTTTTTTCATTTTTTTTATTTAAATAGTCTTGTATTATTCTTTGAAAGGCTGATAATATTGGTATGTTGAATTCAATTATAAATTATCACAATTTAACAATCCTATCGGTCTCTCTTGAACTTTTTAGGGCAACTGCTAGTCATATTATATGAAAATTTAATTAACTGTAATTAACTTTATTATAACTATTTACATAGTTTTTTTAATTTGTTTTCTAATCATGAATTTAATAATATTTTATAAAATTGTATTTTAATAATGATAGAATGAATGTGATTTTATAGTATAATGTTATCAAGTTTAGAATATGCACATTGTTTAATACTTATAATGACTTAAATTTAAAATTTAAATTATAACAATAATTATGAATAGTGGACTTAAATGGTTTTATTTAAAATTTAGTTTGAATTTGTGTTTGAGAGGTAGAGTTACGTGGGTAAATTTATTAACAATTATTTAATAAATATTAAAAGTTAGATGAAATGTTTGTATAAGACATTGTTAATGTAAAATAATCATATTATATAAAGGTTTAATTTGTTGTAGTTAATTTTATTATAACTATTTACATATTTTTTAAAATTTATTTTCTAATCATAAAACTAACAATATTTTACAAAATTGTATTTTAATAATGATAGAATAAATGTAATTTTATAATGTTGTCAAGTTTAAAAGATACACACTATTTAATACTTATAATGATTTAGATTTAAAATAGTAAATTATAACCATAATTATGCAGTTATGGTGATCTTTGTTTGAGTGCACAATAGTAAATTTTCTTTAAAAAATCTCTATTAATCACCAATTGACCTTTTCTTTAAAAAAAAACATAATTTTCTCTTATATTCCACAATTAACAAGTTTCAGAGCCGTGCTGAGCCGTCGAGATAGACTCAGACGAGAATATTCTGCTTAGATTTAATCTAGCACGTTCAATTATATTTAAAAACAAAAGTCAGCGCATCTAGGTGCATATAAATATGCCGATAGAGCCTAAATGACGACTTGTAACGTCTACATATAATGTTGAGTCGTAATACATATACATGTATTAATATATAAATTTACACAACACATTGTAATATATTAATATTGGTAATTTTTAATACTAATATTATTATTTTTTAAATTAAAATTTAATTTATTAACACTAATTCTAAATATTAATATTAATTTAATGTTTATTATTAACTAATATGTATAATATTATTATTATTTATAATAATATTATGTTTATTTATTTATTTTAATAAATAAATTTACTAATATTATTTTTTTCAATATTATTAATATTCTATTAATGTTGTTAATTCATAATATTATTATTAGATATATTATTAACAAATAATATAGTTACAATAATTATCAACAATATTAATAATCTTAGCTATAACTCATTCTATGATATGTTCCATGAATTTTCTTACAATAATTATCAACAATATTAATAATCTTAGCTATAACTCATTCTATGATATGTTCCATGAATTTTCTTACAAAATTTCTTTTTCCGTCCTCTTTTTATGATAAGGAAGCAGAAAAGTAAATCTTAAATACATCCATTGGCCATAAATAAACAAAATAAAATGAGTGGACCAACTCTTATCATCACCTAGTACATATAAAGGAGGCTTGTGCCAACCCCTTTATGTTGTAGCCAAACTCCCACCATTTTGATATGATATGCATCCATTAACTCCACATCATATTTTTGTTCCACACCAATGCAGAGCATACCAAATACACATCCACAAGATTTATATAAAACTTGACATGTTTGTCTTTCCCATGCCACCTTTCACATGGCTTTAACATTTGGTTCATGTGGCTTTGGGGAATGCTACCACCCTTCAACCTCATTATGGAATCACATGAATGTTTATTTTTTCATTTACGATCAATGTTCTCTTTTCTATCTCAACTACAACATTTACCATCCTCTTTACATACTAGTTATTGTATCCTATAACATCATAACGACTGATCTCTATAAATTTGAAAAGATTGTGTCCGACATGATTGAGAATGGACTTTAATTTCACATTTATATGGCTATTTCCCCTATAAAAGTACCCAATTATGATTCCAGAATCACCTACAATAATTACTCTTTGAAACAACTCCCCCAGCTACCATGATGTACTTGTCTGCACCATCAAATCAAATGTTAGATGTTTGAAATGTTTTAGGTCATTCACTCACATCCTCCTTCATTTAAGCTAACTACCTAACTAACTCTCTAACCCCAACTAATCTCTCCTCCCTACTGAGACCAAGACTTCCCATTTTTTTGTGTTTTTATCTTGCTCTATAATTTGCAAATGTTTGGTTGAATTATTTTTTGAATTCTAATGTTAAATGATGGAACACAGGAGTTCGTTATTCTATTGGTTGGTCATGGCTTATCTACCAGGCTGTAGAATAAAAAGTAGCTTTGGAGAACTTGTAGAGAATAAAAATGCATCGTCGTCTCATTTTACAGGTATGTGTACATTTTGTTTCTCAGACATCTTTTGCCTCTTTGATTTGGATAATAATGATAAAGAAGGGAATAAATAAATCTGAGTGTGTATAAAATGTGTTTAATATAAATTTATAGTGTATTCTTAGTGATTTTAGTATTATCAGTAAAAAAATTCAATCTCACACAACACCCAGATGGATCTATAAATTTTATATACTAGTTTAGATTTCATGTAAAATAATCTAGTGTATTTTTTCATAAATCTATGATTAGAAGTAGAAAAAAAAATCTCAACTCAATAATATTTGAGAAGTAGATTCATTTCGCCATTTGACCATGCATTCTCGGGTTTAAACCTTTGAATATCATCACCCAGACTGTGGGTGTGGGGTGAGACTAGGAGCAAACTATAGAATCCAACATCCGATCTAGGGTTCGACTCTTTCAGAGATCATTAATATTTATTGTTCTTTAATGAAGTTAAAGTTACCCTTTCAGTCCTCTGAATTCTTCCTGACATGAAATTTCTTCAGTGTCTTTCCAACATGGAAGCCTCACTTCTCATCGATACGTCATTTCTAAGTTGTTTTCTAGAAACGCAAGTTGCATCATTCCCGCGATCCGACATGTGTATGTCGAAGAAGGCCAGCAATGCATAATAATTCTATTTTTTATTTTCTTAGGTTACACAAATGTGCATCAGCCACTGCCAGTGGTGAGATGTCACGTTCTAGAGGAGATATTAGGCCAGTAAGGTTAAGAATTAATGTTAAATTTAATGTGTGTGAATCATTTAAATGGATTTAAAGGGTTATTTGTGGGTTTTTTTTTTAGACTAAGCGGATTTGAATTTTTTTCAAGAAAAGACCAAAGACATTAATAAATTAAAATTAATGTGTTTGAATTATTTAAATGGATATTGGTAATTAAAATTCAAAATATATATTAGATATTAAAATTTTAATTTAAAATGTTTTAATTTATTTTTTTTAAATTAAAATTTGATTACTATTTCGAAGAGTATAGAGTTAGATAGACTTTGTATATCTCAATTTGTCATTAAAGGAATTAATTGAAATTTTTTTAATTATTTTTTTTAAATTAAAATTTGATTACTATTTCTAAGATTATAAAGTTAGATAGACTTTACATATCTCAATTTGTCAAAGGAATTAGTATATTAGTTTCTTGTTGTTTGGAGTTTGAGGAACAAATTATTATATCAAATTGGAAAAAAAAAAAACCTCATAAAAAATAATATGTACTAAATTACAATCATATTTAGTGTGAAAGATTGAAAACATTAAAACAAAATTTCAATCAATAAAAGTATAAAATAATATAATTAATTACAAATTTTTTACCTTAGATTTTTGTGATCCATATTGATTATACACTTAATAATTTTGTATGCATTTGTGTCCCTAATATTAATCTCTCTTCTCGAAGAGCTCTCTGATTTAATTTTCTATTTGTTCTCTATTTTTTGGCAATTTCCAGGTGATAACGTAGTTGTTAGGACAAGGTTATGGGATAAGAAGTATTTGTGTAAGACCAGAACGATTCACTTGCTATGTACTCTGCAATTAGCAAGGAACGACATATGGAAATTGATGAGCATCTGTTATTAGATGCCAAAGTTTTTTGGAACTTTCAATTGCTACATGGTGGCCTTCTAGTTAGTCCTTTGTAAATTTGTCCAATAGCACCTAGATATTCATAATTGAAGGAAGAAAAATAAACCATATGAACTGTCATCTAGACCATCAAAACAAGGCATGTTGTGTTATTCATTGCTAAATGGTGGCCTTCGAGTTAGTCCTTTGTAAATATTTCCAATAGCACCTAGATATTCATAATTGAAGGAAGAAAAATAAACAATATGAACTCTCATCTAGACCATCAAAACAAGGCATGCATTATTCACCAGAGCAAGCGCACCAAAGCAATTACAAGTGGGAAAAAAACCTCTTACAACTTATTAATTTTACTGAGTTGATAATGAATTACATTAATAGTCAATGATTTTTTATCTTCAATGATTTTTTATATGTCACAGTGCTTCTCGAATTATTTAATAAGTATATTTAATTTGTTGTTGGAATCCTTCTTGGTTTATTTAATATTAACATTAATTTTAAATATTAATATTAAATTTAATTTTTACTATTAGCTAATACGTATAATATTATTATTAATTATAATAATACTATGTTTTTTATTTACTTTAATAAATAAATTTATTAATATTATTAATATTCTATTAGTGTTGTTATATTAATTTAAAATATTAATATTAGTTATATTATTAATGAATAATATAGTTATAATAATTATAACAATATTAATAATCTTAGATATAACTTATTCTAGTGATATGTTTCATGAATTTTCTTACAAAATCTCTTTTTCCAACCCTTTTTATGATGAGGAAGCAAAAAAAAAAAAAAAACTTAAATACATCCATCGGTCATAAATAAACAACACAAAATGAGTGGGCCAACTCTTATCATCCCCTGTAACATATAAATGAGGCTTGTTTCAATCCCCTTCATGTTGTAGCCAAACTCCCACCATCTTGATATGATATGCATCCATTAACTTCACAACATACTTTTGTTCCACACCAATGCAGAGCCTACGAAATACATATCCACAAGATTTATATAAAATTTGACATGTTTGTCTTTCCCATGCCACCTTTCACGTGGCTTTAACATTTGGTTCATGTGGCTTTGGGGAATGATACCACCAGTCAACTTCATTATGGAATCGCATGATTGTTTATTTTTTCCTTTACATAGTAGTTATTGTGTCCTATAATATTATAATTATTGATATTTATAAATTTGAAAATATTGTGCTTAACATGATTGAGAATAGATTTTAATTTCACAATTATATGGCTATTTCCCCTATAAAAGCACCCAATTATGATTCTAAAATCAAATACAATAATTAATTACTCTTTGAAAACAACTCCCCCAGCTGTCACAATGTACCTGTCTGTAAATGTTTTAGGTCATTAATCCATTTCCTCCTTCATTTAAGCTAACTACCTAACTAAATCTCTAACCCCTACGAATCTCTCTTCCCTAATGAGACTAAAAATTCCCATTTTCTTTTAGTGTTTTTATCCCGCTCTCATAATTTGATGTAATTTGCAAATGTATGATTGATTTTTTTTTGAATTCTAATGTTAAATAATGGAACACAAGAGTCTGTTATTGTGTTGCTTGGTCATGGCTTATCTGCAGGCTGTAGAAGAAAAATTAGTTATGAAGGACTTATACAGAATAAAAATGGATCATCTCATTTTATAGGTATGTGTACATTTTTTTTCTCAGACTTATTTTTCCTAATGATAAAGAAGGGAACAAATGAATTTAACTGTGTATAAAATGTGTTTACTAGATTTAATTGGAAGTAAATTTGTAATGTATTCTCAGTGGATTTAGTATTATCAATAGAAAAAATCAGTCTTAGACAACACCCAGATGAATCTATAAATTTTATATAATAGTTTAGATTGCATGTAAAATAATCATAGTGTATTTTTTTGTAAATTTATGATTATAAGCAGAAAAAAAAAAATATCAACTCAATAATATTTGAGAAGTAGATTCAATTCGCCACTTAACCATGCATTCTCGGGTTTGAACTTTTGAATATCATCACCCAGGTTGTGGGTGTGGGGTGAGACGAGGAGAAAAATGTAACACCAACGTCCGGTCTAGGGTTCGACTCTCTCAGAGATCATTAATATTTATTGTTCTTTAATGAAGTTCAAGTTACATTTTCAGTCGTTTGAATTCTTCCTGACATGCAATTTCTTCGGTGTCTTACCAACCTGGAAGTGGAAGCATCATTACTTAATGATGCATCATTTCTAAGATTTTTTCTGGAAACGTAAGCTGCATCATGCCCACAGCCCGACATGTGTATGTCAAAGAAGGCCAAGAATGCATAATAATTCTATTATTTTATTTTCTTAAGTTACGCAAATGTGCATCAACCACTGCTAGTGGTGAGATGTCACATTCCAGAGGAGAGAGTAGGCCAGTAAGGTTAAGAATTAATGTTAAATTTAATGTGTGTGAATTATTTAAATGGATTTGAAGGGTTATTTTGTGGGTTTTTTAGACTATATATATTTGAAGTTTTTAAAGAAGAAACAAAAGACAATAATAAATTAAAATTAATGTGTTTGAATTATTTAAATGGATATTGGTAATTAAAATTCAAAATGTATATTAGATATTAAAATTTTGAGTGAAATTTTTATTTTTTATTTTTTTAAATTAAATTTGATTACTGTTTTGAAGAGTATAGAATTAGATAAAATTTGCATGTCTCAATTTGTCATTAAAGGAATTAATTGAAAATGTTTTTATTAAATTTTTTTAAATTAAAATTTGATTATTATTTCTAAGATTATAAAGTTAGATAGACTTTACATATCTCAATTTGTCAGTAAAGGAATTAATATATTAACTTCTTGTTGTTTGGAGTTTGAGGAACAAATTATTATGTAAAATTGAAAAAAAAATTACTCATCAAAAATAATATGCGCTAAATTACAATCAGAGTTAGTGTGATAGATTGAAAATATTAAAATACAATTTCAATCAATAAAATTATAAAATAATATAATTAATTATAAAAAATTTATCTTAGATTTTTGTGATCCATATTGATTATACACTTAATAATTTTGTATGCCTTTTTTTCCCTCATATTATTCTCTCTTCTCGAAGAGCTCTCTGATTTGATTTTATATTTGTTCTCTGTTTTTTTACATTTTCCAGGTGATAATGTAGTTGTTAGGACAAGGTTGTGGGATAAGAAGCATTTATGTAAGACCAGAACGATTCACTTGCTATGTACTCTGCAATTAGCAAGGAACGACATATGGAAATTGATGAGTATCTGTTATTAGATGCCAAAGTTCGTTTGCACTTTCAGTTGCTACATGGTGGCCTTCTATTTAGTCCTTTGTAAATCTGTCCAAAAGCACCTAGATATTCATAATTGAAGAAAGAAAAATAAACAATATGAACTCTCATCTAGACCATCAAAATAAGGCATATTGCGCTATTCATTGCTAAATGGTGGCCTTCTAGTTAGTCATTTGTAAATATGTCCAAGAGCACCTAGATATTCATAATTGAAGGAAGAAAAATAAACAATATGAACTCTCATCTAGACCATCAAAGCAAGGCATACTGAGCTATTCACCAGAGCAAGTGCACCAGAGCAATTACAAGTGGGAAAAAAACCTCTTATAGCTTATTTATTCTACTGAGTTAATAATTAATTACATTAATAGCCAATGATTTTTTATCTTTATGATTTTTTATATGTCACAATGCTTCTCGAATTTATGCCTTATGATGTTTTCTTTGCAACATTTGATGCAATCGCTAATTTAATAATGTTAGGAGCTCGGGCTTGTGGTAAACCTTGTAGAAGACAAAATGCTTCAATCTAATTGTTTGCAACTTGTCCCAAATTCCATGCACAATAAATTTATACTTTTCCTCCATTTTTCATCCTTAACCACATCAGACCATAATCATAACTTAATTTGTGCCCCTATGGTTTTGTACCAATTACCTTTCACCACAAAGTAAGTTAACTGAGCCCTTTGTGAATGACTACTCAATGTCCATTAAACTTTTTAAAATATATTTTAAAGAATGTAGTGAAATATATATATGATTGTTGAATATTATTTATTTTTATATTGCATACTTGTAAAGAATATATTATAAATATATAAAACTCTAATAATTATTTTAATGGGTCGAATTCTCATGATTAAAGTACCTTTATATTGGAATTATAGAATCAATTATCCTAAACAATATATATATATATATATATATATATATATATATATATATATATATATATATATATCTTTTTCAATATACTTTATTTAAAAAAAAAAAAAAAAAAAAAAATCACTACATATGAAGTTGGTAAAAATATGTTCTTCAACAGGTTGCAATTGAGCATGGTTTTGTTTGGATTTTTTGTTTTATTATTTCTTGAATATTAGACATTCTTGAAAGATTATATACCCATATATGGTTTAACTCATTGAAAAAAAAATCCCCAAATATTTGGAATCTAAAAAGTTCCTAAATATTTGGAAACTTAAATTTAATGATATAAAATCCATCATATTTGGAAAGGAATATATAAGGGATTTAAAAACAATGGCCAAAACATTCACACCGGATGGTTAATGTGGTTTGAGAACCTATAAATGCTTGAGCGAGACCAATAGCCATAACTTGTTAAGGCGTTATTTCTTTTTAATTATCTTAATACATATTAGTTAATAAGAAATTGGATATAATATTTTATAATATGCTTTATTATTGTATAACTGAATAAAGATAATGTAAGCATTTTTCACATTACCAAAAAAATCATATGATAATTTATTTTTTATTAATTAAAATATTAAATATAAGTATCATAATTTTTAATAAAAAATTAATATGCATTAACATTATATTAGAAGTATAAAATTTGGCATATTAATTTTGGTTGATTTTATAAATCAAGTTGAGTCAATGATTTGAAAAAGTTTTACCAACATATCAAAGTAATTGACTAAAACAACTATAAATGAAAATATTCCAAAAAAAACTTCATGTATAAATAAAATTTACATTCTACAAAATCTTAATTAAATAATGGGATCATTGGCTATAAATTTTAGGTCCTCTACTTAACTAGTAGGATCCTTGAGGTCTCAAAGGCCTTTGTTCTCCATAATCACTGAACGAAATGACTGAATCAGCTACTAAATCCCCTTTGTTGTCTACAATTGAATTGCTTCCATTTGAATTTGGATAGTCCTTAGTTCATTCTCCAACCTATTCAATTATGTTGTTTACTTGATAATGTGCTCCATAGCAACATTCAAGGTGGAGGTCAACTGATTGTAGTGAAGCTTTAGAAGAAAAATTTCAACTCAACCTCCTCTCCTCCGTGCATTTTGAAGTGGCTTGAACAAAATATAGGAAGAAGGTCCAACAGAGATTCTGTAAGCATTGGAATTAAAGCACTAGCAAATTGGAAGTTGTGTCTTAAGAAAGAAACCATCTAGTGAGATTAACGAATGTGTTCAAGGCCACTCAAATCCTTGAAATGAAATATTTCTCCTTTGAAAGACCTAAAGTAAAAACTACCCAATGAGACAAAAGGGATGGCATAGAGGCAGAGCATTAATTGGCATATGGCCCCTATAGACATAAATACCCATATAAATGCAATGACTAATTTATTTTTAAATTCCAATTAATCATATCTATGAAATTTTCATTCTTATGACCCAAAGGGATTATGTCTCCAATGGCTAATATATTGCAGTGAAGTGACCTCTTACAAGCCATAAATTAAAAAAATTGTATACATGCATGATAGACATTGGATTTGAAGGCATATTTTCCATGAGGGATAACAGTACTACTCCAAGTGCTTTTTACCTTCACCCCATGATTTAATACAGATTGAAACTATTACTTTCATCACTCATACACAATTATCAAATGATAATGAACATTTGTGGGATGGGTAGATCGTACCCATAATTTTCATTTATGATAAAATGATATATATGGATCTACCACTGAGTCTTCTAACTACATTGCAACTTACCCCCATTGCGATATGATACCCTATGTTTGAAAAAATATTAACAAGTTCAACACCTAGCCATAAGGAATGTGAACAAGTGGGTTCAACTCTTATGAAACTTGTCATTAAGGGATGGGGGAGTAATTAGAGTGCATGTTGATCAAAAGGTCCTCTTTTTTAAACCTTGCTCCGCAATTTTATTGTTTATAGGCTTCAACATTATTGTGTCTAAGGCCATGGAAGACCATAAAATATTCAAATTAATAAAATTAAAATTTTGAATTATTTGAAGAAGAATGGTGAGTCTAGCATTTTCAAGCAAAAATTCATATGGTAAAATAATATCCAAGAATCGATTACAACAAGAATTTGACAAATATATAGCAACATGGCCTAAAGTTTCATGCCAGGAAATAACTCCAAAACTTGGATACACTTGCATTAATGATAATATAATTATATAACAACATAGAGTCACCTTTGAAATTCATCTTCCAATATGATCTCCTATTCTAATTATTCATATTTCCCTTTATTTTCATATTTACAATTTATCCACCCAATCCCTGAGAATTGAGTGTTTAACATTCCCCTCTTTAATCTAAAGGTGTGTTTGTGACTCCAAACATCATTATAATTATTTCAAACTTTTCTCTTCCAAGATCTTGGTGAAGATGTCTGTCATTTTCTCATTTGTGGAACAATGTTGTAGATGAGTAGTCTTGGCATCTACATGATATCAAATCAAATGATACTTTGTGTTGATACGTTTGGTTCGATCATGGAATTTTGTATTCTTGTCCAAATTAATTGCATATGTATCATCAATCATAATAGGACTAGAGTTCACTTGTTTCTCCTATAGGTCTTCAAGAATTTTCCTAAGTCACAAAACCTCCTTGGTTTCTTTTGTAGTTGCCACATGTTCTTCCTCTATTGTGGAATCTGCTAGAACTCACTATTTCTATGATCTCCAAGAGACAACTCCTACTCCAAGAATCATAATATAGCCTAAAGTAGACAATCCATTTTCTTTATCTCTCCTAAATTCTAAATCAAAATATCCAATCAAGTTGAAGTCATCCACCTACAAATATTTGATTCCAAAGCCTTGAGTTCCTTTCAAGTACTTTAGAACTCTTTTTGAAGCAAACAAATTTCCATCATAAGGCATAAACCCAGAAGGATTCCAATAAAAAATTAAATATACCTACATTTTTACTTCACCATTGATAAATATCTCAATCCATAACTAATTTTACCACGTAGATATCTCAACAAATGCTTTGTTGCAATCCAATGTACATGCATTGGTTCCACCATGAACTGGCTCAGATTGTTCACCACAAAGAAAATATCAGGTTCGATATTGACTAGATACATCAAGGATATAATCAATTGTTGATACATAGAGGTATCCACCAAATCCGAGTCAGAGACTCTCAGCTTCTTCAAATTTGTTACCAAGGGAATGGGCATGGACTTGTAGTCCATCATCCCAAATCACTAAAGGATATTAATAATAATATACTTCCCTTGACCAAGGAATATTGCATCAGGTTTCTTCCACACTTCTAATCCCAAGAAGCAATGCATAAAACCTAGATCCCTCATCAATAAGATTTTCTACTCCTGTAAAAAACAAGTCATCAACATATAACAACAAGATCACAATATCACCTTTAACAACCTTTTTGTAAATATCGGGATTGGCATCACTATTGGTAAAACCAAGACTCATCAAGTATCCATCAATATGAGAATACCAACCTCGAGGTGCCTGCTTAATTCTCTACAAATCCTTCTTCAATTTGCATATATCTTGAAGCCCCGAGGTTTCTTTATGTACACTTATTCCTCAATCACTCCATTACGGAAAGAGGTTTTCACATCCATCTAATGAAATTTCCAACACATAATAGAAGCAATAGAAATAATCATTCTAATCTGTTCTTAGCACAATTTCCCTATAACAACCCTAATAACTACCCCATTTTGTTTTTGTTAACTTTAAAGCTAATATACCAACCTCGAAATTTGTGGTGATACCTTTATAATCATGGAAACTAGAAAATATTATGGGCACTAGTCCCTAATTATACATACATAATATAATTTTATTTAATAGCTTTAACATCTTCAAGACTCTCTTTATTATTTTAATTCAAGTCAAAGAAGGGCATTCGTTAAATCCCTTTTATTTCCAAACTTAAAGTTATTTATGATCTCTATGATCAGAGTTTTTTTAATGGTAAGTCATATTTTTTTCCCAAGGAAAAATCGTAATCTTCCATTAATAGTGAAAAATTACATGTAGTAAATGTTGTTCAGCATATGCGAAATTCCTTCATGACTTATGAGTCTATGGTTCTTCCTGTACATGTCTGTATCCATATCAAAAATCATCACGCAGGATGATGCTGTATCAAGTTGTCAAAAATGAACATCACGCAGGATGTTTGTATCATAAACAAAAAATATATATAATTGCACCTCGCAGGATGTTGTTCATAAGTAAAAACTAGATTTCTATATCATCATATATAACATGGAAAAAATCAGTGGTCTTCCACTCAAGGGTAGATTTGATCTATGTAAGGCCTATGGAAGTATTGATACTGTGAGTTTCCCCTCTGTTCATGGATTATCCACTGTCCTCCTGGAATGTGCGTGGCTTCCTTGGATAATCTGTCGGCACTGTGATTATGCTCTCTGTAGATATGATGAACAATGATGTTATTAAACTGAGATTTGAGGTGCATAAATTCATCCAAAATATTTAAGAGTGTGTGTGCATGACATATAGATTTCAGATTGATCCAGTTAATGATAATATTTGAATCCCCGTGTATCTGTAAATCTCTGCAATCATGATTTAGTGAAAAATGCATAAGATGTTTGATGGTTATGAGCTCAGCGAAATTTTTCGTTCCCATGCCTAAGCCCATCTTAACATTGTAATGATGATGAGCTGATAAATATAGAATGAAACCCCCCCACATCCATTCTGCTGCGCAGCACCATCGAAAAAGGCCCATGGTATGGATTGGTCTATGGGGTCCGGGGTAGTTGGTCTGTGAATGCGAGGAGGGGTAATTTCCGGTAGTTCATGGTAAGCTGCAACGATTTTGGCAGTAACAGATTGCCATCGAATCGAGCCATTTTCGAAAATTAGTTTGTCCCTAGCCAACCAAACTGCCCAGCTAATGATAAGGGGAAGGCACCCACGGTTTGAACCAGAGTGAGCTTGATACCAAGCCTCCCATGCTACTAAGATACTTTCACCCTCCCAAATACTCATGAAGCCGAGTTCCTCAGTCACCTCCTTCCAAATTTGAATAGTTATTCCACGTGTAAGAAAAAGATGAGTGGTCGATTCAGACTGCTGTTTTCAGAGTATGCACCAGGTGGGACCATGTACAAATCTGTGCATGAGCGCTTCCCCAGTGGGGACCTTATTCCGGAGTAAACACCAGTAGAAGAGTTTTGTCCAGGGTGGGCTCTTTAATCGCCAGATGATCTTACACCAACTCTGCACTATTTCTGGCTTTTTGTAATTAATCATACATAGATACCCTTCCTTGGGGGAGTAATATCCCGATTCAGCCTTATCCCACATGAGTTCGTCTGGTCCGTCTTTGATGTGAATATGAGATTCACTCAGAGCGATCGTGTAATCTTCCCAGCTTTGATGCCAATCAGGGGGTGGATTTAACTGCGCAGCTGTTTTCCATGCTTGAGTAAATATGGATGAGTTCTCCTAATCTGCTATGTGAGCTATTACTCTAGTATTTTGTTGATCGAGTATCCGAATAAGCTCTTGTGGGAGAAAACACCTCCCTCCTCCTCCTATCCATGGATCCATTCCGATGCGAGCCCTGGATCCATCATTTATTCTCCATGTTAGATGACTGCGAATGAGGGGGAGTGAGTGCAACAGAGCTTTCCATACTGTTGATATACCTGTCCTGTTCCAGTTAGGTAATCAGATCCAATCCATGAGTTTTAAGGGCCATATGTATTTGTGGTATGAGATCGATGTCCAGAGATTCTTCTTAGTAAGCAAATTCCATCCCATTTTCGCAGCCAGAGAGTGTGCAAAGTGCGCAAGATCCTTAAGGCCCCAACCTCCCCACTTCTTTGGAAGAGTAATGTTATCCTAGCTGATCCAAGAAAATACTCTTTTGTCCTGTCTCCCATTCCAGAGGTATCTACATCATAATTGTCTTGGGTGAGCAAGAATACCTCTAGGTATCCAGGCTAAAGCCATCCAGAATACAGGCGTGGCCTCCAAAACTGATTTAATGAGAACTAACCTCCCAGCTCTTGATAGAAAATGATTGCTCCAGTGCGAGATCCAATTTTCTAATTTTGTGATCAGCCATGTCCAATCCACAATCTTGTGACCCGACGGCTTGATCCAATAGCCCAAGTATTTGAACCCCTGATCCAATGGACAAGGATTATAAGGCAAATGCTGCGAGGCAAGTTCATATTCTTGAGTTGAAGTGTAAGCCTGGGAGATAGTTGATTTTGTGTGGTTAGCCATCATGTCGGTTGCCCTGTATAATGAGGCGAGAATCTTTTCAAAAGTGATCGTGTCCCGAACACTCCCATCCAAAAATATGATGACATCATCTACAAATAGGAGGTGTGTTAAATAACACTGATCTGTGATCTTCAATCCTGATAGTCTGCCGATCTGTTTTTCATGATAGATGAGTCTGCTCAGTCCTTCCATAACAAGTAGGAAGAGGAGCAGGGAAAGTGGGCATCCCTACCTGAGACCCCTTTCAGCATGGAAAAAAGGTGAGGTGGATCCAATAATGAGCAAAATGTATGTGGGTGTCGTAATGCGGGCCATTATCCAATTTGTAAAAGGTAGTGGAAAGCCCAGATGGATGAGTAGAATTTTGATGTAGGTCCAGTCCACCCGATCAAAAGCCTTGGCTAAGTTAATTTTGAGGATGATACCTTTGAGACGGCGGGCACGAATAGAGTGAATGGACTCTTGAGCAGTGCCAATCGCTTCATGTATCTGGAGGTCTTCAAGGAAAGAAAATTTCTCAGGGAGGATGTGCTGAGATAGGATAGGTCTGATACGATTGGCAATGATTTTCGAGATAATCTTATAGAGGAAATTGCAAAGGGAGATGGGACAGAAGTCATCAAAAGAGCCAGGGGTATCATTCCTAGGAATGAGGGCTATGAAGGTGGAATTGATAGCATTGAACAACCTCCCGGTTGAACGACATTCCTCGACAACCCGAAGAAGATCCGAGGCCAATAAATTAAAGAAAGCCAAAAAGAATTCAATAGTCCACCCATCAGGTCCCGGGCTTTTGTCCTTCTTGAACCACTTCAGAACCCCCTCCAGTTCCTCCAGAGTAACCGGCAAGGTTAATTCATTTTCTTCTTCTTCACCTACAAAACGGGGGAAGAGTCCGGCCACATGAATGATATCTGCTAGGTTGGCTTCATGGGGTACTTTGAACAGACTCCGAAAATGAGATGTGCCTAGTCTGGCAAGTTTGTGGAAGTTGTCTACCATGTCTCCGTTAGGAAGGGGCAGCTTCCAGATTGTATTAGTAACCTTCCTTCCTTTAGCATAATTCTGGAAAAATCTGGTATTGTCATCTCCCACCTTCAACCAAATGGCCCTACTCTTCAATCTCCATGCTTCCTCCCTTTCTTTAAGAATTTTTTCTTTCTGCATCTCAAGCATGATCAATTTGTTCTTTTCTTCAGCTGAGGTAAGCCAAGATTCCTGTCATCCATTAAAGTTCCCATCTCTACTTCTATATCCAGAATCTTCCGATCATCTTTGGCCTTCTTCTCTTTGGCCCAAGCCATGGTTATTTGTTTGAGCTGAGAGAGATTATGGCAGAAACCCTCTGCTGCCGATCTTTGATTCGATATAGGGTGGGGCACCCAATATTCCTTGATTAGCTTAGTATACTCTTCATCTTGTAGCTAGACATGATTGAATTTAAAGGGAGCCCTTGGCTTGACTTCAGGTTCCAAAATTTCCAAATAGATAGGGGAATGGTTAGATTTACCCACTGCCCCTACCCATTGCCTGTATCTGGTCAGTCTTTGGAGAAGAGGGATTTTGATCATGAATCTGTCAATTCTCCTGGCCAGAGCAACATCCACTATTCTCCGGTTCCTCCAAGTAGGCATCGCCTTGTTCATGGGAATATCAGCCAGATGATGTTGCTCCAGAATGTATTTAAAGAAATCGGACAAGGGGTCAATCTGTGCATGCGATCCCCAGGATTCCCCAAATCCCATAGAGAAGTTAAGATCACCCCCAATGATAAGCTGATCTACTGATGTCAAGCTTGATCCAAGAAAATTTTGTTAGAATTCCTCTCTCCTCTGGCATGGGCCATATACATTGATAATCCTCAAGGTCTCCCCTAGCTCGGCCGAGAAGAGATCCATGCCTATGTATCCCACACCCCCCCCAAGTGGCAGATACATTTATTGTCCAAGGATTGTAACCGACGACTAAAACTCCAGCCCAACCCATGGCAACCAGTGCCTGGTGATGCCATCCAGATCGCAGGTCGACAAGGGTATGCTCAATGGCTTCAGCAGTGCCCAAAGTCTCTTGCAGCATAAGGATATCAATTGGTTCATTTTCAAACAACCTCCGCAAGGATAGTTTCTTGGAGGTACTAGCCAGACCTCTGCAGTTAAAGGAAAGGCATTTCATGGGGGAACCCCTATCGGGGTTTTCAATGCTCTAAGGACCCCTTCCATGGTGGATTGCTTGCCCGATACTACCTCAACTCCAGCTTTCTGTATAGCTTTGGTTAGGTTAGATTTGCGACCCCGGGAAGAAAGAGTAGGGGGACTAGGGTAGACCACCCCCAGCCCAGAATGAGAGTCGGATCCAGATAAGGGCCTTGACCGCAGGTTGTAAGAGTGGGACATCATCTGGCAGGACGAGGCCACAGCTTCAGGAAGAGCAGAGGAAAAGACCGAAGGAGAGGATGGTGCAATGATGGGTGGAGGTGGGGAAATTGCACAAGTGACCAGTGATACAAATACATTCGAAGGTGCATCAACGGAAAGTGATAATGAAGGTGAAATCAAAGAGGGGGAAGTAGATGTACTCAATTCCCGCGCCACCTCCGCAGCTGCTGCGGCCCTAGCGTGGGTTAATGGGGGCGAGGACACCCTGATTGCTTCTACAACCTCCTCCGACGATCCACCCACGTTGAGATTCTTGGGAGCTGGTGTACCCATTCGTGATGCTGAACCCGAGGCTAGAGATACCGACACTGGAGCATTTCCTTTTAGAGGCGTAGGCGAGCCTAGGGAGTCCGATGCTTTCGAGAGCAGAGGGCATTCTTTGAATACATGCCCTACCTTGTGACACCTTCTACACCGAAACGATACCCCCTCATAATCCAAGATCTGGATCCTGGTGTAATGCCTCCACTTCAGGGTGATCTTCTCTTCCAAGCCTTCCCTTGTGTCCAAGTGTACCAGAATTCTTGCCAGTGCCCGATTTTTTGTCTGAACATAAGTCTTATCATATTCCAAATATGTTCCAAGGGCATTTCCAATCCTGATAAACACCGCTTCAGACCAGAATTGAAGAGGAAGACCAGGTAGTCGTACCCAGATAGGTCCCGCCCCAATTTGTTCCCACTCCGGGTCGAATAACGGGGACCAGCGCTTGAGAAGGACCGGTGCCATCTCTATGTGCCAATATTTGGCCAAGATCAGATCGGTGTATTCTGCTTTTGAAAAATGCAGAGAAAACCAGCCCCGAGCCAGGCTCTGAACCTCCGGCAACTCTTGGAGAATACCACCCCATATCTCCTGTACCCAATTTGTGAGCCTGGTTGCTGAGTAAGCCCTCCCTTGCACATGTCCAACAAGTACTCTGTTGGCCTTATCCACGACCTCGCCCATAGGAATATCTTCGCCGAAGGTGATGGTAAGATCTTTTGAGGACTTCTTCACGCACTTAACCTTTCGCTTTCTTGTTCTCGGTGCCGATGGCTGCTCCATCAATGGATCTGATCCTGGATTCTTCAGGGGAGTCGCCGATTTAGGGATAATGACCAGGGAGTCAAAACATTCTGAAGGGAGGGAGTTAGGGTTTTCCAAAACCGGATGAGGCGATCTCAGAGGGGGCACCGGGTTGAAGGAGGGGAGCGGATCGAAATTAGGGGAGGGAGGTGAAATAGCCGAGAGAAGGTTGAGCGTGCCCAGGGAGAGCGGAGGAATGTCTAAACCTAGGGACTCTAAGGAGAGTGATCCAAAACGCAGCGGTGATGCAGAAAATCCAGGGAGCTCGACAACCGGCAGGATAGTCGGATGAGAAGGTGCAGCTTCGATAACGCTAGGGTTGGCACCGCGACCGCAAAAAATGGATTGTCCTACATAAGGATCTTGGGAATAATCGATCACTTCTTCATCATAATCCATTGCCTCCATTTACGGAAACCGCCTTCAAAACTGCCAGGACAGGAGTTAGATGACGGATGTCGACCGGTCGAGGAAACAGGGAAAACCACGATCGTAATTACCCAAATTAACTGCTAATTAATTCAGATCTGTCTCTGTGCAGGTGCAGGGAGATGCGCTCGCCGTCTACCCGCCTGCGGCCACCCTAATGGTAAGTCATATTAAATGTGATGTTTTTTTGGTTCTTATATTTATATGTATTCATTCTAGTTATACATTCACAACCACTGAAAATTTGTGATTATTTAATAGTAACTCTATTACATATACATAGGGACTTCTCATATCTATACTTGAATTTTTTCGTATATTGTTAATATTCTTTTGTTACACGTTTACAATACATAAAGTGGTTTATGGTAGCAATATGCTTTTTGCGTATATACATGTGGTATTATAAATTTTTAGCCTACTCCTTAATTTTGGAATCATATTAACATTTAAACTAATTATATGTTATTTTATGTTCGAATTTTTCTAGAAAAAAAAAAATCAAGGTACAACGTGGTCATTTTTAAGCAATCCACATGCATTATAACTCTTCTAATAAATAACTCAAACACTTTTCCATTAAAATAAACGGTGAAATTTTAATTATGGTTTCTTAAAACTTAATAACCATTCTCTCATCCCTAAGCAATGTTCATATCTGGTATGACTTTTCAAGCTATGACTCTTTGTTGATACTATTTTTTCACCTCGCTAACCTCTACTAGGGATCCAAATTATTTTCCATGGAACTTGCCATTTCTACCATTGAATGATTAACAATTGTCATTAGGTTTCTTTACCTTCTCATAAATTGACTCCACCTATTAAATTAAGGGATTTGACCCAATAGTTCATCGTGAAGGAAATGGATACTTGAAAAATTCGTTAGTCAGGCTGAAATGTATTCAGGTAAGAATTTCTCCTTTTAAATCGATTTCCTATAAGATTCCAAACAATAAAAATTTGGATAGATCTAAAACATCTTAGTTTTCTCATTTAATTCAATCTTTCATCAAGAACCAGGACACAAGAATCGCAGCCATTTTATTTATATTATTCACTAAAAGTAAAATACATGCCATACCATAAAATCCTAAAAATGGCATGCATAGCTGCTTGACAATGAAAAATATAAGAAACTAAAGCCCACTTGTGAATCCTGGATGGATCCACCACATAAACATCACCGCGGGGTTTTCATCTCGGGATCAATGCTAGAACTGGCCAGGCTAGGTTCTCAACCCAAACACAATAATATAGATAATCCATAATGGTCTAAATTCCTAGCTTCTCTCCCCTTTTATAGGCTTGATGGGTCAATACCAACAAGAAATATCGTGGGTCAATACCAACAAGAAATACCATGGAAAAATACCATGGTAAGTACCATGGATTGATTCTATCCACTTTGACTGGATCAAGAGAGGGAATATTACAAATCCTCCTGCCCAAAGATTGTTTATCCTCAAGCGATCCACTTCTATCCACAACAGAAGAATTTGTACATTGATACCAGGATCCCATACAACCTGATGTATTGTTCCATCCCTCCATGTTGAATGGTCCTGAATGGATCCTTCAATGCCTGGATCCAAAACAATCCTCTGACCAATCCCTCCCTCAATAGATTTACCTAGATCCAAAACAATCCTTTGGCCAATCCTTCCCCCAATGGATTCTCCTGGATCCTAATGCCACCTAAAGCCTGGGACCTGTGGGTTATGGTACCATTTCAACCCTCCATCGTTGTCTGCACCAAGTGGTTCAAGCTGTAATTTTTCCTTGGCTATGAGTATCCTCCAAATAATCAACCCATTAATAGAATACCAACTCATAATCTCTCTCCAAGCCATACATGGGAAAGAATGAATATTTGCAAATCTACTATGTTGATGTTGTTCGATGCTCGATTCATCCTGCTCTACTTGGTTACCCAACATGATGTATTTGGAGAACTCTGCCCTGCTCTTCCCAATGTATAAAGGTGGGTTGTTGGCATTGCAAGCTTTATCTATGTATTCTTGTAGAGGGCTGCTCTGGAACTCCCAATTGTACTCCTATTGCTGCCTTATGAGGGATTTGAGTCGTTCCTCAACACTAGACAACTTCGTCTTTGATTCGTCACATACCCCTATGATTTCCTCAATTTTTCTATTCTCCTATAAGACAGTGTCTCGGATTGTCCAGACTCTTTGCTTCAACAACATAAGATCTGTCTTGAAATGCATGATCCTCTCATGATAGTCTTTCACTGGAAATTCTAGTGCCCTGTTGAATGTCTCTATATTTTACTGCACTGGATGACCCACGACCACATCTTCAACTTGAGCCTTTGACCAACTCTCTAAGAATGGTCCATTTTGCACATTATGTTTGTCATTTTGCTCCTCGTGATCATACTCGTCATGCTAGTTCACTATGGCTGGATCCTCACTCAAATCTCCCAGGTCTCCTTCATCTATGGAGACAATATGTTCATCCCTTTCAACTGTCAAACATAGATGCATTGGTGGAATTTTATGTATACTTGATTTTTCATATTCTTTATGGATATTCGCCTGGGAATATATGAACTCCATTGTATAGGATTCTACCTCATCGATACCATTAGGTAGAATTCCCTCATGCACTTCCAAATTCTTGTCATCCTGCAAGCCTCCCTGAATAATTTCACGATGTTGCTCACCATCCTGAAGATCAATAGACCCATCTACAAAATATTCCCCATTATTTGAAGTAATCTCCTCTTGTTCTGACTTTGTTTCCTTCTTCTTATCACCTGGACAGGAATGGTTAAGGGCCCAAGGTCCCTTGAAGATAAAGCATAGTCCTCTCCTCCTTAGTTCATTCTTGTTACAAATTTTTTTCTTACTTTGATTATCATTTTGGTCTATGGAATTATGGCTACTTAAAGGACCATATAGCCTCACTAGTACATCAAAGATTTTCGGGTTATTTTTCAAAATTTATTCAAGACGATCGATCTTCACATAGCAAGACAAAGAAATATGCAAAAATGTATTCTACCTTTTCACATTTTGATTTTGGCCCTCATGAAACTAGGTTAAGTTGGCGCCAGCAAAAGTATATAAATAACACAACCTCTTGAAATAATATTTCAGCACTTGGTTTGGAGATATGCTGCCCAAATACATGTTAAAACAACCTCTTCAAATAATATTTCAGCACTTGATTTGGAGATATGCTGCCCAAATACATGTTCCCTTTTACACAAGACAATATTCTGATTTCAATGTATGTGTAAATTCATCTCATGATGGCAGACTTATAAATGATTTTTCCTTCACTTATGTCTCCCAATAAAATAATTTACTAAAAAATAAAAATCCAACTAGGGTGATAAATATCACCGAAGTGAGAAATGCTGGCTAGGGTGAAAAATAAATTTCACCGAAGTTCCTTGCATAAAACTCTCAGGCTGGCAAGATACATAGCTCTGATACCACTGTAAGATTCCAAACAATAAAAATTTGGATAAATCTAAAACATCTTAGTGTTCTCATTTAATTCAATCTTTCATCAAGAACCAGGACACAAGAATTGCACCCATTTTATTTATATTATTCACTAAAAGTAAAATACATGCCCATACCATAAAATCCTGCAAATGGCATGCACAGTTGCTTGACAATGACAAATATAAGAAACTGAAGCCCACTTGTGAATCCTGGATGGATCCACCACATAAACATCACCGAAGGGTTTTCGTCCCGGGATCAATGCTAGAACTGGCCAGGCCAGGTTCTCAACCCAAACACAATAAGATAGATAATCCATAATGATCTAAATTCCTAGCTTCTCTCCCCTTTTATAGCCTTGATGGGTCAATACCAACAAGAAATACCATGGGTCAATACCAACAAGAAATACCATGGGAAAATACCACGGTAAGTACCATGGATCGATTCTATCCACTTTGACTGGATCAAGAAAGGGAATATTGCATTGCCACCAATTGTGAGCTCCTCAAAGATTAATTTTCCTTTCTCTCATTCTATACTTTACACCTTTTTTTTATTATTATCTTGCGTGTTTGTTCTGGTTCTACAAGTAATGGATATTTCCTCTAAGGTTCTATTCCATTTCCTTCCTAATGTCTTCGAAGAGAATGACTGGTAAGTCACATTCAGAGAATAATATAGACATGTATTATCTCTAACAAGTTTTAAAAAAAATCACCATATCCATTTTATTATTATTTTACATATATATATAATGAAAAACCCTTTTTTCCTTGAAAATTTTGAGATGGTTTACCCTCCTATGGCTTATGGGTTTTATACCTTCAAGACTTCCTGTAAATAGGATCTAAGAATTTTCTTATTAAGGAAATTTGTTTTCTCCTCAAGTTATATGAAAAGGTTTATCTTTTTACAACTTAGGGTTTTAACACTATGGAGGTTTTGTAATTGAAAACGATTTTTTCGTTCACATCACAAACTATAATTAGGTTATAGACTTTCCAAGGTGTGTTAATTCCCTTCATTTACATTATTTGTCAAATGCATTAGATTTCATGTACGACATGTTGAAGTTTCTTTATATGATTTTCAGAGTTGTTTCGTTTGAACAAAATTTGTTTAGTAATGGCCACTCACATACTCACCTATTATTCGATACACTCACTATATTATTCTTTTAACTATTAGTTTTGGTTGAATCTAAAGGCTATCAGTTTTTCTTTCCAATCAGGAAAATTATTGTTTTATCTTTCATTTTTTTAATAGTTTGCATTCGTTCAAAAGATACATAAAGGTTTTCTTTTACCTTTTTTTAGTAGGTTCCAAGTTACTCAATTTTCTAAGGATATTAACTTCAGTAATTTTGTTCTTATGACAGTCAGATTTTTTGGGTAACTTCATGTTTTGACCAGGTATAAATATTTTTCCTACATTCTAATTTTTTATTTTTATTTTAATGATATATTCACAGAATAAAAAATTTGAGTCCTCTCCTTATTTGTTTTCAGATAGAAATTGTTACATTCTTCTAGTTACAAGAAGAAATGGGTTTTTCCAGAGCTATCAAGTTTTAACTTATAGCTGAACCTTTCTTCCACGTCAGACCCCTATTATGTTTTCTTGAGTTCCTTTACACAAGGATATTTAAATGGAAATAAAGACAATCTGATTCTCTTGTCATTTCTCTTTTTCTTTTTGGGATTTTCTATCCCTTTAAGTACCATGAGGAAATAATTTATTCCCATGGGAAAATTATATTGTTGTTGTTTTCTATGGACGTAAGGCCCTATATTTTTCTATCCCTTTAAGTACCATGAGGAAATAATTTATTCCCATGGGAAAATTATATTTTTGTTGTTTTCTATGGACGTAAGGCCCTATATTTTTAACATTAAACATAATGTACATTTTGTGAATGTTTTCACCAAATTTTTCTCACTCAAAGATATTGAACATAATACAATTATTTTGCAAAGAAGACCTTATGTGTTTCAACCTTTATGCTTACCATTACTTATGGTTATATTTTATAATTTTTTAATCTTTTGATGTAAATTAACTTTCAGTTTTTCTAATTTTCTATTATAGCACTCCAATAGTATCTTTTTATTTCTCTGTACTATATAAATTTTATAATTGTATCCCTTCTCCTTATATACATTCTGATAGTAAATTTGAATTATTTAAAGTATTTTAAATTGTAACTTATTTTCCTCCTTTTAGTTAGAATTTAATAGTAGCTACATATTTACAGTGTATATTATCTTAGCGTTTCTACAAAGCAAGCTAATTTGTATTGTTGATTAATTATTTTAACACTGCAGTTATGATTAATAGTTTCTAAAAGGATGAATTATTTTGTGTATTCTCATCTAAGAAAAAATCATGTATCAATATATTCTTATCAACGGTATGTACACAACTTTACATATAAAAACAAAATAAAATCATTTCCTTTGTTATTTCTACCCCATCAATCTTCACTCATACGAATGATTTCTTATAATCATCAAAATAAAATAAACACATACTGAAATAAGATGTAGGAGATTTTTTCTCCTTTTTACTATTGCTTTGTCACAAAAATAGTAATTCTAGCTTAAAAAAACAAAATAGAACAAATAACCTCTAGTATAGAAGAAGAAGTTAGAATACCCCGACTTGAAAACTTTTCGTTGAAAATATAAGGGCTGAGGCTCCTCCCTTCCTTGACATAGCTTCTACTTGTCCCCCTAAGAAATAAGGTCTTCAACTTCTTTATGTTCTTCTTTTGTTTCTCCTCAGTCTCTCTATTTTTTTTCTCTTCCGGAAAAATTGTCCATCAGAGACAATATTCAGAATTAGAGATATAGTTTTATCCATCAACCATTTTTGAGTCGTTATTAACTAGCTCGGACTCATCAAAAAGTGGCACATAGCTAATTGTTCATTAATGAGCTCTTGTTCCCCACTTCTAAATAAAACTTCGTGCCTTCTAGGGAATATTAAATTGGCCGATAATTTAATAAATAAATATAATCACCCAGATTAGATGCCTAGGACTTCTAATGGATAATATTATTTTCTAAAAAATGGAATTGTAGCCTTTTTATCTTTCATCCACTTGTACTTAGCCACTAATTTAATTTTTATATTCATAAAATAAAGCATAAAAATAGTCTTATAATGGTAATTATACATCAACCATTATCAGTAAGATTACTAATAATTAAATATATGTAATTCTTTCTAATGTAGCACTTAACCTCAAGTTTAAACTTATATATATACATTATTTCCACAAATTATTTAAGTTGAGGGGCATCACATCTTCCCCCTATTAAATTTGACGCCATCCGATGTCTTAGTATGCCATTTTAGAATTTAAACCATAGAAGGATAAGCTTCTTTTAAATAA
The DNA here is from genome assembly GCA_034641835.2 of Pinus albicaulis. Lineage (NCBI taxonomy): Eukaryota > Viridiplantae > Streptophyta > Pinopsida > Pinales > Pinaceae > Pinus > Pinus albicaulis. Next base: position 708,044,541 of record CM076576.1, on the reverse strand, counting down.
TCCTCTAATTCGCAGGTTTCATCTTCTGAGTAATGTGTTTCCATTGAACTTTTAATTTCACCACTTCCCTATTCTGGAGGGTAACGACTCTCTGATCTAGAATACGTAGTGGTTCTACTAGGAACTCTCAGCCCTCCAATTCCACATGTAGAACATTCCAATCAATTACATGAGAAGTATCATGTATATATTTATTTAATATTGAAACATTAAACACATTATTAACCTTAATGTTGGTTGGTAGGGATAATTGGTAAGCAATAGACCCAATTATGGCTAGCACTTAAAAGGGTCCAAAATATCTAGGATATAGTTTAGCACAAGTGTCAAGCTTAAGTGTAATTTTATTAGGTTTGAATTTTAGGTATACACGGTCTCCCACATTGAATTCTTTTTGTTTCCTTTTTAAACATGCATAACTTTTTGGATGACCTTGAGCTATTTTTAAATTATGTTTGATTTTCCTGACTATCCCTTCAATTTCCTTTAACATGCCAGGACTTAGTACCAATCTACCTTCAGGATGATCCCAAATCAATGGTAACTTACATATTCTCCCACGCATAACTTCAAATGGACTCAGTTTTAAGGAAATATGATATCCATTGTTGTAGGAAAATTCATCTAGATGTAGGTAGTCTTCTCATTTGATTTATTTACCTTTCACATACATCTTTAACATGTCCTCCAATATTTGGCTGGTCCTCTCTATTTGACCATCAGTTTGAGGATGATAGGATGTGCTGAAATTTAACTTGGTCCCCATGTTTTCAGATAGTCCCTTCCAGAATTTGGAAGCAAACTTTGCATCTATGTCTAAAATTACAATATTACGTACCCCATGAAGTCTGAAAATTTTCCTAGTAAATATTTATGCAATATTTATAGTCTTAAAGGTGGATTTGACTGGAATAAAATGTGATACCTTGCTAAGTTTTTCAACCACAACCATGATAACATCATATTGTTTTCTACTTCTTGGTAGTCCAGTAATAAAATCCATTGAAATAGACTCCCATTTCCATTCAGGAATGGAAAATGGTTGTAATAAACCAACAGGATGTTGATGAGATGCTTTAACCTGTCGGCATTTAATACACCTTGCCATATACTCAGTTGTTTCATTTTTCATGTTTGGCCAAAAAAAATATTTCTTCAATGTTGTGATTAGCTTTTTATACCAAGGATGGCCAACTATTGGGATTTTATTCAGCTCATCTAATACCAAATTTTTCAGACTTACCTCATTTTGTATGTAAAATTTTCCCCTAAAAAACAACAAATCTTACCTATTAATTGAGAAATTAGCTCCTTTCTCTCCCAAATTTTTAGCTTCCTACAACTTTTCTTTAATTTTTACATATTCTAGATCAAAATGTGTAATTTTTTTTTACTTTTTTAGCTAAATTTATTAACCAACTAATTTTTTTTATTTTACTAATTTGGTGAATTTTTCTGCTTAATGCATCATTTATCTTATTCTGTTTTCCAATTATCTATGAAATTTCAAATTCATACTCACTTATAAATGATAGCCATATTATTTTCCTAGCATTTAGATTGGGATGATCAAATAGATACTTGAGGCTCACATTATCTGTCTTTAGCTAAATTTTCCTTCATATCAGGTAATGTCTCCACATTTTAAAAGCATGAATTATTTTTTCTAGTTCTAGGTCATGTGTAGCATAATTAGTTTCATGTTTTTTTAATTTTTTGCATTCATATAAAGTAACATAGTTGTCTTGCATTAAAAATCCTCCAAATCCTTCCTTGCTTACATCTATACACACCATCAATTTCCTTGTTGGGATCTGCTAATTTTAAAATAGGAGTTGTTGTCAAAAGTGTCTTGAGCTTGTAAAAAATAGCTTGACACTTAGAAGCCCACTCAAACTTGATTCCTTTATTTTGCAGATTATTAATTGGGTAAGCAAGCCTAGAAAATCCTTCTATGAACCTTTTGTAATAACTTACGATGCCCATAAAGGATCTGACCTTTTCCATGTTCTTAGGTGTTGGTTATTCCGAAATTTATTTCACCTCTTCAGGGTCTACAACAATGCCCTCTTATGCCCTCTTTTGATATCACATGTCCCAAATAATGTACTTGCTTCTACTAGAATGAACATTTTCTAAGTTTAGCATAAAGTTCATGATCTCTTAGGGTTTGGAGAACCATCTTCAAATGTTTACCATGTTCCTCCTTACCTTTGAGTATACTAGGATATCATCTATGAAGACAATGAAATTTTTTTCTAAAAGGGGTCTTAGCACATTGTTCCTAAGACACATAAATGTGGCAAGTGCATTGGTTAATGAAAACGGAAGCACTACTGATGGGCCTCTAAATTAGACACAAATCAAGGCCCATCTAACCTTTATTAGGCACATAAAAGCTATATTAAATCTCTCCTTCTACACTGAATAATGTTTTTTAAGCTTTAATATATTCTTATGAAGGTTTGGAGATAATTGCATATTTGTGCCTAATATTATTTATTTTTGAAGAAGATTGTGAGAATATTAGACGAATTATGAAGATTTGGAGAAGGAGATAATTTAGGGACTTGCTCCCTACTGCAAGAGGATCAAGGTTGGAGAATAAATGAACAAAATATCATGAAATTATTGAGAGATTCTAGAACTCCAATGATTGAGAAAATCTAGGAATGTGTTCCCTGACATTTAATGCAAAATCCTAGTGTTGGGAACTAGATCCACTATTTGATGGATTTTGGAGGGGAAAGCTTCCTCTTTTAAAGGAGAATGTTTCCCCATCAATTTGTATAAATACCAATTCGAATTGGTCTCTATATGCAGGTATTTTTTAGTCTTCTTGTGGAGAAAAAATTGTGTTTAGCAACTCCACTTTCATTTCTTTCAAGGGTGTACTTGGACCAATTCAATAATGACGTTTGGTCTCATTTTTAGCTTCTAAGGGTTGGTTTATTCCATAAGAATTTGGGTCTTCTTGGGATTGGCCATACCAAGGGCCTCAGAGCCCTCTTTCACAATTTATTTATGTTATTTTCACTTCTTAGTCACATGCATCTCTTATTCTTGTTTTGCCTATTTATGTATTTAGTATTGATGTTTTTCTTGTTGTAGGATTGAGTTAAATGATTGAAGTGAGTTATTTTACCAGTTATTTATAGATTCAAAAGCATTATTAATCCTTAGAATAAATTCCGAGTGTCATCTTCATCATTGAGCTACTTGGATTTGGTTACTAGTTGACGAATATAGGATTTCTGGAAATGTCTTATAGCGAAATAGTAGTAATTTTTGCTATTTTTTAGAATGGGTTAATAAGCTTCATTTAAGTTGATTCGACTTGGATTAGGTCACAAAAAAATTTAAGTTAATAAAGAAATTTACCCCATTTCATTTTCACTTTATTAGATTATGCATTTGATAGGTTAACTAGCTCACCAGTTATTGAATTTCCAGTTTTTAGAGTAGTAATTTCTAGTCATTTTTTAGCACATGTGAAAAAGGATATTTTGGAGTGATTACACTTGGAATGGAGACCTAATGCATCATACTTAATAAAAAAATTTGTCCCATCCCATTTTCATTTGATTTACTTATTCATTTGGTGAGTTATATCCAAAAAACAAAATTTCATGTAGAAAAAAACAACTTCCTGTAGCACTCTTGTAGCATGTGTAAACTTGACCATATTTTCTCCCAAATCTTGTTTTTTGTCTCTTAGGCTTTAATCATGACCCCTATGATCTAAATCCATGATTTAGGAATAATAAAAACCACTTATGACATGCATTTTTACAAAATAGATTAGGTCTATTTATTTGAATTCGTGCTCTTAGGATTTCAATTGCAAATTCTTGTTCTTGCCTAAGATTATTTTCTTTTCAAAGAAACACTTCCATTTCTGAAATTAGTTTAGTCTTTTATTTCATGACATTCACTCCCTTACATCATATCAACAAAATAAGGACACATTGTATGTTTCACATATAGTGTTGATACCTCTTAATTTTATACAAACCTCGGGTTGATAATTAAAGTTGGTAGCCTTAGGAGTTGCAATATTGAGGCGTATCACTTGTTGGTGTTGTTGTCAGGGAGGTTTCAAAGTATGCATTGTTTTCTTTCCTAGTTGAATAATTTCTTTTCTTTCTGCAAAAACAAAAAAAATTGAATTAGTCAAATTTCATTTCAAAAACAAAAAAAATCATTGCATTAGAATCATTATTTAAAAAAAAAAAAAATTAAATACTTCTCCAACACCAACCCCCCCCCCTCTGATTTGATCATGTGGTGTAGTAATAACCACATTACCATCCACTTTTGCAGGTAAAAGAAGAAGAGGTGGAAGAGAAGGTAGAAGAAATGGATGGAGATGATGGAAATGAAGAAGATACTCTTGGGTTTCCCATTCAAGATACTGATGTTAGTGTGCAAATGAAGATCATCCTTCTATGTTTCCTTCCCAACTTCCAATGTATGAGGTCAGAGGATCCGAAAACCTTTCTCTTTGAATTTGAAACACTTTGTAGATCTTATGGTTACTTACTAAACACTCAAAAGTTGAGATTTTTTTCAAAAACATTGAAGGATAGAGCTCTTAAATGGTTCATGATTTTAGGTACTAATTCAATAAGGTCATGGGATGATATGCAAAAGATATTTCTAGAAAAATGTAAATACCATTATCTTAAGGGAGAAATATTTAGAATGAATCAAAAAGAAGATGATATCCTTGAGGATATAATAGAGAGATTCATGTATAATATTAAGAGGGAAAAATTACATCATTTAGGATTTGACTCACTAAAACCCCTCTTACTTAGAACAATTAGGGATGAGTGGATTGATATCCTAGATCTCATGAGTAGAGGAGATATATACCAATTATCATTTGAAGAAATTTGTGAAACATGCAAGTGCATATCAAGAGGAAGGGAAATAGTAAGTAAATCAACATCAACATTGGTAAGTCAAGCTGAACAGGGAAATTTCTTGATAAATTTAAAACAGAAATTATTAGCAATCTAAGCGAACAAGTAGAAATGTTAAGAATGAAAAATGAGCAAAAGGAAGATGTTGATATTTGTGTGTTCCATCCCGAATCATATGCTACTAAATATTTCCCTTCATTACCAAGGTTGAAGGAATTGTACCAAGAAGACAGTGGAGTAATTCAATCACCAAAGCAACTCTATTATGTAGCTCCAAGAGGACCATTGCAGCCTAGTCAACCTGGTATGGTTCAAGAACCTAATTCACAATTTCAAGCCTATGCACATCCATTTCAAAGTAATAGGAACACACTCCCTCTTTGGAAATTTTGGCCATCTCAACCCCAAAACCAATCTTGGCAATAAGGTTTGCAAGAACCTTATGGGAGAAATCCACAATATCCACAATATTTTCCTCAATATCCTCCATACCCAACTCCATGCTATCCCTACTATCCACCTCCACCACAACCACAACCCCAACCACATACATCTCAAAGATCCACTCCCACTCAACTACATATGCCACCATTTACAAACACACACAATGAAGTATCTCAACCCACTTACAAAATTGAGGTACAATATTACCAAACATCACCTCTTGATCTAAATGGTATCCATCTTAGCTCAGGAGGTGTATTGCAAAAAAGTGATTCTCTTGATGTCATTTAAGGAAAACATCCATAAGAAGAAGATTCAAATGAGGATACCAAAGAATCATGGGTTGCACTTGATGGAGAGAAGACATTAGAATCAGAAACTGAGAAATTTCCGTCATTTTTACTATCAGATCCTCCATGTGTTGAAATGAACAATCAGCAAAAATAGGAAGATTTGAATGTCATTGTAGAAGAGGAAACTAAAATAGATCCAAATGTGTAAGTGAACTAGGGGTATCACAATTGTATTGAAATATGGTTCCAGACAATCATTTAGTTGCAGCAACACACTCTTCTTCAACAATACTTTATATCATCTCAGTCAAAGAAGTTAGTCTCTCATATTCAGGTACATGTCAAAGCATGTATTTCAAGCCTACGCATGATTCTATATGTCATATTGATGTGCACATGCCTCCATTGGAAGTATTCCTATACTTGAAAGAGATTTTTTTTCAAGTAGAGTACGATAGAAAAAAATAAAAAAATGGAAAATAAAAGAGTAAATAAAAGAATAAAATCTCAGGTGAAAACTTTTTTTAAGGAACTTGAGATTGGCGCATTGATTGAAAACCTCAATGAGGCAGTCGATGGGTTGGAAAAAAAGAAAATAAGAGAAAAAAAAAATATCCTAAGTGAAAACCTAATTTGAGGCACCTAGGCAGACGTACTAATTGAAAATCTCATTGAAGCTACTAGTAGGCCTAAGAAAAAAGATGCAATGCCCCAATTTATCCTAGAAGGAAAATTTTGATTAGTGTTTAATTAAAGTAAATAATTACTTATAATTTTTTAGTAATATATACACTTGTGAATTTGTAATTCTATTTTATTTTTACTAATATGAATTTTATTAATTGTTATTTCATTTCTAATATGTCATCTCAAATCTAATTTTAGAACAGGTATGGTCTTCTATCATTTATTTCTAAATCAAATATCTAAATTTTGTATACCCAAAATGTCTTCTCAAAATCAACTTTACTAATATGAATTTTATTAATTGTTATTTCATTTCTAATATGTCATCTCAAATCTAATTTTAGAACAGGTATGGTCTTCTATCATTTATTTCTAAATCAAATATCTAAATTTTGTATACCCAAAATGTCTTCTCAAAATCAACTTTAGATAAGGCATGGTCTTCTCTCATTTATTTCTAAATCAAATATCTAGATTTTGTATACCCAATATGTCTTCTCAAAATCAACTTTAGATAAGGTGTGGTATTCTCTCAATTATTTCTAAATCAAATATCTAGATTTTGTATACCCAATATGTCTTCTCAAATCTACATTTAGATAAGGTATGGTATTCTCCCATTTATTTTTGAATAAAATATCTATATTCATATCTATGTTTGGATAAGATATGGTAAGAAAGTAAAGGTTAATAAATTAAAAGAATGAGGGGGTAGTCATGGAATCAATGGTAAGTAGTTGAGCTGGATGGGAGGAAGAGAGATAAAAGGGAAGGGGGATGAGAGGAGAGGGGGAGGATTTTTGGTTTTTGTTTGGCATTGGAGGAATTTTTTTTGGAGGAGAAATGCAGAGAAAGAGAATGGAGTGAAAATGAGAGGAATCAAACTTAGATCTATTGGAGGGATTTGATTCTAACTTAGACACTCTACAACTGGTTGGACTTGGGCTCGGAGGGCTAAGGAGCCTATGGAAGTTCCCTGGGCTAGGAATTCATTCATAGTTGGTTGGGAGGTAAATCTAGTCAGGTAGCCCAACAGGAACGTCTCAACAGAATCAAAAGCATCTTAACCCAACTATTGATACAAGTATTGTTCAATTGTTGATTACTTATTTAAATTGTTGCAATGAAATTTCTTACTTATTTAATATATTGCAAATTAATTTTACTTGTATGTTATCAACAAATAATTGTTGAGCTAGAAATAGACTATTTCTCATCTTATTGTGTTTAATTAAAATATACATTTGGTTTAGTTAAAATATCTAGTCTAGATGCTCACATATGGTATCAAAGCCTAATTTCAAATAAAATAAAATATGTAAAAATAAAACTGATTATTGCTTCTAGATTCTACATACATTTTCTCCTACATCAGTTTTCAACTTCTGGTTTTGTTTATTACTTTGGGTTGTTATTTTTACCATATTTCTTATTTTCATAATTTATCTTACCTCATATTTCAACAATTTTTTTTCATCCTTTAATTATGAAGGAAACTGTAGTTTTATTTTCATCCTCGCAAATGTGTAAATTTGGGATTACTCATTATTTTCTTTTACAATAAAGTGGAATGACAATTGTTTTATGAACCAACATTCAGGGGAATACCAAACGATGATAATTGTTTTATGGAACCAACATTTAGGTGATTCATGAGCCGCAAATGTGTAAATTTGGGAATAGTTACAAAGCTGGTTGCTTAGGTATAGAGCTAGACATTTAAAATCAATACAGTTCAATGTACTTGAAAAAAAAAACACTTTACTGCCAAGGAACATAATACTCACTGAGATTATGCATAATCTATCATCTTAAAAGTATTTTATTTTATTTTATTTTTATGGTTTTGTTCATTATCAAAAAACCATTTTACTGCCAAGGAACATAATACTCATTGAGATTATGCATAATCTATCATCTTAAAAGTATTTTATTTTATTTTATTTTTATGGTTTTGTTCATTATTATATATATTAAGTATTATTGGAATATAAGTAATTTGAATAGTTCTTAAAAAAAAATTAATTATGTTGTAAATATATATATATATATAATTAAATTTAAAACATTTTAATTGAAGATATTAAAAAAAAAAGTTTGTAAAAGGTATTAATAGCTCATGGTATTGGCCCATGGTATTATAACAAACTCTATTTACAAATTAATAATATCCATGGTAAAATAGTGGTGAATATCCATGGTTCATCATCTTGATATATCGTATATTTATTATAAGTATAAGGTTTTAATTTGAAAAATGTTATAAAATTAAATTAAATGAAAATATACATTATGCTTATTTTTTATTTTATTTTACTTTATTTTGAAATAGGTTTTAGTTTTGGTTATGTGGTATTGATAAGCCATGGTATTAGCCCATGGTATTATAAGGAATTTTATGTAGAAGTCAATAATATCAATGGTAAAATGAGGTGAATATTCATATTAAATTTTTATGTGCTTATTAATTAAATTTAAATATGGTTAGGGATTATTATTTTAATTTATATAGTAAAATGGATATTAATTTATAACTACTATTTATATATATTATGATTTTCTTTCATCTAAAAATAAAAGTGTTATAATTTTTATTTTTATTTTATTTTATTTATATATTTTTTATTTTTTATTTTTTTTCAACCTAATAAATACACAACCTACAAAAGAAAAACATGTCACTCGAGGCAATACTTAATGCATAACTTTTTATATATTCCACATTATTATTATTATTATTATTATTATCATCATCTAATTTTAAGGTCACGACGAAGCCAAACACCAAATTGGTGTATGAGACACCCTTGTTTGTGGGACAAGGGACCCACCTTCACGCAGCGATTTCATTGCTAAGTCTACGAAGGCATACATACTCTACCCCCCCTCTGGTTTTGAACCTATGACCTTTTAGGAGGAAACACATGCTCTTAACCATATTAAAACACATTTGTGAATATAAACGCTTATCTTCTAAACCTTTAATATCCAAGCTCCATTGCATTGCACAAAACATATTTCTATTTTTCTCCTACCAGATTTACTTGTCCTAAAGAGCATATATTTTACATCGTGTTAACACATTAAGGTTGTCAAAAGTGAAAAACAATTTATTAGTATGTTAGAACCACTTTTAAAGACAATATACAATATTTTTATCTTCAAACATGTAGCACTAGCCATTCTATATACATCAATTGGATAGAAATACCTAACAATAGTGACAATATTGAGTTGATTGATATCGTTAGGAAACTTTTTTGAAAACACAAGGATACATAAAAGGAATAACTACCATTGTTTATGGTAATTCAAAATGAAACCTGGTTATAATAATTAAAAATGGTAATTTAATTTTTATGTGAATGCTCAAAATATATAATATGGATTTAGGATGCTTGTTTATGCATATCTAAAGGTATTTGAGAATGACTAGTGGTGCATCGCAACACATGCTTAGCCAGTGATGAGAGAGGATTTAGTAGATCCATGAGGAACTTCTTAGTATTAGTAACACATGTTTAAAATCATATTAAAAGGAGAACTTACACCATCATTTCGCAAAACATGCGTGAGCCGAGAAATAATTTGACAAGGTCCTAAATTACGCTAATAAGTATCGTGTGTCGTACAGATATTTGGACATTTCAAAATGGTGGTGACGCGAGGAAATAGAGGTCAAGGAGAGTCATCATAAGGACCTCCTACAAATAACCCATTTCCATTGCTAGAGTTGGCTCTTATATTACGCTCCCTAGAAGCAATTAATGAGACTTTAAGAGGGCACCAAACAACTGAGGTGGAAGTGGAGCACCCTCAATCTAGGTTGGGAAATCTGGAAGGATCAAGAGACTCTGATAGAGGACCTCCAATCGAGGACATTACTAGTGAGCTCCAAAATATTAAGCTCCCAGAATTTGTTGGAGGTCGTGCCAGTGAATGAGCAGAAGCCTGGTTAGACAAAATGAGAAGGTGCTTTGAACTAAGAGATTATACTTCCAATTAAAAAGCTAAAATAGCAATATTCCAACTTAGAGATAGTGCCCTAAACTGGTGGGGTAACTTAGAGCATCAACTACACCTCACTCCTGACACAATTACCAAGGAGTTATTTGAGGAGAGATTCAGGAGCCTTCCATGCTTTGGTACAAGGAAACCACACAGTAGAGGAATATGAGATTAGATTCATGGAATTGGTCAAGTATGTCTCCTACATGGACACTGATCAACACCAAGAAGATCGTTTCATTTATGGATTCAACCCTAATATTAGGGCAATGGTGCGAATGTGGAAACCATCCTCAGTTACAGAAGATCTTGAACATGCTCGTTATGTTGAAGAACACTAAGACTTAAAAGGTGGAAACAAAACCATTTTTCCACAACAACCAAGGTTTATGGGGAAGGCCCTCATACCTTCTCCAAGGGAGTAAGTTTGAGACAACCACCATATGGAAACAGGTTTGTGCCCAGAACGCCGACAATGGAGATTTCAATGGTTTCCAGTGAAACTTCACCACCAGCTTCAAGGACTCGTGCAAATAAGGGTCAAATGAGAGGAACCACAAGTAAGGTAGGATTCTCAAGGGAAGGAGCTCTCTCCAAAGAACTCCACAACATTATGTTCAGATTCTACCTCGCATCACTTGTTGGGGATGTGGGGAACCTCATTACCAACGTGATTTTCTTGAGTTACAAATAGGTAAGAACCGTAGAGAAGGAAAAGCACCAATGGGGGAAGCAAGCAACCACCATAGAATCTATGCAGCATTTGATAACCAACAAGTTGAACACCAGTCTTCCATGGTAGAAACTATAGGTATGATAAACAATGTAAAAGTTAAAAAAAAAATTGATTTTGGTGCTAAAGATAGTTTCATTTCACCAGTTGTATTATAAAAATGTGGGTTGGCAGCCTATGAGCACAATGACTCTAAACCAGTCGAAATGGCTTCTGGGATAAAACAACCAGTAGGACCTAGTGTTGACTAATTTCAATTGAATCTGGGGGTGTGTATAACTAGGTTGAAGGCATATGTCACAACACTGGGGACATACGATGTAATCATTGGAATGGACTGGATAGAAGCTCATCGAGATTTGGTAGACTATTTCAAAAATAATGTGATTTGCTTAGATGATGAAGGTAGGTCAATCGAGATTTGTGGTATCAAGAGAAGAGTGCCCCTATGATTCATCTCCACGATGAAGTTAAAGCGTTGCCTCTGACAAGGTTGTAAACTATATGTGGTTGAGGCTATGAGTGACCAAAAAGGACCCTCCCCATATCAGTACCCATTTTTGTCAGAATTCGAGAATGTTTTCCCTAAGGATTTGCCTGGCTTACCACCTATGAGGGAGATAGATTTCATAATCAATCTAAAACTTGGTGCAGAACCAATATCCAATACACCCTACAGGATGACATCCCCAGAACTTTGTGAGTTGCAAATGCAGTTAAAAGAGCTTTTAGACTTAGGATTTATTAGACCTAGTATTTCACCTTGGGGTGCACCAGTGATTTTTGTCAAGAAGAAGGATGGTTCCTTAAGGCTATGCATAGATTATAGGGACTTGAATCAAGCCACAATAAAGAATAAGTACCCGATACCTAGAATGGATGACCTATTTGACCAAATGAATGGAGCAACGATTTTCTCAAAGATCGATCTATGATCTGGATACCACCAACTGAGAATTAAGGAAGGTGACATCCCCAAAACTGTGTTTCGAACTGATTTTGGGCACTATGAGTTCGTATTTATATCATTTGGTTTGACCAACATACCAGAAGTATTCATGAGTCTCATGAATGTTGTGTTTAGAAAGTATTTGAACCAATTTTTGCAAGTATTTTTTGACGATATTTTTTTGTATTCCAAGAATGAAAAAGTGCATGAAGAGCACCTAAGGGTTGTATTGACCTGCATGAAAAAAATTTGTATGGAAAATTGTCAAAAATTTCCTTCTTTCAAAGGAAAATTCATTATATTGGGCACATCATTTCAGGAGAAGGGATTTCAATTGACCCGGAAAATGTAAAGGCCATAATGGATTGGCCAGTGCCAAAAAATGCTCATGAGGTGTGTAGCTTCATGGGGCTAGTAGGTTATTATCGCAGATTTGTGGAAGGGTTTTTAAAGATTGCAAAACCCATCACCACATTGCAGTAAAAATGGGTTAGGTATGAATGGACATATGAATGTGATATTTCATTCACCGAACTAAAGAGATTTATAACTAGTGCACCAATCCTTCGAGTGTCCGGCATGGAAAATGACTTCATTGTCTACACAGATGCTTTAAAGCAAGGATTGGGAGCAGTGTTGATGCAAGAAGGTGGAGTAATATCTTACACATCTATAAAATTGAAGAAACATGAAGCGTTGTATGCTACCCGTGACAAAGAGTTAGCAGTGGTGATGCTAGCTTTGAAACTATGGAGAGACTACCTTGTTGGGAGAAGCTTTGAGTTAATAACTAATCCTCAGAGCTTGAAGAACCTCTTCACTTAGAGGGATTTGAATTCTAGACAGAGGTGGTGGAGTGAATTCATGAGTGAGTATGATTTTGGGATCTCATACATTAAGGGAAAGGAGAATGTGGTGGCTGATGCACTAAGAAGGAGGCCACAAACCTTCTCTTTGGTACCCTTGAGGGTAAATTTGAGGGAACGTGTGTTGGAAAAACTCTTTGAAGATAGTTCGTACCTAAAGGTTATATCAACACTCCAGAATGGGAATCAGATAGAACCAAAATTTGAGGATTATGTCCTTGAACCAGATGGACTATTGAGATTTCAAGGAAGAATGTACATCCCTAAGGAAGAGGGTATAAGAAGAACCTTTCTTAAGGAGTCACATAGAGCACTCTATTATGCACACCCTGGAGTGAAGAAGATGCATGCTGACATGAAGAAACGAAATAGCCCATTTTTTCACCAAATTTCTTGAATGTCAATGAGTGAAGGTTGATCATCACCATCCATCAGGACTCCTACAACCGCATGACATCCCTATGTCTAAATGGGAGGTCATTTCTATGGATTTTGTTGTAGTTTTTCCACTCACTTGACAGAGACACAATTATATATCGGTTGTAGTTGATAAATTAACCAAAATTTCCCATTTCATCCCAATGAGAGATACTTATGATGTTACTGATGTAGCATGATTTTTTATAACTGAAGTTATTTGACTACACAGGTTACCCACAAAGATCAATTCTGATAGAGAGTCTCGTTTTACATCTAGGTTTTTGACAAGTTTGCAGTCAAAATTAGGGACTCAGTTGAACCTGAGCACCGCATATCATCCAGAAATAGATGGACAGGCTGAAAGAGTATACCAGGTTATAGAAGACAGCTCAGAATTTATGTCATGGATAATAAGACTCAGTGGGAAAGGTACTTACCATTGGTAGAGTTTTCCTATAATAATAGTTACCACAGCTCCATTTGGATGCCTCCTTATCAAGCTCTATATGGGAGGCCATGCAGGATGCCATTGAGCTAGGAAAATTTAGAGGACCCAGTAATAGTTGGGCTGGAGTTGGTACAAGAAATGGAGGAACAAGTAAGACATATTCAATAAAGGTTAAAGGAAGCATAAGATAGATAGAAGAGTTATGTCGATCCACATAAGACTGATCATAGTTATGAGGTAGGAGAATAAGGACCCAACAAAAGAACCATACGGTTTGGGAAAGGGACAAAATTTTCACCTCGATTTATAGCACCTTTTAGAATCAAGGAAAAGATTGGACTAGTTTCCTATCGTCTTGTACTGCCACCCCAATTGCATAAAACTCGTGATGTTTTTCATGCATATATTTTATGACATTATGTTTCTGATGAATCTCACAAACTATATTGGAGGGAATTGCAGGTCTGGGACGTGGGAACTGTAATTGTCGAACCATTACGCATATTAGACCGTAGAGTTTAACATCTCAGACGTCGCATGGTGGACCAGTTTAAGGCTATTGGGACAAGTATGGCCTAGGATCTGCTACCTGGGAGGATGAAGATACTATACGTTGTGACTATCCCTCACTTTTCAAGCATATGTGATGCTCATTTTGGCTTAGATAGCTACCTATTCTAAGACTTTATTTGTAGTTCCATGTTATTTTATTTATGAATGCTATGTAATATTGTTGCATTTTAGTTGGGCAGATGAAACTACTTATATAAATCATTAGATTTATTATGTATTGTTGATTACAATATTTGATGTATGATTTACCTGATGTACGACTTACTTGGTTCTGATTTATCTAGTGTATGACTTCTAAAAGTTATTATTGTTTGATGTATGGCTTAAGGGGATATGATTTATCTAATGAACGACTTATCAAAATTGTGATTTATCTAATGTAATATTTATTTCCAGTATGTTTTTATGAAGTAAAAAATTGAGACATGGATGTTGGACTTAATAACATGAGGATTAAGATCACTTATCTATATATGTTTTGTTGTTATGTATATGCATGAATGAGAACTAAAATGCAGATTGGAAAGAACTATATGATAACAAGATATCCGACGAGGAATGGTATGATGTAAATTTATCTTTTACATTTTGTATTTACTTGATATGCACTATTATGACATGCGTAAATTGTAAATGATATAGGTGACAAGACTACCTAACTAGATTATTCGATGATAAGTATCCAACGAGCTTTGTAGTGTTGTCCATATTAGGGTGTTGACCCTAGTTTTGAGGAGGGGTGGAGACATTTCCCATTGTGTAACCTCCAAGCCTGGAATCGTGGGAGGGCAGTGATGGACACGCTCCCCTAGATGTGTGATGACGATTTCAAGTTTCTTGTTGGGGAAGTTAGGTCGATATAGTCAACGCTTCCAACATATTGGTTTTATCAGTAGTTAGATCGGTATAGACGATACCATAGTATATTGCAGTAGAGGACGGATAGGATGGGAGAGGAAGTAGGTTACGAAGGATAGGATGTTAAAGTTAGATTGGAGACTCTTGATGGGAGGTGGTATCATTTCTTGACTTAATTTGACTACTATATCTCTCTCTATTTTGTTATGTCTTATTTTTAAACTTATTTCAAACTCCTTGTGTCGTTTTCACTCTAACTTCGGGATGAATTTTTCTGAAGGAGGGGTGTATGAAATGCCCCATTTGATCCTATAAGGAAAATTTTCATTAGTGTTTAATTAATCTATAAATAATGACTTATAATTTTTGAGTAATATATACCCTTGTGAATTTGCAATTCTATTTTATTTTTACTGATATGAATTTTATTAATTTTTATTTCATTTCTAATATGTCATCTCAAATCTACTTTTAGAACAGGTATGGTCTTCTATCATTTATTTCTAAATCAAATATCTAGATTTTGTATACCCAAAATGTCTTCTCAAAATCAACTTTAGATAAGGTGTGTTCTTCTCTCATTTATTTCTAAATCAAATATCTAGATTTTTTATACCCAATATATCTTCTCAAAATAAACTTTAGATAAAGTATGGTCTTCTCTCATTTATTTCTAAATCAAATATCTAGATTTTGTATACCCAATATATATTCTCAAATCTACATTTAGATAAGGTATGGTATTCTCCCATTTATTTTTGAATAAAATATCTATATTCATATCTACTTTTGGATAAGATATGGTAAGAAAGTCAAGGTTAATAAATTAAAAGGATGAGGGGGTATTCATGGAAATAATGGTAAGTAGTTGAGATGGATGAGAGGAAGAGACATGAAAGGGAAGGAGGATGAGAGGAGAGGGGAAGGATTTTTGGTCTTTGTTTGGCATTGGAGGAATTTATTTTGGAGGAGAAATGTGGAAAAAGGGAATGGAGAGAAAATGAGAGGAATCAAACTTAGATCTATTGGAGGGAGTTATTCTAACTTGGACACACTATAGCTGGTTGGACTTGGGCTCGGAGGGCTAGGGAGCCTGTGGAGGTTCCCTAGGCTAGGAAATAATTCCTAGTTGGCTGAGAGGTAAATCTAGTCGGGTAGCCCAACAGGAACGTCTCAACAGAATCAGGAGAATCTCAACCCAACTATTGATATAGGTATTCTTTGATTGTTGATTACTTATTTAAATTGTTGCAATGAAATTTCTTACTTGTTTAATATGTTGCAAATGAATTTTAAGTGTATGTTATCATCAAATAATTGTTGAGCTAGAAATAGACTATTTCCCTTCTTATTGTGTTTAATTAAAAGATAAATTTTGTTTAGTTAAAAAATCTAGGCTAGGTCCTCACAAAAGAACAAAATTGAAAAAATGAAAAGCAAAAAATTTATTTGCTCCATGTATCTTTCTCTAATGAATGCAGGTGCTCTCCCACCTTTGCAAGCAACAAAAAAACATGTTGGCACCAAATCAACCTCCATCACCTCCATTAGTGATCGTGAATGATTCACTAAAATTATAGGATGTTTCAATCCAAAAAATTTTGGATTTCAGACGAAAAATTATTATGTTAACATTTATGAATTATTCACAATAAATCTTTTATGGTCAACGTTTCGAGTCATCAGGTGTGACTCATCCTTAGGACAGAGATATGATAATTGATCCAACATTGATAGATAAATAAGTGAAAGATGCAGAGAAAAAACATGTTAGTTTTGTAGAATATTGGGAAGTCAAATTTTATTTTAAAAGGGAATAAACAAAATTCCAATATTTAAATAATTAATAAGAAGAAAAAAACATCATGAAGGAAATCAAGACAGAAGATATCCCAAACTTATATAATTATTAATTATTAAATTTTTAAAAAACTAAAACAAAATATTATTAATTAATTAATTTATAAAAATTAAGACCAAATAATATTAATTAAAAAATAAACCAAATAATATTAATAATAAAATAGAAATAAAGAAAAATAAATAAATTAATACCAAATAATATTAATTAAAAAAAAATAACCCAAATAATATTAACAAATAAAATAAGGAAAAATAAATATATGAAACATAATAACAAAAGAAAAATATATAACCAAATTGGATATATATAAAAGAAAGAAAAAGTCATTATAAAATACCATGAAAAATAAAATAAACTTTGACCCTACCATACTATAAAATAATAAAAAGAAACTAATAAACTCTCAAACCAAATAATATTAATTAAATAAAAAATATTAAAAACAAAATTAATAGAATATAATAAATAAATAAAAAATAAGTAATAATATAATCAAATTATATATATATATATATATATATATATATATATATATATATATATAACAAAAGAAACGAATAAGTGGTAATAAAAAAATAATATTAAAATTAAATAAATTAATAAAATGTAATAATAATAAAAAAATAAGTGATAATATAATCAAATTATATATATAAATAATAGAAAAAAATAAATGAAATATAATTAAAAAAAGCAAATCCATAACCAAATTATATCTGTGTTAATTTATAAAATTTTATGTATTAATTTATAAAATAATATGAAGAATAAAATAGACTTTATTTTATAATAAAAGGAAAAATCAAAAAACAAAATAAGAAATAATTAAATTAAATTAAAATAAAAATAAACATTTTTATTGAGAAAAAAAAAAATATATAAATATATATATATATATATATATATATATATATATAATAATTTAAAAAATAATTAAAAGTGGAAAATGTAGAGGGAGAGAAAGGATTGAGGAGGAAGCGAAATTGGAAGAAAGGGCAGGAATCCAATCCCCGTTAATCTTCCCACCATCATCCTTGTTCAAATTGCCAAAGTTTTTTTCAATGTCAATGGTTTCTTTGAATTTCTAGTGATGATAGTGATCAACCCTAGCTAGGATTCTAAAGCCTTTAATGCAAATATTGTTTTTGGTTTTCTCAACATGCTTAGCAAGAGCAAAGGAATGGGACTGACAATTGCTAAGATCACTAATATGCTCTTGAATCCTTTTCTTGACCGATCAGCATGTTTCACCAAAATATGAAGCACCACATGAACATAAAATTAAGTAGACTCCTTTCATGTTAAATGGGTTGACGACTTGACAAACTTAGGCATACCCCGAAAAAATATTCCTAGCGAAATTGTAACCTTGGTTACAAACAATGTCGAAGTAAGTTTAGTGTTAAAAACACATTATTATGCTAATAGATTAGTTTATCTGATGCAAGTCTTTTTCTTATTTTCTCTCTTTGTTCTTTCTTTCTTTCTTTTCAAGTATATGAAACTATATCTAAATTGAGGTTAAATTATATGTTGAAAATAGAATGATCAACCTAACAATGAAAAGTATTACCATTATTCTATAAAAACATAAGTGTATTGAAATACGTATATTATATTGACAGGCATATCTTTTTACAATAGGGGTTTAAAATTTTTAATTTAATTATTATTAATTCTTATGTGGATGGTATGGACTTAACTTCCATGGAATATTTTCGATATTCATAGTGGTATGCACAAATCAATGGTTGAGATTTCTCTCCAAAGTAGTTATGTTCTTTTTTCTCTTTTAACTAAATTAATTAAGTAAAAAAAATGTCATATGAAATAGTGTCATATGAAATGAGTTATGACTTTTTGGGATGTAGTATGGATAAACCATGATATTGGCTTATTATATATTTGTATCAAAGCCTATTTACACATTCAGAATATCCATGGTAAAGTGGGAGTAAATCTAAATAGTTAATAATCTTGTTTCATGTTTTTTCAAATGTATATATGTTTAACTTATATTAATTATTTTTATAAATAATAATAATAATAAAGTTATAATTTAGCTAGTTTATATTATTTTTAATTTTAAGAGAGTGAGATGTATTATAGATTAATTGTTCGGTACTTTTTATGATGTTGAGGTCTATCTACATTTGTCATCTATTTAATATATATGAATGCACTAGTTTTAGTGCAATGGTATGCAATGTCTCGTGTAGCACTATGATAAGTGATATGTCTTACAAGATAGGAATATGGATTAAGATTCATAGTCAATGATTAATGAATATTTTTAATGAAGAGTCATGTATTATATTAAAACATAAATGATCTATGAAACTTCAAATTTTGATAATAACTTATTTGACTAATAGTGAAATTTTATAATCAAATATTGTGAATGAAATAATTATTCTTAGTACATTATCTCTTTTTTTATATATAGAAAAATTATTGTTACTCTCTTCAATTTTTATTATATTTATGTAAAAAATGTTACATCTTTTTCTCAATAATTTGTTAAAATATATTTTCAATATTTTATTTTATTTTTTAAAAAAAGTGGCTATTTGTATTAGATAAAAGGTTGGTTTTCATGGAGAACTCCATTTACATTCAACATTAACATCAACATCATCAAAATTCCAGTAGAGCTATAACTTAACTTTCCTAGTGTAGTTTACCTTCTGCTTTACAATATCACACTGAAAATGCCCATATATTCTACATAATTGCTCGAAAAATATTTCAAAATTACGAAGTATACTACATTATTTACTAATTTTCCCTGCAAGGGCTAGGATTTGATGTGTTCCTAGTTGCAACTCGCTTTCCATGAGTTTCTCCTCCCTCGCCTTTCATACTCCATTAAATCATTTCCTACCAAAATAAAAGGGTCCATAAAGTCCTGAGAATGTTCTTCCTCCGAGCTCCCTGCAGGATCCTTCTCTTGAGTTCTCATAAGTAGAAGATTTGTCTCCATTCGAGTGAGTTGGAATTCCATTCTTGCATGCATCTATTCCAACTTTAGTTTGACCATCTTGGCTCAGATATCCCTCTCTTTTTCCATAAATTCCAGTCTCTTTCCCAACCATTCATACATTCTAAACAAATTTTTGAGTCGTTTCCCCACAATAAACTTCCAGCTGTCTGAATTCTCCATGGTGTAATTTTTATCCATAATTAACATAAGCCAATTCTTCAAATAATGATTCCATTCAAGGATCATTCCAATGTGTCGATGAGATTCTTTGTTTCCCAAATTTATTGTTGCCTGCTCGTCTCAGGATCCATTTCCTTTCATATCAAGCATTAAGTTCTTCAACGCCGATGTTACCAGAGTATGATACTTGTTATGCGAGGTGATCCTATCACAGAGGGAGTACATTGCAATAGTAATTCTCTCTTCATCTAGTTGTGAATCCCACATTCTTCGTCCCTGGAATTGCCTTTGAGAATTTAAACTTGCATGATATCCTTCATGGTATCTCTAGGTGTTATGATCATCAAGCTTGGATTGCAACATGGGCAAGATTTTTTGGTCTCCCATCTATCCTTTTCCATCCCACATTGTGGGATTATGTGCCTCCATCCGTCGTTTGTTGTTAATTCTCTGTAAATCAACTAACATCGAGGTAAATTATTTTGATCTCCATGATTTTCTCATTTATGATGAATATTAGAGCATTGGCATGATGGAACACCCTAGATCAACCAGAATTATTCATTTTTCTAATTGGATGCCCCGGTTGGAAAGGGATTCGACTTCCTTATTTAGTGATCTGAAGACATGGTGTAGAGAAATTTCTTCAAATTTCCAGGCCGAAAATTCTATTATCTGAACAATTGAGTGAAAGCTTGGCGAATTTCCTGCCATCGCTTTGGATATTTTTCTTATTACTAACATTGAATCCTCTATAATCATCAACTTCTTAATTCCTTTTTCTTTTTCAAGGTCAAGACCTAATACATGTATTTTGATCCATGGAGTTTTTACTCTGGACCACATGCTATATGCATGATTATGTAACACCTTTTTATCTTATAATATAAATTTGTTTTTTTTTTCTTCTAAAATAAAAATAAAAAATAAAAAATAAAAACCTTTTCCAAAGCGCTCAGAATTATGCTTTGTTGCCAATCCTAGACCCCAAGTGAATTTATGTTCCTTTTGTTTTACAGGGCATTGAATTTCTCCTCCCGCTCTTGTCGCCTCTTAGTTTAAATATTTTATTACGATATTTAAATTTCTTTAAAAGATTTATATATCATTTTTTGTGATCACACATGGCACCTATGACACCTCTGTTGTCATCATCAATGCAAGGAATCTATTGCAAGTGATGTGACTCAAATGAACCTAACAAATTAAAAGGTTTATTCTCAATATGTAAATATAATATTAAAAGTTCTTTAAAAGGTTTGTTCCAGGTATATGTAATTAGTGGTGATTACTTATGATACATTTTTTTTCATCAACAATGCAGGACATCTTTATTACAGGTGATGCCAACCAAATCCAGCTGGAGATATCGAAATTAAAAGGATTGTTTCCAACATGTAATTTATCATAATTTTTCATGATAAATCATGACACATGTTGTCATCATTGGTGTAGAAAATCGTTATTGAAATTGATGCCAACCAAATCTAATTAGAGCTCTGAACATTATAGAAAAGCATTGGAGTGCCTTGTTTCATCTCTTAAGAGGAATGAGGAGTCTTGTATCTTGTAATTCATAGAAATATTTTATTAAAAATATAATTATAAAACTTTTACTAAAAAATAATATTGTAAGTGATGTCAACCAAATCCATTGGAGCTACCAAAATCATAGAAAAGCATTGGAGTTCGGTGTTTCATCTTTTAAGAGGAATGAGAAGTCATTATCTTACATTGATTTAATTTGTAGGAATATTTTATTAAAAATAAAATTATGATAGAGAATTAACAAAGAAATAGAAGTTGTATTAGAAAAAAAGTGGAGGATTTACTAAACAAAAAAAACATATTCGCATTTTTTAAATCAGTGTAAATTTGGTAGTTGGTTCCTTTTAGCAAACTTGATCCTTGTGTACAAAGTGGGTCATTTAAGGATTGGAGTGTAATGAAATATTGGAAGTGTTATTGCAAGGCTCTCTTTCATGTAAAATACATTGTAATAATATGAATTTTCAAATTGTTTTAGCTACATTTTTTAAGGAGATTATAAGAGTACCATGGCATGGAGTATATGGAAAAAATGGGACTCTAAACATTACCTCACCTAGAAAGGAGACGCCTGACTCCTTAATGACTAGATTATCATTCAATTAGCATTGTATTCAATGGTTTCTAATTGTGTTGTTAAATCATAAACATTTGGAAAAATTGATATGGTTTTCAAATAAATGACCATTGAAGAGGGGTTTTGTTAAGATCTGAGACCTTTTTTACTCTCAAGCTAGAGACCGAAAATGTTAGATTGTGTTGGTCAAATATTGAATTCAATTTACCTAACATTGACAAGTTAATTATTGAGTAGGTTAAAGATGTCATTCTAAATTATTAATTGTTTCTAAAAATTGACCTACAAGGTTTCACTGCTTCATGTGGGATTAGAGATTAAATTTCTCTCAAGGTTCAAAAGAATCACAATCACATAACAAAAAAATATTTATTTAAGTACCAAGCATGTGTTGGATGTTCTAGTGCATAATTTTAGAAGTTAGATTTTAAGTAAAATACTCGGTTTTATATATTTCAAATTATATTGAAGGCCTACATTAAATATAAGAAAACAATTTTTTCTTGGCCTTTGGTTCTGAGTGGCCTTCCTCTTAACTAGAAAATTAAATTAATCTTTGTTTCTCTCCCAAATGCCAAGCTCCCTATCACAAGGAAGAAACCATGAAAAATATATTTTTTTTCCTTTTCCCTAAGTTAGTGTGGGAATGTCCCTCAAACTTATGAATCAATGCCCATGGACATTTTCAATATTAGGTAAGATCCCACATGAGATGAATTCATGTAGCATGCCATAGAGTTAGAATGGAAACACAATCTTGAATCTCAGGAGGAGTTATATTCACACTAAGCTCCTCTGTAAAATCGATTAAAACCCCTACCATCTCATATTTTTATCTATTTTTTTATAGAGTTGATTCATCTTAACTAAATTTTTAAACTTAATAAATAGTCCAACATCACTCAATAAACAGTCCAAATGTCACCCTTTGTGGGCATGATTCATATAGTTCATAAAAGAGAATGGAAGTTTGTTCTAATGTTATGATAAAATCAAGATAATCATGGATTATCACTTTAAAATCTCACCTTTTGTGGGCATGATTCATAAAAGAGTTTGGAATTTTCTTCTAATGATATGATAAAATCAAGATAATCATGGATTTCCACTTTACAATCCCTAAAATCCTTCCAAGCCTTGGTAAATTTGACAACTATCCAATCCATAGGACTGAGGAGTGAGATATTTTTGTATTCAATTCAAAGAGATATGTTTATTTTTGATGATTGGTGGAATGAGTAATTAGGTTGTGTTTTTAATTTGAAAATTATCACTATAATTGTCAAGTATATTTATATAGTTCACTATCATCTTCAATTTTATTTACACATCTTTACCTGATATGTCCTCATGGATAGAATATGTAATTCATGAAAATTCTAACTAATAAGATATCATACAAAAAAAAATCTTTGTGTCTATTTACACCTCTTTATGCCTATGTCCTCATGGATAGAATGTGTGATTCATGAAAGTTCTAACTAACAACGTAGGGGAAAAAAGTGATTGAGAAATCCAATTGATCTACACCCTGAGGCCCAACTAAAGAATTTGTTTCTTCAATAGATTTTTTGAAATAACTTCCTCGGACACAATGTAAAATTAGGGTTTCTCTTGAGAGCAAAATCATGGAATAATCCTAAAAATTAAAGTTGAGATACACTGAATATGTGGAGATATATAATTTTTTGTATTTATACCATATTGTTAAGTAAATTTGATTAGGTGAGAGTCAAGATTGTTAAATTAAAAGTAATGGTTTCATAAAAAAAGTGTTTTAACAATTCAATTGATCTTCACCCTGAGGCCCAAATAATATATTTGTTACTTAAATGGATTTTTAGAAATAACTTCCTAGGTCACAACATAAAAATTGGGTTTCTCTTAAGGGAAGAATTATGGAATAATCCTAAAAAAGCCAAAAATTGAGACACATTGAATTTCTATAGGGTTTAAATTTTTTGTATTTATATCATATTCTTAGGTAAATTCGATTAGGTAAAAGAGTCAAAATTGTTAGGTTAGAAGTGATCTGGTTTCATGCACCTCTTTGGTATTACATGTACCTAAATCATTCAAAAGGATTGGGGATTCTCCATGGTAATATGCCACATTTCAGTAGAATGCTCACTTGGCCTAGGGCAGAGTGCTTGACCACCTTGACTACATTTAATTCAAGGATATTAGTTTATTTTAAACCATATTAGATGTATTGTTGGCTGATTTTTCAGGATAAATCATGTTGTTATATGTGTAATTTATTTTAATTATTTTCTTCTCGTATCAATTTAATTATTAACAAGTATATTCTTCTGAAATCCATTAAATTTGTCACACTTTTCAACATTCTTTGAAAAAAATTCTATAACAAACTTTTGAAATTTTGGCTTCTCTAGTTTTGTATCAAGTTTTTTGTAGAATCCTTTTTGTAAACTTTGTAAGCCTTTGGCATACCCACTCTTGATGACAGAATAAGGGAGGATCTTGTGGTAGAATTGGTTGATTAAAAGTTAGAATGGTGAGGGGGCTTCTTAATTTATAAGTCCTAGTCCCTTGAAACCTAGTTAGCTTTGAAATTCTAATTGAAAAATGGAAAATGTGTGTGGTCAACCTTGTTTACTTGAAGGATGCCACAAATTTTGGAGGGAAAAAATTGGGAAAACATTTTAGATATTTCTCCAATTTGAAAGTATTTATGTGTATAGGTAGTTTATTTCATAATAGGATTTCCATAATTTTAGTTTTTTTTTAAATAAAAATTTTGGATGGTATAAAGAGAATATTCACAGTCATATACACAATTCTATGGATGAAATCAAGGTTTCCTAAAACAAATTCAATTTCCAACTTCCAAAAGTTTCCTAACAATTTTCAATTTCTAATCTCCACTCGTGTTGTGATGTTGCAAATTCTTAGAGTTACAAATGGCACATAAATATTTTGTTTGTTTTTTCACATTTATCATCCATTTAATTTATATGACTATACTCGTCAAATAATCAAATCAATATCATTGAGTCTCTTCTCAATGCTTAAGGAATTCTAGTTGTTTTTTTTCCCCTCAAACAATGGGTTGTTGTTTTATTTACTTCACAATTCATCCACATAGTAGGAAATAGTGATGATCAATTTACTATGGCCAGTCAAGTAACTTTACCCAATAGTATGAAATCTCTAACTGCTTATTGACTATTTTACTATACATTTTATTATTCATGACCTGAAGCATAATATAAGCTTCAGACGATACACAAGCCTCTACTGTCAATCAATTAATCATCTCAAACTAGAAATAAAAATAGATCGTGAGATAGAATAGATAATTGTTATGGTAAAGAGACTGAATTATAAATCAATGCACATATTATGATCTTGTAGCTACAAATAAGAAAACCAGGAAAGGAAACTCCAATATCTCATCCTTTGATTTTTAACCATTATAATAAGAACCTTCAATGATAAAATATTTGTTGTCATCATCGATCCAAGACATCTTTATTGCAAGTGATGCCAATCAAACTTAGTTGAAGCTACCAAATTAAAAGGTTTGTTCCCAATATGTAATTATAAGATTAAAAGTTCTTTAAAAGGTTTGTTACAGGTATGTGTAATTAGTTGTGATTACTTATGACACCTTTGTTGTCATCAACAATGCAGGACATCTTTATTACAAGTGATGTCAACTAATCCAGTTGGAGATATCGAAATTAAAACATTTTTTTAGAATATGTAATTTGTTGTGATAACTCGTAACACCTTTGTTGTTGTCATTAGTGTAGAACATCTTCATTGCAAGTGATGTCAACCAAATATAATCGGAGCTCTCAAAAGCATAGAAAAACATTGGAGTTCATTGTTTCTTCTCTTAAAAGAAATGAGGAGGCTTTTCTCTTGTAATTCATATAAATATTTTATTAAAAATAGAGCTATAAATGTTTTACTAAAAAATTGTTGTAAGTGATGTCAACCAAATCCATTGGAGCTCATTATTTCATCTTTAAAGAGGAATGAGAAGTCCTTATCTTACATTTATATAATTCATAGAAATATATTTTTTTAAATAATTCATAGAAATATTTTATTAAAAATAAAATTATAAAGTTTTATTTAAAACAAAAGGTGAAGGATTTAAAAAGAAAAAGCATAATATTCACATTTTTTAAACTGGTGTAAAGTGGGTGGTTGGTTCCTTCTAGAAAACTTGAGCCTTGTTCACAAATGGGTCATTCAAGCACTGGAGGGTAATGAAAGATTGAAAATGTTATTGGAAGGTTCTTTTTAATTGAAAATACATTGTAATAATATGAACTTTCAAATTGTTTTAGTTACATTTTTAAAGGTGACTATCATAGTGTAAGGCATAGAGTATATGGAAAGAATGGGACTCTAAACATTGACTCGCCTAGAAAAGAGACTCTTTTAGGACTAGACTATCATTCAATTAGCATTTCATTCAATGGTTTATGATTGGGTTGTTAAATCATAAACCTTTGGAAAAAGTTATATGGTACACAATAATAAACCTTTGGAAAATTTTGTATGGTTTTCAAAGAAATGACCAATGATGTGAGGCATTTTCCTCTCAAAGTAGAGACTATATATGTTAGATTGTGTTGGTCAAAGAATGGATTCAATTTAGCTGGCATTGACAAGTTAATTTTTTACTTAGTTTAAGAGCTCATTCTACATTATTTGTTTCTCAAAATTGGCTACAAGCTTTGACTAATTATGTGGGATTGGAGGTGGAATTGCTCCCAAGGTTCAAAAATTATCATTTTGGTTTAGTACCAAGCATGTGTTGAATTTTCTAGTCCATAAGTTTAGAAGTTAGATTTTAAGTAAACTACTTGATTTTATATATGTCAAATTATATGGAAGGCCTAAATTAAATATAAGTAAACCATTTTTGCTCCGTCTTTGGATTTGAGTGGCCTTCCTCTTAACTAGCAACTTCAGTTAATATTTGTTTCTCTCCCAAATTCCAAGCTCCCTATCACAAGGAAGAGACCATGAAAAACATATTTTAGTTTTCCTTTTTCCTAAGTTAGTGTGGGAATGACCTCAAACTTATGAATCAATGCTCATGAAAATTTGCAATATTATTAGTAAGATCCCACATGAAATTGATTCATATAACATGCCATCTTGTTAGAATGGAAATACAATCTTGAAACTTAAGAGTTATGTTCACACCAAAATCTTTGTGAAATCGATTAACTACCTATTTTTTTCTAAAATTAATTTATCCCAACTAAAACCCTTACCATCTCATATTGATATGTATTTTTTTCTAGAGTTAATTTATCCCCACTAAAATTCTAAACTCAATAAATAATCCCAACATCACTCCAAACATCACCATTTATAGACATTATTCACATAATTCATATAGTCTACATAGGAGTTTGGAAGTTTGTTTAACGTATTAAAAAATCAGTATAATCATGGATTTTCACCCTACAATCCCTAAAATCCTTCCAAGTCTTGGTAAATCCAACAGTTATCCAATCCATAGGACTTAGGAGTGGCATATTGTTGTTTTGAATTCAAAGAATTATATTTATTTTTGATGATGGGTGGAATCAGTAATTAAGTTGGGTTTTTAATTTGAAAATCATCTAATTTGCAAATATATCTATATAATTCACTATAATCTTCAGGTTTATTTACACATCTTTACTTCATATTTCCTCAGGAATAGATTACGCAATTCATGAAAATTCACACAACCCAAATAAATCAAGTTTATTTACCCATATTTTCCTTATATGTCCTCTTCATTTGTGCCTTCATAGCTCAAGTAATCCTGAATTATTTTCTTTTTTCAAAGGGTTGTTTAATTTTTTTCGCAATGCATCCATGGAACCAAAAAAAAACAATCGATCCTTCATAAGTTTCCTAAGCGTTTTTCAGTTTCCTTACGCTTAGGAAATTTTTATTGCGTCTCTTTTTCAAAGGGTTGTTGTTTTATTTGCTTAGCAATGCATCCACAGAACCAAAAGAAAATAATTGATGATCAATTTACTGCGATTAATCAAGTAACAGTATGAAATATAATTGTTTATTGTCTATTTTACTTTTAAAAAATGATTATCCATGAACTGAAACAGAATATAAGCTTCAAACATTATGATCATCCATGAACTGAAACAGAATATAAGCTTCAAACATTACACTGCACAGGCCTCTACTCTCAATCAATTAATCATCTCAGTCAGCAAAAAGAAACAGATCGAGACATATTAGATTATTGTTATGATAAGGAGTGTGAATCATAAACCCACACATATATATTGTGATATTTTAGCTACAAATAACAAAACCAAGAATGGCAACCCCCATATCTCACTCTTTGAGTTTAAACCATTATAAAAAAACCACCGTTGTCAAAAGTAGAAATACCATTGGGAGGCAGAGGATGAAACCCCACTTCACTATGATGTTGTTATGTATCAAAATAAGTTCAAGGTCAGTTACCATTATTTTCATCTGGAAGACCATGGGTATTCATTATCTACGATCCCCAAATTTATCAATAATTGTACTTCTTCATAGGTTAAAGTTGAAGTACTAGCAGCTTCTACATTTATATTTGAAGCTTTTTTAGCTAAAGATATATTTGCAGCCATGTCACCTGTAGTCATTGGCTCCTTGATATCTGAGGGGCGAGATGGATGAAAATTAACAATATTTGAATCATTCGCTATGGTATCTGTAATCATCCATTGTTTTTTATCTTGATACTTCATGTTTGAAGGCCTAGAACCATTGAGTTTTATAGCAGAAGATTCACCAGCTAGAACAGGAAGAAAACAAGAAGAAGATTAAGGTGTAGAACCTGATAAAATTTAACAAAATTGAACTTAAATATCCAGCAAAAAACCAATTGGAAAATTATCTTGAGTCATAGATATTATACCTACATTACCTTGTTCTAGGAATTTGATTTTATGATCTACTTTACTACTTTTGGTTTCCAAATAATTTAGTAGTTGTTGTAGCTGTTTCTCGCTGTAACTGTCAAGAGAAGGATCCCCTGAGGGAAAATCCTCTTTTCCCTTCTCTGGCTCTTGGATTCTAGGGGTATTGAGCCTCTTAACCAGAGGACCGCTTCTGGAAGGGGAATTGTGAAATATGGTGAGATCGGTTTTACCATCATACAAATGGCCATAGGCAATCATGTCGGCTTCTTGCGGAAAACTTGGTGAGAAATAGAACCATCTTCCCTTCTAGAGAGAAGAATATCTAAGAAGGGAAGGCAAGCATCCACCTCTACTTCCATCGTGAATTTGATGTAATCAGACTGGGAATTCAGATGATCAAGATGGTTCTATTTCTCACCAAGTTTTACGCAAGAAGACTCACACTGAGCAGTATCTTCATGTTGATTCTAATCATTTTCCTGCTCAGAAATTTGGTGTTCTTTGTACTATGGCTACCCGGGCTCTTAGAATATCTGATGATAGCCATTTGGAGTTAGAGAAATCCCATATTTTGGATGTGTTTGATATTAATGGGTATAACAGATCTCAAGGTCTGAAGGCCTTTCAAAAAGTCGTTAAAGGCTTAAGAGATAAATCCTCTCAGTTGGATCCTATCTCCAAGGTGAATCTCTCATTTATCCAAGGGACCTCTGATAGAATTTCCCATCATACAGATGGCCATAGGCAATCATGTCGGCTTCATGCGGAAAACTTGGTGAGAAATAGAACCATCTTCCCTTCTAGAGAGAAGAATATCTAAGAAGGGAAGGCAACCATCCACCTCTACTTCCATCATGAATTTGATGTAATTAGACTAGGAATTCAGGTGATCAAGATGGTTCTATTTCTCACCAAGTTTTACGCAAGAAGACTCACACTGAGCAGTATCTTCATGATGATTCTAATCATTTTCCTGCTCAGAAATTTGGTTTTCTTTGTACTCTGGCTACCCTAGCTCTTAGAATATCTAATGATAGCCATTTGGAGTCAGAGAAATCCCATCTTCTGGATGTGTTTGATATTAATGGGTATAACAGATCTCAAGGTCTGAAGGCCTTTCAAAAAGCCGTTAAAGGCTTAAGAGATAAATCCTCTCAGTTGGATCCTATCTCCAAGGTGAATCTCTCATTTATCCAAGGGACCTCTGATAGAATTTCCCATGTCCTTAGGAGAAATAATGTCTGCTCTTCTTTTAGACCTATCTGTACTATCAAGAATTCTCTCGGATCGGTTAAGGACCCTATAGACCCAAAGGACATGAAAGGTGTCTATTTAGTACCTTGCTCCTGCGGTACTCCCTATATTGGGGAAACTGGTCGATCCATTAGACAGAGAATCCATGAGCATGCTGCAAACATTAGATAATGTCGATCTT
Source organism: Pinus albicaulis (assembly GCA_034641835.2). NCBI lineage: Eukaryota > Viridiplantae > Streptophyta > Pinopsida > Pinales > Pinaceae > Pinus > Pinus albicaulis. Next base: position 708,013,824 of record CM076576.1, on the reverse strand, counting down.
GCACTTCTGCTCTTGTGGAGCATGTAGGAAAATCGTGTCACCATGTTTGAATTGAAGATTCCAAAGTCATTGCCAGGGTGGATCACTTTCATCATAGAAAGCTAAGGGAGGTTATTGAAATTGAGATACATCCTAAAAATCTCAACAGAGATGATGGGTGGAAATTAAGTAAGAGCTGGATTCTGACCCTCGCTAGGTGATTCGGCCCCCGGGTGTTGTTTTCTTTTTTCTTTTGTCTCTAATTTTATCCTTGTCCCTTTGTTTTGCTTTTTCCTCTTCTGTTTGTATCCTTTTCTCTAGTTTATGTTTTTATGCCATTTCCTTTTGTTTAGATTTTTCCCCTGGTTTCTATATTATTAGTTTGTTTCATATATATATATATATATATATATATATATATATATATATATATATATATATATATATATATATATTTGATGTTATTTATTTTCCCCCCTCTCTGCTCATTTTTATATTTCTTCCCCCTCCCCTTTTTATATTATTCTATATTATTCATTTACCCCCTCTCCCTTATTTTAATATTATTCCCTTTATTATTATTAATTTTATAATTTAATCAATTTACTAAATTTTATAATATTTGTTGACCATTCGAAATAATATTTTTAAATAAATAAATAAATTTAAATTCTCTAACTAATTAACTAAATAACAGTTAGTTTTAACAACTATCATCGAGCAATGATGCATCCTTATATTTATTCAATGAGATCGATCTCCTTCTTCACCTTGTCCTGAGGATGAACCACATTAGTTGGTTCGAAACGTCGACCAAATCCTAATTATGTGATTAATTCGAAAGACATTTTTCTATCTTTAATTTTAATAGTGTGTTTTCATATAAGAAATATATCAATGCATTTTATCATTTTTTTTCACTTTTGTTGGTTACTTACTAAGAAATAAAGGATTATTTATTTGTCTATAATATCATGGTGAGGATTTTTGTTTAAAACATTCTATAAATCTGTATGAATGTGTGGGGAGTTGCACATTGATGATAGTCTCAAAACATTAGTTATAATGAAAATATGGAAAACAATGATAGATTGACCCATAGAAATAAATCACAATATTTTTATAAATAATTTGAATATAGTGTAAGAGACAAAACATAAGAAATAGAATTACCAGGTGGAACATAATGTTTTCATGTGTATATTTTGTATGACTATATTAGTTTTAGCTTTTATAATAATAGTGGCTTACTCTTCTTCCAAAATACAAGAGATATGGTAACATTAATGCAATAAGTGAATATCTAAATGATGATTTTTTCTTAAATAATTGATATAGTCACCATGGATGATATTTTCTTAAAATAATTGATATAGTCACCATTAATGTAATAGGTGAATACCTAAATTACGATTTTTTTTTTAATAATTTGTATAACTATAGTTAATAGTTTGGTTTGGTGTTGTACATTACTTTTTAAAAAATTAGTATAATTAATTTACATTTTAAATTAATAAAGTCAGCATATTTCTAAAATTATGATGCCAAACATTAATGCACGATTTCTAATAGTACTAATTTGTAGCAATGTACAAATATCGTTTGTTCGCTTGTTCATTAATTTTATATATATATATAATTTGAAAGGAAGAATTTTGTGTTTTAAAATTATGTTGTGTTAAGAAAAAATAATTAAATATTAACGAACAATATTATTTTTTTTAATTATTATATATTTGGAATTTACATAATCGTATTTATATGTTTTGTTTCATTGCTAATGGATTTGTGTTTCTTATTTAAAAATAATATAGAACATTCAAGTGTCACTAGCACAACTGGTTGAGGATGGGTCTCGTTAGCAAGGGGACCCGGGATCAAACCTCACAGGGGGTGGTTGTGCCCTGTGCTAGGGGTGGAGACATGTTAAAAAATATAGTCAGCTTAGGGCTGGTGTGACCCTGGGTGCGATCCTCGAGTGACTTTGATGGATTAGATACCCCTAGCTCACGGCTCCTCAAGCCACATGTCAAGCTTGGAGGATCACAGACAAATTAACAAACAAACAAATAACATGGAACAAATAAAGATATTGAAATTGATTCAAGAACATGTATGTTTTGTTTATTTTATAGCCTATACCAGCAAAGTTGTTATGTTTTAATTTAATTCAAAGAAAACAAGTTAGTAAATAAGTATGTGGAAATTTTCATATCTTGCCAATAAATTTTTAAATTGTAGGAATGCATATACATCCTAAAAACTTCATAGCAACATGTTCATGTTCCTATATCATTTCCACATTATTTTACCGTGCTCTATTTTTAAACATACAATACCATTATTCCTCAACCATTTTCAAAATATATTCATTAATATTATAAGCTATCATTAATAACTAAATTCCTAGTTCTCACCCTATCCACAATCAACCCTCCATCCATCCCTCTTGGGGAAAACCTGTTAATAGCATTCACAATCTACTTAAAGCATAAATATCCCTTATACATTCATGTGTAATGATTTTAAGCTTATCCATAATCCTTAGGCTGGTAATATTTATTTAGCCCCAAGGCCCTTATTTTTATGTCTCAATGGTTGATTAGGCCTTAAGAACCATGCATTCTATGCAAATCCTCATAATAGCACTCATGTCATACTTTGTGGCCAAAATTTCCATCAAGAGGGTGTTTGTAGTGGTTTGAGAGCTTTTACATGGTGCTTAAGCTCTAAAGTTTTCATTTAAGGATTAATTTTTGACTTCATGTGACTTTTTGCATAATGGGTTTCTAGTGAGAGTATGAAATCATGCATTATGGGTTCTAATTTTTAGAGAGGATCCATTTTTCTCTTATATTATATGTGCAACTTTCATTTACATGTTTAGCTAAGTTTTCTTGTAGCACGACTCTATTGTATCAAATATTTGTGTGTTCTTACTATAGGCCCTAAATGCCAACCCAAAATTCTAAGGTGTGAAGATTGAAACAATGATTAGCAAATCCATGATTAAAGAAACAATTACACTCCACATTTTATCAATATATATCAAATATTCGTATGTTCTTAATGTAGGTCTTAAATGCCAACCCAACATTCCAAGGTGTGAATATTGAAACAATCACTAGCAAATTCATGACTAAAGCAACAATTGCACTCTAGATTTTATCAACATTTACACATTGCATGTGCCACTAGAAATTGAGGACATGTTATTAGTAAAGAGCTAATTGGTTGTAGTAAGAGACTTACTGTATAAGGATCGTTAACATGGTTTTACTTCCATTTTTCAAGTTACACAATTATTTGATAGTTTTAGTACACTGAGATATATCTTTAATATGTAAATTTAAATTATCACACCCAACAAAGGGAAGAGTTACTTGATGGTATATCTTGATTAGATCTGCTCTCGTTTGGTGTCACTGTGACAACTTATAACCAATATGCGGCCTCAATTAGCTACCTACAGAAATGAAATTAACTTTATGTTGATAATCTTAATATAATTCATCCTAAAAGAATATATATATATATATATATATATATATATATATATATATATATATATATATATATATATATATATGAAATTTAATATTGATTATCCTATATATGAATACAAACTAAAGAGATTAAATATAAATTTGGACGATAAATCATTGAATTAAAATAAACAATTCATTAATTTCAAAAAAAAAAAAAAAACTTAGGCATATATCATTTTCAAATAAATAATTATTCAAAAAACATTATATACATTTCTATACTTAATCAATGACCAATTGAAGAAATTAAACATATATTGAAAATAATTTCATATAAAAAGAATAAATTATTTGGATTGTACCCATTTACAAAAATGCAATAATACAATCTATTGCATTCAACCAAAAAGTTCATATAAAAGAAAGAAAACATAGACAGGGGGACATGCCTACATATAAATTGTCATTGAAAATCAAGGGACTAGCAAGCAGAAGGCCTAACGTCAAAAATAAACCCTCAACTTTGATATCATAGTCAAGCTAAGGGAATAACCCCACCAATGATTTTTCATTAGCTTAAACTCTTCATATATACAAGAGGGTGTCTAATATTCATTTCATCTACTAAGAGGAACTCTTGGTCTTCCTTGTGTCTCCTCATTTCATCTCCCTACCTATTATTTATAAATTATTTAGAAATACATAAAAATCCCAAAGGAACATGTGTCCCAGATTGTGCTATATTATGAAAACCCAAATTAATACACTATTTTGAATTAATGGTGCCTAATGTAAATTACCTACAACATTAGGAGTTGGGATTATGAAATCTATAAGTGATAATTTATTAAATAATGATGAAACCTAAGCCCGAACGTTGAATTAGAATGTATGTTAAATAACAACCAATTCCATCTTTGTATTTTCATTGTCACTAGTTAAACTTGCAAAGTAAGTTTTGATATCTTATATATGGATGATTTGGAAAAAATCTATAAGCAAGATAACCTAGATCCGAATTACCAGATTTTGGTTAATCTTTGTAAAATGTATTTAAAATTTATTACAGAATATAAACGTGGAAATTTTGTCTTGCAACAAAATCGTTATTAGAACATTGGAATCTCGGTATCCAATAACTATAATAATTGAAATTAGTTCATTAAAGTGTGGCATAGATCCAGGTGACCAAGATTTGGACATCTGAGATTCTTGGAATGCAATATGAAGATTATTCTAAAGTTAAAATAAATAAGTATGATTTGTGAAAAGAAGAAATCTAAAACAATATATACAAGTTGTAATAAGGTATTTTTCAAAATATTTGTAACAATTTGTACACCAATTTTAAGCAGGTGAAAAAAAAAGAGAGAGAGAAAAATTCTTTGAAAATCTATTATATCAAATTGAAACTAGAGTTGGAAAAATGGTAAAATTTTAGAAACAAAACCACACAAATTAGAGAAAATAAATGAAAATTGTTATCAAACTATTTAAAGATAAGATAAAAATAATAACTCACTAAACCAAAAGTATAAGAGGACCAATATTTTATGAAAATGTCATAAAATAATCGAAGTTGTTGTAGAAGTCACAATGTGTACTTGTACATGTAAAAAATATAGGTTGGTGCACCAAATTGTATAGCCAAGGGACATAGCTTTGTAATGTAAACAATGTATATCATAATGATAATAATAAAATATACACTAGTTGCTTGACAAAAGGACAAAAAGAGTAAAGGGGCCATGACTCCACAAGGATTGAAAATCATTAATTAACAGCTAGACGTAGTTCTTCATTAAGATAAGTATTTTATTCTTGTGTTATCTTAATGTGATTGATTATTAATAAATTTATGCTAATTGTTATTAATATTTTAATGTATACACTATACTATAGAGCTTATTAATAATATTTCAACTATGCATAAATTATGTCTGTTACTGTAGAATTTTAGACTTGCATATTTATGCATATGCAATGTATACCCCATTAGTTGGTATTATAATTATAATTTTGAAATCTATAACAAAAGTATGAAGAAACTTTGAATTAAAAGGTTTAGAGTGAGTTGGTGGTAGTATGACCCAACATAGAGATGGTTCGGTACGTTACAAAGTGATATCAAAGTGAGCTACAACATTGGGCATGGACTAAATACAACTGAAAAAAATAAATTATAGAGGAAAAGAAAGATTTGTAGAGAATGTCTACAAATTATTTGACAAATTATTACAATGGAATTTGAGAATTTTTAAGAAAATTTGAGAAAGTGGGGTTTAAAGGGGGGAAATCCCCAATTTTATTTATTTAATTGAGCAAATTTTGGGGCTATAAAATTTGATGTTTTTTTTTCATGCACACATCTTTGGTGAAATTTTGGGTAGCCAAGGAAAAATTGGGGAAAATTGTACAAAAGCCACAAAACTTTAATGGTAAATTCCTCAAATTCAAGCTTTTAAAGAATTGAAAGGGCTAGAATTACATCTGTAGAGACCAACTTTGATGTGTACCACCAAATTAGGCCTATCAACCTCAACTTAGAGTTCCAATGGCAGCATCAGAGGAAACATAAAGAAATGAACGAATTTTGATATTGGAAAAAAAATTGTTTTCAAGGTCTTTGAAATTATTTCATGTACTTGGTCATGTGGAGGCTATGTGGATTCCAAATGTCATATGATGTGGAAGTGGCACAGTGATAGGCGTCAAGGCCACAGTGGAAAAGATAGAGGTTAAGCATTATCTCTCTCCCTAGACATCAAATGATGATTGAGAAAACGATCAAGTCTAAAAATCATAAATGTGGAGAGGCATAACAATGTGAAATGAAAAATGCAAGAGTACAAGTCAAGTGACTTTCCCCCACATGAGAACCAAATGAGGTTCAAAAATCAACTAAGTCCAAAACTCATGGAATGTGAAACACGGGATGTAGAGATGTAGAATGTCATTCCTCCATATGAGCATCAAAGGATGTGGAATACAAAATTCCTAGGACTTGTGAAAATGCACAGTATTGAATGTGAAGATGTAGATTTCCATTCCTCTACATGAGCATCAAAAGACGTGGAAATAAACTAACACCAAAACTAGCAGAAAAACATAGTGCAAAATATGGATGTAGATATTTCGAGGTGCAGAATGTTATTTCTTCGCATGGGCATCAAATGATGATGAAAAATAGAATAAATCCTACAAATTTCCAAGATGTGAGTGTTATTTCTTTGCATAGGCATCAAGCGAAGTTATAAAATAGACTTAGCCCCAAGACATGTGGAGATGTAGAATATAAAATGCAGAATGTATAGATGTGGAATACGGAATAACCTAACATTGGTAGAGAGACAAGGGCTCTGCATCTACATAAGTAAGCCCTGAAATAAAGAAACAAGGAAAAAAAGGAGGACAAGGAACGAAATTAAAAGAGTAGGGTAGTTTTGTGATCCCGAAGAAATTCAAGTGAACTTGGGTGGTGACATGGCACCATCCCAAAGTGCTACATGGACTTAGAGGCCACATCAACAAATATTGTATAAATTTTCCTATAATTTTTAGGTTAAATTTTCGCAGAATTTTATCCTCTCTAAACAACATTTTTAGATGCTAATTTTTTACAAGAATTGTGTATTCGTGATATGTATCACCTCTATATCCTAAATGAAATATTTCAAAAGGAGCTTTCCATAAATATATTTTGAGTGCAAAAAAAAGCATGTCAAAGTTACACATGAAATAATGTAGGGGTAAATGAGGTACTAATTCAATCCTAGTGAGCATAGCACCTTGCTCAGAGCTCGCTCAAAATGAGACAAAAAAACAATTAATGGAAAACTCTTGAATAGAGAAATCCAAGAATGGAATCAAAATTTAGATCTAGGCACTAAAATCTTCAAGGAAATAACAAAAAATCGCATGTAGTATTATAATAGGGATAAATTGCAAAAATAGGTCAAATTTCAACATGTCGTAACTTTAAGCTCAATGCTCAAATTTGGGCATATGAATAGTCACTAGAAAATTTATTAAGAGGATAATTTTGTAATTCACTAATAATTTTGATTGAAGCATCATGATTTTCCAAAAAATAAAAGGAATGCAACAAGGATCTTCAGGAGAAGAAGTGGCATGAGAGGAATAATCAAAGCGCTGGAATATGCAACCCAAATTCAAATGGATACATGAGGATAGTTATTGGAAAGGTATTTAGGAAGAGAATGTGAAAAAATGATCCATTGTATCCAAGATGTATATGGTTGAATCTAAGATTATAGGAATAAGGATGTTAGGCTCAATGAGTTATGAAAATGCCACTGCAGAAGATCCCAGAGCAATGTTATTATTGGGAAAGTATTTTCAGGTAGCAAAGGTGCATAAAAAATTTGATTATGGAACACAATAGGTTGTAGATACCTCATAATGATGCTTATACAACAATAAATATGTAGGACTAAAGACACAAGATCAAGGTAATGAAGATGTTCGATTACTTGCCACTAAGTTAGAATTGATTATTAATATGGACATTCAAAACAAGGTGATATGGAAGAGTTGTTCTATATGATTAAAGAGTATGGATAATAGTTCCCAAGCCTATTTTGGAGCTAATCTCATATTCCAATGAAAAATTTAGAGGGATACAGGAGAGAATGCATGCAAACATTTAGTGTATCAATTGGTACGTGAAAATCAAACACTAATATTAGTGTTAGGGGAAAATCGGGTTGCTATGATTAGCACTCCCTAGATAAGGAATGATGATGGTAATGCAAAACCCTGAGATATCCTAGTAACTAAATCTAAATTCCATGCTACAAGATAATGCTCGATAATGGTATGAAATATGCCTACATAAAGTGAAAATAATGACAAGTATCACAACCATTACAATTGGTTCTTCTACATAGCCAATGCATGCTAGAGAATAAGAGCTTGGAGTAAGCTAGTTGAAGAATAACTCCATTAGAGTCTTAACCCTTAGTTTAAGGAAAGGTTAATTAAGGGTGACTGTGATGATAAAATTATGCTTTGTTCATGACATGGAGGTACTGTAAGTATGGGAAATCTTATCAACGGAGAAAGACTTGGTAGGAACTCATGAATTGTGATTTAAGGGAAATTAGAACAAAAGATGCACAAGTAGCATTAGAGTGCTCAGTGGAAGCCCAATTCAGAATAAAACAATCCTTAAACCAGATAACAAAGGTTCAGGCATGTTAAAAGGTGCAATAGAGATATAAGGAAATGATCTATGTGTAGATTGGTTCTATGCATAGACAATTAGACTATAAAACGGAAGTATCCTATTAATGGAAAAAAAACTACATGATTGGATCGAGTTCAGAAACAGTGGAGATATTTGAAAAATATAGCATGATATGATTGCTCAATTAAGCTAAAATATAGCGTAGCATTTAGAAAAAGAAGACAACCATAAATGAAAATTGTTGAGATAGGTAGGAAAAACTAACGACATTGATCAAAGTACTAAAAGGTAATACCTTAAGGAAGAGCATATATAATCAATGTTGGTATGAATGGAAAGGCCATTGAAGAAAATATCTTTTGGATCTCAAATGACATCAACTACAACATCATGAATAAGGTAAAGTCCCTCTGAAGTGTCAATTGAGTGTAAACAAAGTAGCTATTATGAAGTTGAAAATAAAAAAGGGAACATCAAACGGCATCACCATAGTGTGTCAAAGTGTTAGGTAATGAAATAAAAGTTATGAATCAATGATCCAAAAGGGAGTATAGTTCGATTAATGATAATGGAAAGTAACATTCAACCACAATTACAAAAGTTATAACACTAAAGTGCTGAAATGTTTAAGCATCACCATAGTGTGTCAAAGTGTGAGGTAATGAAATCAAAGTTATGACTCAATGAGCCAAAAGGGAGAGTAGATTGATTAATGATAATGGAAAGTAGCATTCAACCACAATTACAAAATTTATAACACTAAATTTCTGAAATGTTTAAGTAAAGTTGGGTAAGTGTAACTCAAAAAAGTAAACAAATGATGTATGATCAACATCACTAAAATATCTTGGTTGGTTGAAAATACAAAGTGGCCAAGTTTTGCTTGGCAAGAAAGAGAATAAATAATAGAGAAATGGGACAAAAATAAGCAGCGTAAGAGTACTTGAAGTCATAAAATCCCAATGGAATTTCTGTGGTAGCAGAAGTTAAGAAGCATGGACAAGGAAACTATACTCGTGGAGAAAAAAATGCTTAACCCATCACTTATTGATTAAACATATATTTCTAAAATTAGTAAGTTGTAAATATGAAATAATTTAAAGCAAAAATGTGTTGAAAATGCAAGGAATAAAATCGCTGACATAAATGTGCGCTTGTAGAAATGATAAGGATACATAATGCATATAGAAAAGTTAAAGTGCACACTTTGTGATTCTAAACTTAAAGTATTATGTTGCTATATCTATTCATCGAAATGTGCACTTGCAGAAATGGTAAGAAGGATACATAATGCATATAGAAAATTTAAAGTGCACATTTTGTGATTAGAAACTTAAGTACTATGTTTCTATATCTATTCATCGAAATGCATGCTAATTAATTGTATTTGATATGGATGGTGTATCTAAGAAAAGGGTTTAAACATAGTTGAAGATGTCGATGATGCATAACCTACTGTACATAATAGCCAACTATGTAAGAATAAAATGGAAATGATGGAATGTTGACCCAAAGGTTGGTGTAATATGTGGACATTAACAAAATACCAACTAATCATGTGGCCTTATAAAAATCTAAGGTAACCACACAGATATGGAATTAATATTCTTATATATAGAGTAAAATAAGTTTAAATTTGATATGAATAAGTCATTTAAATGCAAGAAAGTGGATGGTGTCCCATGTGGAGAAATACAAAATTCCTTGAAAATGTAAATATGCATTCATATGAAACGAAATAGTAAAATGCGATGCCTTCATTACAAATTAATAACAAAAAATGGATCAAGACATACTAGCTAGATGTGGAAAAGAACACCTACATGATTAACCTTGAAGGAGGCCACTAGTTGGATATAAAAAGACTTTAATACTACACAAGTATCCATTGGTCCCCTTACTTGTATTGGTGCACTATGACGAATATGTTGATCAAGTGTTGGAAAGGGGATTGGATGATGTGTCGTTTTTTACTAGACCTTCCCATTAATTATAGTGGCATATATTTTTTTTTAAATAGCAATATGAAATCAATGCAAGAATGCATAGAGTTCAATTGTGTGAGTAAATTGAACAAGTGTGCAAGTTATGAATGCACACATTCACGATGACACATGTATGCTTATTGCAATTACTAAATTCATGTGGATGTTTTGTTATAATTTATTAAAAATTAATATAGGAAGAGAGTTGAAATAATTTGTTACAGTTTATTAAAAAATAATATATGAAGAGAGTTTTTTTTTTTGTAAATTAAGTGGATCTATTCACATTCATATGGAAACAAAGTTTACATCGTAGCCTGAAGAGGCAGAAAAACAAGACTAGCCTTTGGCACAAAAATATTCTCTCCCTCTGGGAAAGAGTATATAGGGGGAGACTTCATAGGGGAGAAATCAAAAACCTTGAAAGAAACAAAGAAACGAAGGCAGCAAAAAGTCCCAGAAAAAAGGCCTTTAGGCCTCGAATACAGTGAGAGTAACATAGAGACAAAGAAAAACAGGATGAACGCAAAGAGATTAAGGCACAGGGGAGTGCTGCACTTCTGCTTCATCATTCAGGTAATCATCAACACTAATTGGTCTGTCTGGGATGCCTTCCTCCAGGCCAAATATTTGGCGTCGAAGCGAGGGGCCAACTTCCTGGCAGTCAACCTTGGAGGGAGCCTCCTCTTCAATCTTGGGACCCTGTTGATGGCGCATCGTTGAACTTCATTTCAACTCGGCGTAGTGGGGAGAGTTGCGTCGATGAAACACATATGATGAACCTCCTTCACATACGCGACAAACTTGTCAGAAAGAGAGCCAATTTTTTGCTCCAGGTCCTTACTGGTGTTCCGTTGCTCCTACAAAGCTATAGCCAGGAGCGTCTTAGTGTGCCAGTGAAGGTCGATGGTTCAACTATATAAATTCTCACAGGATCTCGTTAGGCCAGGATCCAGAATCCAACGAAGAGAGGTGTCAACTGCCTCTGAAGGCGTATCTCTGTGGCAGATATGGGCCTCTAACTCCATGTTTTCAATTTTCCTCTACAAAATCGGGGGAGTGAAATCCACAAAGGTACGGGCCACATTTCTTGCGGAGGTCTTACCTCGGGTAACAGGTGGGCGAGAGGGGTTGGCCCAGAAGGCTTGGTGACCCTGACAAGCGGGGGGAGGGGGGTGAGGGCGACGCGGGGCCATGGAGGCAGGGCAGAGATGGAGAGTGTAAGAGGAGGGAGGGAGATGAGAGGGGGCGATGTTGTGAGACTGATCAGAACAGTAAGGTGAGGGATAAGTGCAGGGGGGAGGAGTATAAGAAGGCGTTCGAGAGGAGAAAGAGCCCAGGAGGGCGGCTGGAAAGTGTGCCGGAGAATCAAGTTAAATCATGCGGGGATTTATTTCCAGGGGAGGGATCGTACTGGAGTGAGTGGATTGATGGAGAGCCACCGTAGAGCTCAATTGTGAGAAGAGAGGTCTGAGGGGTGGTCATGATGGTGGAGGGGATTCAGAGGGAAAATTGAGGAGGAGGTCGATAAGGCCAGCTGCAGATCATGACTGTTGATACGGAGACATTCTGTTTTGACAGTTGGCTCCCTTGTAGAATTGTAGTCCATTGAAGTGAGTCTGTTGGAGTCTCCCACTCCTGTATTTGCAAGGAAATCCGCCAACTTGGTGGCCTTTCTCTGGACTGCCGCGAAGGAGATACCTCTAGCCTTGTCAATGCTTGCTTTGGTCTTTAGAAGGATTTTACTGATGCACCATCATTCGGAGACTTGCCTAACGCTGCACCCTTGCTGAAGTTTCTGACAATCTTGGGTAGCGACAGTTGAATCACCTTCTACCAGAAGGGGCCAATAATTGTGATGTTTGGTGATTTCCAGGTTGTGAGCCAACGCCTGAAGCTCTGCATTGTTGTTGGTGGTGTTACCAATGTTCCCATAGTATATCCAAAGAATTGTGCCCTGGTGGTTGCGGAAGACTCCTCCAAAGCCCGCAATACTTGGATTTTTCTTGGAAGCATCGTCATAATTGAGCTTGATGAAGTTGGGATCAGGGGAAATCCAAACAGTCGTCAGAGGGGATGTTGGGGAAGTGGCAAGGTGAGGGAGATGGAAGGGGGAGGAGTGATCGATAAGGGAAATAATGCGGCGATCCTCCCTAGTCAGGGGGGAGGAGGGGTCCGGGAGCTTTACTATGGAGACAAATTCACACAAGGTGTGCTTGATGAGGTGAAGAAGTTGTTCTTCCTTGTTTTCCTTATTTTCGAAGATGCAAGATTTTTTCTCTTTCCACAGAGCCCAACATATGATACCAGGGAGAAGGTTCCAAACCAAATTGATTAGGGGCTGGGAGGAGAAGGAAGGGTGTCATTCGTCAAGGGAGGTGAGAACAGAGGAGGAATTGCAATCAGAGGCCTTGAAGACAAGGGATATCTAGTTCCAAATATTAGAGGAAAAATGACATTCATTGAGGATGTGATTGGCCGTTTCATAGTTGGAATTGCATAACATACAGATAGATGGACCTATGAATCCTTTCTTTTGTAGATTATCCCAAGTTAAAAAAATTTGATGCATAACTAACCAGAGAAAAAGAGATATTTTCGGCCAATGTTTTCTATTCCATAACCTTTTCCACTTGTCGTCCAGAGGAATGGGATTAGGGTCTAGAAGGAGACTGTATGCCTCTTTGATATTGAAGCACCCGACCGCATTGGAACCCCACAGAAGTTTTTCAGGCTCCGCATCTCTTTGTCTCTGTCTTTTGTTAAGCTCTTGTTCCAAAATTGCAGTGGGTTGGTGGTGGTTGATCTGAGCCATCTCTCCGATGTCCAACCACTCCCTCCAATCCGAGTTGTCTGTAGTCTACCAGAATTATTTGACAACCATTTTATTGAGCCTGTCCATTTGCATCCTGATGGGGAGGAAGGTGTCAGCATTGAGTTTGGGACGTTTCTCCCACGCGTCATCCCAGGATAGTGTGTTTTCCCCATTGCAAACCTCACAGAAACAATGGTCTTGAATGAGGGATCTATTGTCCCATGTCTGGTTCCAGATTTGCGAGCCCTTGAGATTGACAGAGAGTCTAATCAGGAAATCAGGCTACTGCGTAGGGGCATATTTTTCTTTCCATAGCATTTCCTAGGGGGTGGTGGGAATGGTAATCCAACGCCACCAATTTTTCACTCCCATGACCTTTCTGAGGAGATCCGGATCCCTGAGGCCGAGACCACCAACTTTTTTGGGCTTGCAGAGTTTTTCCCAAGCTACCAGAGCCCATTTTCCCTTGTTTTCTTTTTCTTTCCAGAGGAAATATCTTTGAATTTCCCTGATTTGGTTGGAGATGGATCGAGGGGCAGCAATGGCGGATATTTGGTATAAAGGCATGGCTTGAAGGATAGAACGAACAAGGACCAATCTGCCAACGAAGTTGAGGAAGCGGAAGGTCCAATTGGAATTTTTTTCTGAAGCTTAGAGATTAAGGGTTCCTAGGCTTTTTTTGCCATGGGTTTGTCTGGAAGTGGGACACCCAGCTATTTCGAAGGGAACCTGCTAAGCTAGAAACCAAGAATACGAGCAATGTTTCTTTGGATGGTATTGGAGGTATTAAGAAAAAAGACTTTGGACTTGGGTTTGTTAACAGAATACCTAGAGGCCATGGAAAAATTATCAAGAATGTCTCAAAAGGCATGGGCTTCTTTGGCAGTAGGAGAGCCCATTAGGAGCATGTAATATTCCAAAATAGGAATAGCAACAATAAAAGATATAATAATGTAAAACACAGCAACTATGAACATATCATAAGAGGAATCAATATAAATCCATCATTTTATTGAGATATCAGCAATAATATACAAAAATATCTGGAGGGTTAAGCCACTCAAGCAATAAGAACAAGCCTCCCATGATCATATCAATAAGCACATGAGTTGCTGCTATTGTATAGAATGCCAGAAAGCAGTGATAGCATTGTCTATATTAGTGTAATTTCTACTGTAAACATACATTGATGGAATGTGGCTGATAGATACAAAATAAATGCCCAAAAAGGAAGATATGGGCTCCAATACAAGATTTATAGCCAACCTAGAAAGATTGCTAGAAATACCAAAGAAAACATACAATGTGACAAATAACCCTAGGGTGATATGTCACTACAACCTGGAAATGAATAGAATGAGGCTATGAAATATCTGAAATAATAATCTCCTCCTCCAATGGTATTTCTCAATAGAAGGTTGATCCCTCTATTCAGAAATAGATCCTCCTGATGAGCTCAATGAACCCTCCCAGCAACTGCCTCTAACAATAACATAGATCTGGACTAAAACTACACTGTGAGGGATGGTAGATGGTTGTCTTGATGTAAAAAATATATAAATATGCCCAAGAGCCCTCCTTGTTGATCCTCCAATGGATAGGCTACCTCTCCACTGAGAAACAAGCCCAGAATTGGCTCTATGTGATCCTCCTTTGTGTGACACCCTGCAACACAACCCAACACTAAACAGAAACTATGTTGTAGCTAAAGGAGGTAGCTTGGCCAGAATTTCAAAATGAGGAAATCCAATCCAATGAACCTCTCCTTCTCTGAGGATGAGGTAGGTATTCCCGATCAGTAACGCCCTTGTGCTAAACAACATAGCAAACCCTGCTAAATAGATAAAGGATGCAAAGTCTAAATAGACCAATATCAAAATACTAATCTAAAACATGAATAACAATGGCTGCCATCCCCTCCATATATAGTGTGTGAGCCTCCTCACATTGGGTCCCATCCATACTTGCAACTAATCTCATGCAAGTTGTACTCCACTAAAATTGTGTTGTCTCATCATAAATGCCACTCCTTCATGACAATGCTATTAATTTGGTCAAAGTTGACCTTTTCAACATGGATCCCCTTGAATTCACACCCAATGCTGCTTAATCCAACTGCTTATTCTTCCTCCTTTCACATTAGGAGTGTTACTATTTCTTCTAAGGAGATTTATGGGCCTCCCTACCCACTTATTCACCTACCTAGTGATAAAACAAACTTTAATATTCCATTTAGCTGAAGGCTAAATTTTTGGAATATTACAGTCCTCCCCTAGAAAATTTTGCTTGTCCTCAAGAAACTACAAGGATATGGAAAAATTCTCCCTCCCTCCTCTTGTATCCTCCTCATCAAATAGTCCCCACCACTGCTCAAAATAATCTGCAATAAATTTTCCCCCTAATGGTTCCTCTCAACTATGAAAAACCAAATGGCTCACATCATGAGAAAGTGGAAGGTGTAAGTGGAAACCTTCTTATCATCCAATGGCCTCCTCAAGGTAAGTGAGATTATGACAATTGGGGATCTCCATTCCAATAAGAGACTCCCATACCCATGCTATCATCCAAATGAAATGAGCCATCGTAGGTAGCTCATCAAAGAAATCCTCAACCCCCGATTCATGAAATGTATTGGGGTTGTATAGAGAGATTAGATTTTTCCACCCATGTTGTTTCTCTCTCCATTTATGATATGTATGGGGCTGTTGCTGATCTTGGGCTGAAATATTATGGTCTCCAAGAATGTCCCAAGTTACCCCACCAATAAAAACATCCATGAAGTGCCTCTTCCAAGAACTCAAGTTCTCCAAATGGCTCCTCCCACATGAAGACAAGAGATGTAGTGTAGCAATCATGGTTTTCCCATTGTTTCTGCTAAAACATGCAACATATGAAGTATGAAGAATCATACTCCCAATGGGCACCTCCAACTCTTGTGCCATCCTTCCAACAAAGCTTCCCATAAGAATAAGAACATCATCAATATATGGAAGAAAAAACAAATAAAAACAAATTGTCATATGATACCTGGGAGGTGGATCATAGTCCCATATGTGGAACCAGCGGATTACATCCCCTTCCTGCCTCAAAATAAATTATAACAAGTGTCTTTTTAGCCACTTTTTTGCTGCCACAATCATCCTACAAGATGGGATCATAAAATTAAAATTTGGTGCCAGTGGTGCACACCAAGAATCATGTGGCATTTCCCACAATCCACCAATATAATGGCCAACATCAATGTTGCAAATGGCCTTAAGTACATCACAATAAAATATACAATAAGGAATGATCCTCCTTGGTACAATATGCTGCTCACAAAAATTAAAGAAGTACAAATAATAATGCATAAATGTACATCCTCTATTATGTACTTTGGTCCTTGAGCTGAAATGGCTCAACTAAAAGTTCTTCCTCACTCTCAATGAGTAGGGAAGTGGTTGTGACAACCTCTCCATCATCATCCAGGCTATGCATCTCTCCATATGCTGATATGCATCATGTTGGATTCCCTCCCAAATGAACTCCTCCATCAAGGAATGATATGAATTAAAGTGCATGGAAAGAAAGTCCACATGTGCTGCATGTAACAGCTTCTCCTTGAGCTCAGAAGCTCTAGTAAAGAAGACTCTTCCATAAGAATAGATGATCCCATCATCCACCATGTATCAATCATCTCCCTCCGGGTCATCAAGAATCATGCAAGCACCAAGATCCTTGGAGTACTCTATCAAAAGTTGAGACCTCCAATATGGATCAATCCTCCTAAGAGACAGCGTTGTAGATCTGAAATGTGAAGTTCCCCGCATGATTTTGTCCTCTCCTTTGACATCCCTCATGCCAAAATCATCCTCCAAAGTGCTTCCATGCCCATCATGTAGCTTCTCATGCTCAATTAGAAGTGGTGGCCTTTGGAAGTTGGCCTCCCATGAGAAGCTACCATCCAAAAAGAACCTCTTGATCTTGGCCAATGTAAGCATGAGTGGCCTCCATCTACTCCAATGTATGGAGGATTGCTTCCTCAAAGGAAGTACCCTCTATTTCTCCAAATCCATGGAGCAACTTCCTTGCACCATGGTGGTGTCATCCCCCATTACTGCAGCAACTTTTGTCAACGCAGAATATGTAGTGAGAGTGGGTAATGCTGAAAATGGGAGAGTGTATCCCTCCCCCTTGAGTCTATCCCAGACTCTGTACACTGTACTAGACCCCTCCAAGGTATTCACCCCTCTAGGATCTAAGAGTGGTGCACCAAATGGTAATATGTCCCTCACCAACTCCAGATCTGGTGGCCTCCCAGGTGGAATGCCCCCATTTAGTGAGACATCAAGATATAAAGCAGACTGTATATATAAGTGCACTGATTTGTCCCTCCTTTCACTATGTAATACAGCCTTATTATTCTATGCAGAAACCTCATGAAATAGATCAGGGTGAATTCTCATCATCCCTTGATGTTGATCCTTATTTCCTTCTTCTCCTTCCATCTACCAAGTCTCACAATCCACAAAAACTGATACATGATACTCCGGAACAGTGCTTTGGTCCCCACATGTTAGATCGTTTGGAACTCCTTGAAAAGATACAAGGGCTCCTCTAATGGAAGCAATGGTTCCCTTTTCACCTCCATGTGGTGATGGATCTTCTCCTGATGGTATAGCACAGTTAGCTCTTCTTTGTTCATCCTCTTCATCAATATATGAAAATGCCTCATCATCAATGAGAGACCCTAGATCTTGGTCTTCCCTTGAAGGAGGAATCTCCATGTGTTCCTCTATAGAAGAGTGCTCTTCAAGGAGTGGTGATCTTTCCCTTGGCAAGGTATTATGCATGTTTTTATCCCCTTCAACAGAAATATGGAGTGGAGTTCGAAAAATAGATCCATCCAACACATGCAAATGTTTTGAATTTTTGGGTTCAACAAAAGATGTTTCACAATGTTTAATATCAAATATTTTCACTATCTTCTTAGTGAACCCTACATAAGTATTTACACTTTCATGATGAAATGAAGCAGAACTATAAAACCACCAATCATGGGCCATACCTTTAAGGTGCAGCGTTGCTACTCTAATGGCCTCCTTTTCTGAAACTTGGTGTAGTTGAAAATAGGAATCTGGCTCCTTCACCCAAGCCTTAGATGTGCACTTTGACATTCCATCAAAGTTAGGTAGAAATATTCTACCTCTCTTGCTTCTATTATGGTTGTTGGATCTTCTATCTTCCTTGAGTTGAAAAAATCCTTGGAAGTCCAAGTGTTCTTTGAATCTCCAAGATTGAGACTCATACTCCTGAATATAGTCACTCAAGGTCTCCTCCTTTGGTGCCTATTCTTCCTCCATTTATCTTGAAGTGAATGTGGCCAATAAACTGCACTGTGGATCTACATGTGTGGCTGAATGGTCACACCCATCATGTGAATATTTATGGCTTGCTTCAGATTCAAACCCCCTTGGATATTCTCTACACATCTCCCTTCTCATCTTCTTGATATCTCCCTTGACGCTTTGCATAGTTTGAAAAAGAAGCTGGGAGAGCCTCTCTTCCTTCATTTCTCCAAATAATGGAGTCATGCCTTTGTTTCTTTTGTAAAACTTCTCCTTTCTGTGAGAAGCTTCTTCTCCTAATAGCATAATGCCTTGAATGCATAGGCTGAGCCAAGATTATGCTTCGATACCACTGTAATATTCCAAAATGGGAATAGTAGCAATACAAGACATAATAATGTAAAACAAAACAACTATGAACATATCATAAGAGGAATCAATATACAACCATCATTTTATTGAGATATCAGCAAAAATATACAAAAATATCTTGAGGGTCAAGGCACTCAAGCAATAAGAACAAGCCTCCCATGATCATATCAATAAGAAATGAGTTGCTGCTACTGTATAGAATGTCAAAAAGCAATGACAACATTGTCTATATCAGTGTAGATGCTTCTGTAAACATAAATTGATGGAATATGGCTGATAGATACAAAATAAATGCCCAAAAATGAATATATGGGCTCTAATACAAGATTTCTAGCCAACCTAGAAAGATTTCTAGAAATACCAAAGAAAACATACAATGTGACAAATAACCCTAGGGTGATATGTCACTGCAACCTGGAAATGAATAGAATGAGGCTATGAAAGATCTGAAATGATAATTTCCTCCTCCAATTGTATTTCTCAATATAAGGTTGATCGCTCTATTTAGAAATAGATCCTCCTAATGAGCTCAATGAACCCTCCCAGAAATTGCCTCTAACAATAACGCAGATTTGGACTAAAACTACGTTGTGAGGGATGGTAGATGGTTTTCATGATGAAAAAAATACATAAATATTCCCAGGAGCCCTCCTTTCTAATTCTCCAATGGATAGGCTACATCCCCACTGAAAAACAATCCCATAATTGGCTCTATGTGATCCTCCTTCACTGCACCCTGCAACACAACCCAGCTCTAAACAGAAACTGTGTTGTAGCTAAAGGAGGTAGCTTGGCCAGAATGCCAGAATGAGGAAATGTAGTCCAATGAACCTGTCCTTCCCTGAGGATGAGGTAGGGATTCCCGATCAGGAACACCCTTGTGCTAAACAACACAGCAAACCCCGCTAAACAGCTAAAGGATGCAAATTCTAAACAGACCAATATCAAAATAATAATCTAAAACATGAATAACAATGGCTACCATCCCCTCCATATATAGTGTGTGAGCCTCCTCACATTGGGTCCCATCCATAATTTCCACTAAGCTCGTGCAAGTTTTCCTCCACTAAAACTGCATTGTCTCATCATAAATGCCACTCCTTCATGACAGCACTGTTGATTTGGTCAAAGTTGACCTTTTCAACATGGATCCCCTCCAATTCACACCCAATGGTGCTTAATCCAGCTGCTTATTCTTCCTCCTTTCACATTAGGAGTGTTATTATTCCTTCTAAGGAGATTTATGGGCCTCCCTACCCACTTATTCACCTACCTAGTGATAAAACAAACTATAATATTCCATTTAGCTAAAGGCTAAATTTTTGGAATATTACAGAGCGTGTCATCCACGAATTTCTGGTGAGTATTAGGAGGGTTTGGGGGGTAAAGGTTGAGGCCAAATATACGGCTAGTTGAGGAGGAAGCAGAAATGGAGCGTCAGAGGCCTTCATCCATGATCACAAAGAGGAAGGGGAATTTAGGGTCCCCTTGTCTGATGCCCCTAGAGGGATTGATGATGGGGGAGGGGCAGAAATTTAGAAGAATGGAGAAAAACGCCCCTGATACCATAGCCATGATCCACTTTGTGTTGTCTTTACTAAATCCAAAGGCTACCAGCATATGCCTGATGTAATTCCAATTGATTTTATCGAAGGCTTTGGACATGTCCAGTTGAACAAGCATACCTGATTTACCTTGATCCGTGAGGGAATGGATAACTTCCTGAGAGAGAGTAATGTTGTCCAGAATTTGCCTTCCTTCGACATAGCCTGTTTGATGGGGTGAGATGAGGAGCGGAAGGATAATTTTGATGCGATTGGCTAGGACTTTAGAAATGATCTTGTAGATAACATTGCAGAGGGCTATAGGTCGAAACTGATCCAGAAAATCTGCCATGTCCGACTTGGGGATGAGGGACAGAAAGGTGGCATTGAAGGATTGAAGGATGGATCTTTTAAGGCGAGATTCTTCAATTAGGTCATAGACATCATCTGTGATTAGAAGCCAGCAAGCTTTGTAGAAGTCTATAGTGAAACCATTAGGGCCCGGGGCCTTGCCATTGGGCATGGACTGGACAGTTGCTTCCACTTCGTCCATTGTTATATTTTTAAGCAACATTTGGTTATGCCCTCTAGTTAAAATAGTGGGGATGTTGCTAGTTATTTTCCTAATATGATCCTCATTATTGTGGTTATTCTCCTTGATGATATTCCAGAAATGTTGATAGAGCTCATCTTCAATCTCTTTGTGGGTGCTCAGAACGAGACCCTGTTGATTTTTTAGGCTTAGAATTTTGTTGTGTTTGTGGTGCTGGATCATGGATCTGTGAAATAAGGCGGTATTATTTTCCCCATCTTTAAGCCAGCTAATTCTAGATTTTTTCCTCCAAAGTGTTTCTTCCTGAGCTGCTCGATAATCCCAATTTTTCTGAAGCATAGTTTCCTCCTTCTTACTTTCCTCTGTCATTCCATGATGGATGATGTCCTACTGGAGAGCTTGCATTTTTAGCTCAATAATATTTCTATCTGCTATTATGTCTCCAAAGGTTTTCTTGTTCCAGATTTTGAGCTCCTATTTGATAAGCTTTAATCTTTGCTGGAAATTGAACATCTTGTTTTCTTGCAAAGGGAGGGGGAAATACCACGACTCCTTTATTTTATCTTGGAATTCTGGGTGGGTGATCCAAAATTCTTCGAATCTAAAAGGAGAGTTTTTGGGTCTTTTAAAGAGCTTGAAATTAAGAATGATAGGCTAGTGATCTGAGCTAGCTTGTGGGGCAATGCTAGCATCAGTTTCCAAAGAGGAAAGGAAGAGTTCCTTAGAGAGAAGAAAACAATCTAGCCTTGAGGCTATCTAGCGATCCCCCCCTAAAATGCTGTTCCAAGTGTAAGTACCATTTTTGGTGGGGGTGTCTATGAGGCCCAAATCATCAATCATGGCTTGAAAGGAAAAGGAGTCAGAATCCAGTCTGCGGAGGCCTCCACACTTTTCCCCTGGATTGAGAATCATGTTGAAGTCACCGGCTAAAATACTAAAGGAGTGGTTGAGGGAGCTGAGCTGATTCTTGAGGTAGTTGAGCCAGGAAACTCATTCCGAGACAGTATGGGGGGCATAGACATTAGTGATGCAAAGCTTGTCTTTAATGCCTATGATTTGAAGGACCATAGTAAGAGTGTGCTTGGAAGCAAGAGATTCCTGTAGGTGGAATTTGGAATTCTTCCAAAAATTGGCCAGGCCTCCAGCAGTACCTGATGTTGCTATGGCTAGATGGTTGTAGTTATTTCTGAAGCAGGAATGTTGGATGGAGTCCATATCATTCAAACTTCTTTTGGTTTCCTAAATAAGTACAATGTCAGGCTTTTTTGAGTTAATCTTGGATTTCAAGATCCTTTTCTTACTGGGACTATTTAGTACTCTTATATTCCATGAGGTGCAAATCATGATAATGTATTTGG
This sequence comes from Pinus albicaulis, assembly GCA_034641835.2. Taxonomy (NCBI): domain Eukaryota; kingdom Viridiplantae; phylum Streptophyta; class Pinopsida; order Pinales; family Pinaceae; genus Pinus; species Pinus albicaulis. The sequence goes on along the minus strand of CM076576.1, from coordinate 707,991,194 downwards.
AAAGAGAGAGAGTGCCCTTACCTTTCCTTCATTGATGAGATGGATTCCAAGCTCCTGAAGGTTGTAATATCCCAAATGGGAATCATGCAGTGTTACTTAACAGAGATGCATTAAAATAACGTAGTTCATCTATAGCAAGAGCAAGAGGCCAATAAAATGTTCTTCAATATTGTTTACAGCAGCCATATAGATGTATAGTGAGGCCCATAAGATGCATAGCTGGAAATACAAGACATAAACAGAATAAAATCCCTCAAAAGAGGTGTTGCAACCACATGAATGGATTATTTTATTAGGCTGCAAACTGTTGTTGATTACATGTCAGATCTAGAGCAGATCTGTGCATAAAAAGTTAGATCCATATCAGATCCATGCACTAGAAAGGCTCCTCTTTCAGATCCCCTTGGGGTTTTGAGCATTACACCAAGTATAAGCAATATATCTGATATCTAAGAATGCAGATCTGTAGAATGATTCAGAAATCCTGAAGTATTCAGAAATATGCAGATCGGATCTGAAAAGCACAATGTGTAGATTTCCTCCAATGGATCTCAAAGTGAAGGGCAGATCCCCAACACTCAGAAACCATCTCTCCAAATGGTGCACCCAAACTCCCTGCAACAGCTCCTACAAGAATAACGTAGATCCGGAATAGAAACTATGTTGTAGGGTATAGATAACAATTGACCACATGCCAAGATAATGAAATGATGCCCAATCACTCCAATACACTTCCTCTAATAGAGTAGAAGACTCCTCCACTAAAAAAGGGCACTGAAATTTCTTAGATTTGAATAGATCTAAGCTCCACTTGCAAAGACAACCAAACCCTCAACAAGATCTGAGTTGTAGTTGAAAGGAGAAGCTTGGCCTCAAGCCAGATAGTGGACTATGCAATACAAAACTCTCCCACGAGCTACTCAATGGGAAGAGGTGGAATTCCTAAGCAGGAGATCCCAATGCTAAATAGCATTTGAAATCTAGGCTAAACAGCCAAAGAAAGCTATATGGTCTAAACAGACAATATATCAAAATATCATATCCATGAACAACATTTACATGTTGCCTTCCCCTTCCTTTTATAAGATGAGAGCTTGCAAAACCCTAAACCACCTTTAATGAACTCATCTCTTTCACACAAGAGATCTCCAACTAGAATTGTGGTGTTCCTTATTGATGAGCACTCCTCCAATACAACGTTGTAGATTTGGTCAAGGTTGACCTAGTCAAGATGATTAGCCCCTTTCACACCTAAGGGTGCTTACTTACACAGCCAAGATTTATCCTTTTTCATATTTGGCATTGATTTATTCTTTATTAGGAGTTTGATGACCCTCCTTTACACATTTATTCTTTAAGCAAAGAAAGAAAAGCAAAAATGAATACTCCAATTAGCTTAGGAATAATTAGGAATATTACGGTCCTCCCCTCCAAAATGTTGCTTGTCCTTAAGCAACTTACAAGGACATTTCAAAATCTCAAATGCATTTGTCTCCTCCCAATAATACAAGTTTTCTTTTGGTGAATCCCCCAAATAGATGTCATCGTGAAGAAGTGGGAGATACATGAAAAGAATGATAGGCTGTACATTGGCCTTCCCAAGGCATGAGAGATGATAAATTATGGGTGATTCAACCCCCATGAGACACTCCAATATCCATGCTATCATCCAAACAAAGTGAGCCATCCTTGGTAGCTCATAGAAACAATCACCAATCCCCTCCTTATGCAATGTATAGGGGCTGCTTGGCTGGAAATGAGAGGTAAGAATACTCAACTTACGATGTCTCTCTCTCCATTTATGATAAATGTGGAGTTGTTGATCCTGGACTGAAATAATGTAGTCCTCATGAAGCCAAAAGATACTTGGAACCTCATGATTCCCTTCAATGATTCTAGGGGCCTCCTTGCCCAATCTTCCATGCATATAGTGAATAGAGTATCATCACCATATGTTCTCCCAAAGAAACATAGACTAAGTGTCATATGAGATATGGGATGGTGACAATAGCCCCTCCATTGAAACCAGCATGATTCTTCTTCTTGCTGCCTCAAATAAAAGTACAATAAGTGGCCACCCAAACACCTTCTTGCTGCCATAATCTTCTCCAAAGCTTGAAAATAGTAGAGGATAAGAAGTGTTCGTTGAATTTGATTCAAGCAACACATGTCTTGCCACAAATTCTCCCATGTGAGAGGCTTCTCCCAAAGACATAAGTTAATCATATGGCCTTTTGCATCAAGAAAAAAAAGATATAGTGTAGCAGCCATATGATGTTTTATCCTTCTCTTGAAGGATGAATAAATATGGGAAGTTTCCTTACCCATGGACACACTCAACCGATATGTCATCCCTCCTATCATGTCCCCAAAAAAGATCATAGCATCATCATCATCATGTGGGATCAAAATCAGCAATACAAAATCAATCAAATGTAATGATAGAAGTGGACCATAGTCCCATAAGTGGAACCAGCGTAGTGCATCTCCTTCTTGCATCAAATCTAGATGTGGGAAGTGTTTTTCCTGCCACTTACTTGCTGCCTATAAAATATCATCATGGCTGAAAGTGGGAGATATATTTGGTGCTTTAGGAAAGCACCCATCATGCTGCAAAATCTCCCTTTGTTCATCAAGGGAGTGGCCATAATCAGAAATAGTTTTGGCCCAAAGTTCGCCATGAATTTTATAAGGTATAACACTCCTCTTTGGAGTGATGGCCTGCATATACATAGTAAAAGAATGCATACCATCAAAAAATAATACATGATTTACATAATTATGCTCTTCACCAATAGTCCTCAGACAAATCGAGTGGGATCTATCCCTTTCCTCAAAAAGAGAAAGAGGAGGTTGAATTAACTCTTCCATAGAGTTATGTTGTTTCTTCATCTCCATATGGTACATGCATCTTTGATAATGCTGATATAAATCTTCTTCAATGTCTTCCCACATGAATCCATTCAAGATAATATGGTGTTTTCTAATGAAGTCAGTGGGACTAGAAAGAAAAATCTCATAGGCTGCATATAGTAGTTTGTCTTTGAGCCTTGATTATTTAGTCAAATAGACCTGATTATGAAAGTAAATGACCCCATCAACCACTCTATACCTCCTATCTTTCATTTTCCCATCAAGAACCTTACATTTGAAGAGGTTCTTGGAATATTCTACCAAGAGTTGGGACTCCCAATATGGATCTAGGCTTCCCAACAATGACAGCGTTGTAAAATTCTGAAATGAAGTAGTTGTCACATCATCATTCTCCTCTTTGACATGTTCAGTTCCAAAGTCACATGTTGGAGTGTTGTAGCTCCACCTTTGATGCCTCTCTTGCAGCTAATCTTGCTCAAGACAAGATTGAAGTTTAGTGAAGTCAACCTCCTTTTGAAAAGTCTCTTTTTTCCATAACTTCCATAGTTTGGCCCATGCATACAAGAGCGTTGGTACCCTCTTGTCATCTTCAGAAATATTCTTTGTATGTAGAGATATCATTTGTTACCCCAATACTATGGAGTGGCCATTTTACATCATGCTAATGTCATCATAGATTTCTGAGTTCTTCTTTTCCAGCACAAATAGATGAGTGGAAGATAGCAAAGCCAATTTCAGAAAATTGCTTAGCTCTCCTTGGAATCCATCAATAGATCTCAGTGCTGTGGTGGCTCCCCTCAAGGCTCCTTCCTTAGCCAAATATGTCACTTCTGCATAAGGTTGAGAGAACACTTTATTCTTCTTCCAATCAGGGGGTCTCCCTGGTGGAATGCCTCCATGTAAAGAGACATCAAGATCTGAATTAGACTATATGAATGAGTGGACTGATTTGTCCCTCTCCTTGCTGCATATATCAGTCTCCTTCTCATGAATAGAAACCCCTTGAAATAAACAAGGGTGCATGCTCCTCATCATTGGATATTGATCCATCCTTCCTCCTCTTGCTTGGAGCAAGGTGTCATTTCCCAATAATGCTGTCACATAATTCTCCTTGGGAATCTTTTGTAGAGATGCAAAAGCTCTTTCCATTGAAACAATAATTTCATGTCCATCCCCATGTGGTGCTGGGTCTTCTTCTGAAGTGACAGCGTTTTTACTACCCTCTTGTTCTTTCTCCTCATCAATACTTGAAAACACCTCATTATCAATGAGAGACCTTATATCTTGGTCTTCCCTTGAAAGAGGAATCTCCATGACTTCCCTTTGAGAAGAAATCTCTTCATGCAATGGGGATCTTGCCTTTGGCAAAGTATCACATAGATTTTCATCCCTCTCAACAGAAATATGAAGTGGAGTTGGCATAATAGATCTTTACAACTCATGCAAGGGTTTTGCATGTTCATGCTTTGCTAGCTCAATCAAAGATGTTTCAGTTTGTTTTACATCAAATCTCTTCACTAATCTCCTAGTGAATCTTGCATAAGTAGATATATTTGTATTTCTCAATGAAAAGGATTCAAATAACCACCAAGCATAAGCTTTACCTTTAATATGCAGCGCTGCTACCTTAAGGGCTTCCCTTTCTGAAACTTGATGTAGGTCCAAATATGAGTCTAGTTGATCTATCCAATCCTTGACTGTACATGTGGAGGATTCATCAAAATTTGGAAAAAAGAATCTACCTCTTCTTCTTCTATTATACTTGTTGGATCTCCTTTCCTCCTTGAGCTGGAAAAACTCTTGGAAGCTCAAGTGATCCTTGATTTTCCAAGATTCAGATTCATACTCCTGAAGATAATCACTCAAAGTCTCCTCCTTTGTTGCATCTTCTTCCTTCATCTCTCTTGCAGTAGATCTGGGAATGTGACTGCGATGTGAACCCTGGTGTGTAGCTGCATGCTCACACTCATTATGTGAAAATCTAGAGTTTTCTTTAGATCTAAACTCCTCTGGAGATTCCATCTCCCTTCTCATTTTCTTGAGATCTCCTTGAATGCTCTATATAGATTTAGGAAGAAGCTTTGAGAGCCTATCTTCCTTCCTTCCTCCACATAATGGAGTCTTCTCTTTGTCTTCAGTGTAATCAATCTTCTTCTTCTGTCTTTTCTCTTCTTGAAAAGACATATTGGCTTCTTAGAATGCATAGTTTGTGCCAAGATGATGCTCTGATACACCGTAATATCCCAAATGGGAATCATGTAGTATTACTTAACAGTGATGCATTAAAATAACGCAGTTAATCAATAGCAAGAGCAGGTGGCCAATAAAATGTTCTTCAATAGTATTTACAGTAGCCATATAGATGTATAATGAGGCCCATAAGATGCATAGCTGGAAATACAAGACATAAACAAAAGAGAATCCCTCAAAAGAGGTGCTGCAACCACATGAATGGAATGAAACTGCCTTGACAGCGTTATTTTATTAGGCCACAAACTGTTGTTGAATACATGTCAGATCTAGAGCAGTTTGTGCATAAAAATTTAGATCCATATCAGATCCATGCACTAGAAAGGCTCCTCTTTCAGATCCCCTTGGGGTTTTGAGCATTACACCAAGTATAAGCAGTAGATCTGAGATCTAAGAATGAAAATCTGTAGAATGATTCAAAAATCCTGAAGTATTCAGAAATATGCAAATCAGATCTGAAAATTACAATGTGTAGATCTCCTCCAATGGATCTCAAAGTGAAGGGAAGATCCCCAACACTCAGAAACCAGCTCTCCAAATGGTGCACCCAAACTCCCTGCAACATCTCCTACAAGAATAATGCAGATATGGAATAGAAACTGCACTATAGGATATAGATAATGGTTGGACACATGCCAAGATAACGAAATGATTCCTAATCCCTCCAATACACTTCCTCCAATAGAGTAGAAGACTCCTCCACTAAAAAAGGGCATTGAAATGTCTTAGATCTGAATAGATCTAAGCTCCACTTGTTGCAGCTTGCAAAGACAACCAAACCCTCAATAGGATCTGAGTTGTAGTTGAAAGGAGAAGCTTGGCCTCAAGCCAGATAGTGGACTATGCAATACAAAGCTCTCCCACGAGCTACTCAATGGGAAGAGGTGGAATTCCTAAACAGGAGATCCCAATGCTAAACAGCATTTGCAATCTAGGCTAAACAGCCAAAGAAAGCTATATGGTCTAAATAGACAATATATCAAAATATCATATCCATGAACAACATTTACATGTTGCCTGCCCCTTCCTTTTATAAGATGAGAGCTTGTAAAACCCTAAACCACCTTTAATGAACTCATCTCTTTCACACAAGAGATCTCCAACTAGAATTGTGTTGTGCCTTATTGATCAGCACTCCTCCAATATAGCGCTGTAGATTTGGTCAAGGTTGACCCAGTCAAGATGATTAGCCCCTTTCACACCTAAGGGTGCTTACTTACATAGCCAAGATTTATCCCTTTTCATATTTGGCATTGATTTATTCTTTATTAGGAGTTTGATGACCCTCCTTTACACATTTATTCTTTAAGCAAAGAAAGAAAAGAAAAAATGAATATTCCAATTAGCTTAGGACTAATTAGGAATATTACAAAGGTACTGGTTATTGGTCTTCCTGCCTCTTTTTCGAGTCGGCCCTTTGGTGATTTGATGGTTGGCTTTGAGATTGGCTTTGATTCCTCCTGCTGGATTTGTCCCTTTATTTTGGCGTTCTCCCTACTTCTGTAGACTTTGTTGTAGGATATAGGCTTCCTCGATTCTTTGGATGTACTCTTGTGGCATTCCAATCTTTTGTTATTTTTTGCATGTCCATTTCCATCAGGACTTGCTCAATCGCTATTTCCTCAGGCGTAGGTGTGTCCTGAATGGTGTCCATTTCTATATCATCTTGGGGTAGACAACCCTCTTGTGATAGAGAAATTGTAGTTTTCATTAATGTTTCCTTGATATTCGAGGGATTTTCCTACTCTTTTGACTGTTCCTTGTCTTTGTTATGTTGGCCTTCTTCCTCTTGAAGCATGGAAATGACGTCATACTTGTTTTGCTGAGCGAACTTTGGGGGAGCTCTGCCTGTGTTAGTTCATTTCCCTTGCTTTTGTTTTCTTCCAGCCTTGGTGTATCCTTGTTCGTCTTTCTTGCTTGCATGAATATATTTTAGAGGGGATTTGTTTTGCGGGAAATCTCTGAAGAGATTCCCATGTTCATGACATTTTCTACAGCGGAAGGGGATATGTTCATAGTCCACCATTTGGGTCCATATATCGTCTCTGAAATTCAATTTGATTGCTTCTGGGAGGGATCCAGAGACAGCAATGTAGGCACAGATGTGGGCATAGGAGATATAATGACCATTTTTAGTTCATTCAGACATCTTTATGTATTCTCCTAGTTCATCCCCTATTTCCTTGAGGACCGATGGAGCCCGGTAATCTATTGGAAGAGAGTATAGTCTAATCCAAACCGGAACCCTCGTGAAATATTCTTTGTTCGGTGTGAATTTTTCCTTGCAGTATCTCATATATAGCCCTGCTGAGTTGAAAAAGTATGGACCACCTTCAAAGATCCTATCCCTGTCTTCTAGGAGCGTGAAGAATACAATGAAAAAGCCTTTGGATCCAAGCTGTAGTTCGATTCTGCCTTTTGGATTCCACTTGGCGTGGATCCAGCCCTTGAGAGCTCTCTCAGTAGGCCAAATTCCCATGAACTTACAGATTATCGCATGTTCTTGCATTTATTCTTTGTAGACGGCGATTTCTGGCTCTTGAATGACTATTTCGGGGATATTTGCTGCCTTAGGGTTGCATGCGTTCAACTTTTTGGCTTCATCTTGAGCAGTTGAAGTTGCATCTGGCTCTTTCCCTATAGCGAGAGTGGTGTTTTTATTCTTATTCTCGAAATATTGGTAGGCTGTCGTGGAGGAGGCCTCGATATTGTTCTGCTAAGTAGCAGCTACTTCTTTAGTCGATTCTTACTGAATGGAGATGGGGCGCAGCTATTGATCGAAACGAGGGGAAGCGAATGAGTTAGTAAGGCGAGTGAAGAATGAGATTCCAGGCGAATGGGAAGTCCCGGCGACCTGATCTCGGAAGGATGGAACCTTCAGGCCTCCATCCTGCTCCATGGAGGGAGCAGTCGAAGATATTAGCAGGTCTGCTATGGCAGGTCTATTGTAACAGAGCCTGCAGCAGCCAGAGGCAGGGGCCGCAGAGGGACAGGGAGCTTAGGTCATCTGCTAGGGTTTTCCAGGGTTATGGAAGTAATCCGAAACGATTAGCATCTATTGTGAACCTTCTCGAGTGTTGTAGGGCTCAATTTTGTTCCCTTTTGATATATGAAGAGAGTTGAATTAAATGCTAGGCAAGTAATTTCTATGTAGTTTGTTAACACTCTCCTTTCATGTGAAAGCCTGGATTTCCTGAGAAGTTGTTCAGCAGTGAATCAAATGCACGAGCCTAAAAGGGTGAGTGCAACAAGGGAAAGGCAGGTTACATAAAAGAGAATTGATATAGAAAAAGCACGTGCTGAAATGGTTGAGAACAAAAAAGGGGCTGGTCTCAAAAGTCAATGATATAAATTCACACCTCAGTAGCTTAATGGAGCAAAAATTGACCATTGCTAAATATTCAATGCATATCACATATTTATTTTAAATACATATCTATAACATGGAGTTGAGGAACTCCCTTGAAAAATATAATTATTGTAAAATTGAAGCGCTCAAGCATGCAACATAGAATCAAGCAATAATATATTGAATACATTGCTTCCACCTACAAATTGAATACTCTTCTCAAATATCTAGTGTTGAAAAACACTCCACATTATCTCTAGATATCAACTCTAACTAGATCTAAATAAGAAAACCTACATTATCTTCTTAAATAATTTGACTACGAACACTCGAAACAAGCATCTCAAATGTGCTAGTATAAATTGCAAATATCTGCCCACTAACAAGATAATGGATACCCACTAACTGATAAAGAAGCTAAAGTTGCTAACACACACCTCTTAATCCATTAAAGCAGACTGTTCTAAAACATCAACTTTGTTCTCTGTTTACCTCATAGCTCTACATACCTAATTGCGTATAACAGAGATTCCATCAGCTTTGCAATCGTCATTTTGATAATAAAGACAATATGAGACTTTATGAACCATCTGAACATTTAACTATGATCAACACAAATTACATCAAGTGTCCAGTAATAGCAAGATGATTGCTTTGCAATCGTCATTATGATAATAAAGACAAAATGGTATTTTATTACCCATTTCAGCATTTAAGTTTAAATTACATCCAAGTGACGAGTAATAGCAAGATGATGATCCACTGACTTCACCAACCTTAACTTAGGGGCCATTTTTGCTCAGAGCTCTACTTCTTAAAAAAATATGTTTAAAAAAACACACACAAAAAACAAAAAAAACTTAGAGGTACTTAGAGACCATCTTTGCTCAGAGTTAGATTTCTTAAAAATATATATGTTCAAAAAAAACACAGCAGAAAACTTGAGTTTCAACTAAGCAGAGTTGTCAAGCAATCTATTCTTGAAAATGCTGAAGATAGTATGCGAAATTACTAATGTCATGACCTGAAAGAATAAGAACCCCGGTGCAAACATTTGAAAAATAAAATAAGTCCTCCAGCATCATAAAATGACCTTAACCAAAAAAATTGTTCCTAGCTTCCAAGGCATCGGCATAGCCATAAAAGATTGAAATGCTTCGGCAGTTTAAAAAAGGTAAATCTGTCCAAAATGTTCATTTCGGATGGCATTTCCTCTAAATTATCATATAGAGGACCAATCTGTCTATAATGCTACCATTTTGGATGGCATGTCCTCCAAATTATCATACAGAGGAACAACCCCCTACACTTTGTTTTAAATCTTTGAGAAAGAAAACACACGTAAAGCTTAAGTTACAACTTAGCAGGATTGCTAATCAAGACAAAAGTTCGTGAAGATTAGGATTGATTAGCCCCATCTAGTATGAGATTCAGGTCAATTCCATTGCCTCTTCAAAAAGTCCCAAAACCCTCTCTCCATCTTCTTCAGATACACCAAAACTGACGGTGCTTGGCTTTGTACATGAGGGGTTCTTCTGAGTTTCAATTGTATATGCTCAGACCACCCACAATACCTAGCACTACCACGATGATCGCCTCATTTCCGATCTTTCCATACAGAGACACTGAGAGGCAAACAGAGAGCAATTCCAAAACAGCGAGAACCTGGGAGTACACCCAACCTCCAATTGTGAGACCTTTGTGACAACGTCGAGTCCTCGCCGAAGACAGCTCCTTAATTCATAGTAGGCACCCTCCTTCAAACTCATTTAGATCTCAGCAACGAGCAGTCTCTTCAAGGTATCATTTTGTATCCAAATCTTTAGTACTTTCAAAGGCTTTGAGCTTGTATCCAAATCTTTGGTACTTTCAAACTAAGTCACACAGTTCGGGTTGAGATTGTATCCAAATCTTTAGTACTTTCAAACTAAGTCACACAATTCGGGTTTGAGTTTGGGTTCAACTATGATTAGATTCGATTAAAATTTGAATGTTTTTTGATGAAGTTCGCCATTAGGTTTATATATATCATAAAATGGGATAGATTACTAGCTTGAAATGTGACACAAGATTATGATTTTGACCTGTAGACTTGGTCAATGGCCATGAGATTTGTTGAAGTTCGTCAAACCTCAGAATTATTTTTAGAATTTCCAAATTTCAAACCTCAACATTGAAGTTTGGTGAACCTTCTAACATAGCTTCCAAATCATTCGGGTCATTGGAAATGTCCTCCATCGGAGGTTTCTTCACTTCAGCCTTGAATGATAGAAGAGATTCACCTTCAGCCAACTATCAGTACAAATTGAAAGGTTTGCAGCTTTCCCTCCTCAATCTCATTAACATCCAATAACTCCTCCCGGGCTTGAAGACATCCTCCAAGTAAACCTCCAAATGAGATTTTTTTTTGGGTTTTGAATGGGGACTCAATTCTTTAGGTCCCCAGGTTGTACCTTTCTGTTTTATATTGTTCTCTATCTTTGAGGACAGATTTTAGATTCTAGGTCTTTGACCTCAAAGAATAGAAGTGCTCACACTCCCACTATTTATGGTCCCTTGACCTATTTATTGTCACTTGTTGTACACTAATAAAATTATATTATCTATAGGAGAATGGGAGCTAATAAATCAGATATGATTTCTTTTTCACAAATTCAAAATAGTAAAAGGTGAACAAACTTCAATAATATGAACCATTAAAAGAAAAAAGAAAAAAACTGTCCCACACAAAATCATGAAGAAATATTCCAATAATCACAAAAATACAATCTTTTTAGATGTAATAATCAAACTCTTAAACAAGCAGACAAACTGCTATTCATTAATGAAAAACTCCCCAAAGGCTCCAGATATCAAATGAGTCAAGTCTAATAATATTACAAACTGTTGTTCATAGTATGCATATATCCATAAATGTCAAAAACTACTAAGGATCATATTAAAACTGCCCAGACATAGTTCTGGACCATGCCAACATCATCAAACACCACCCGCTTCAGTTAACAATGGTATAGGCTTCCCACTATTATGTTTCGCAACAGTATCTACAATCAGAAAAAGTGTCAGGATTAAGAAAATTTTGGGCTAAAGCAGAAGAATGACTATCTATTGCACAAACTCAATCTGAAATAATCTATTGCACAAACTCAATCTGAAATAATATGATCAGATCATAATGATTTTTCAACATAGATTTAATTTTATGTACCAAGACAAAATGCAACATGACAATGCAACTTGGCCTAAAGAAACAAATTTCCATCCACCGAATACAATGAACGAGAGGAATGCACCTAGTCCTAAAAAGTGAAGTTCCAACTTGACATAATGCCACTTGTGCAGTTCAAAGTTCAAAAACACAACAAAAACAAGAAATATTTCAAGAACAGAAAAACAATGTATTTTTATAAAGATTACTTAATATGACATTGAAATTCCATTTTCATTTTTCTCAAGTACCTCCTTAAGACCAGCAAAACACATAGGTTTAATTCACAGAAGAAAACTGCCAAACTTCGGGTGACGAGTAACATGATTACTTGAAATAAAGTTTTAATGAACTCTGTATGTGTCACCACTCTTTACCATTTTGGCACTGGAATTTGAGAATCCTAGATTTATGTGCAGAATTTTCAGGGCCCAGAAACAACCAGTATCTTGAGATAGCCAAAACCTAATCCGGAAGGTTAGTTGCTTGAGATGTATTCCCATGTAGATACTCATCCAATGCTTAATTACCATGCAGAGACAGTTGGGAAACACCTTAAGCATGACTCAACTTAGTGGTAGAATTTTTCCACATTGATATGCAGAAACATAGTCAACAGCCCCTTGTGAATTGAGAAACACTCTAATAGAAAAAACAGTGAATAAAGTAAATAGTTTGAAACAAATGTTCACATTAAGGGTCAAGAAGAGAGTCAATGGAACCCCAAGTTACAGGAAACCCATTAAAGGAGGTACAAGTAATAATACATGCCGAGGGTTCACACAAAGCATTTTGCATTTTGTATTATGCACTTTTAGATCTCACAATAATTAGTATGCAAGTGTGAGAAGATGAATCCCTATGGGTTATCTTATGGTCAAAATCAAATCTCATTGAGTCCCTGGAGGTTATTAACCTTGAGGTTACTAACTAACTGCTATTTCCGCTAGCAGTTACTACCATCCTTCATCTGGAGAAACAAAGAAGAGAGGAGAATCCAACAAGGTACTCCCATCCTCACTTGTAACACTTCATACACAAGTGAGTGCATGACTATATTCCTCCCAAAAAAATGATAAGAATATGACGAGACATGGAAAAATGATGCAACAATATGTTACAGTAGTTGAGCTTCCCTCATAATTGTCTACTACATTGTCCATCCATAGTACATACCATTCTAGTTTTTACCTTAGCATCAAATGTGACTTGCACCTAAGAGTATGTCACATGGTTCGGGTTCGAATTGTTTGGAAATGATTAAGTTTGATTTGAATTTGAATTCGGTTCGTTCGTTTATATATATAATGGAATTCATATATATTACTAATTATATATAAAAATAAAATTAAGGTTTTGAAATAAAATATTATTTTATATAAAATTATATATAGCTTTATGTTAATTTAAAAATTAAAATAATATATTTTATATTATAAATTCACATGAATAGAAAAAAATAAAAATAAAATATTGTTTTATGTTAAATGATATATAAATATGTGTTAATATAAAGATTTTAAATAATATTTTTTAAGAATAATTGGGACGCTAATTGGAAACCATTTGTGATCTCCTATTGATAGTTGTATCAATGATTGATGGCTGAACTCACACTTTCTTCACTATGGTACTCTCCATTCATCCAGGTTTCACGTTATGTTTGGCTAAAAGTGGGTTCTATGTCGTGCAAACCATTGAGGGCCAAGGTTGATTCATTTAGTGAATGATAAAGGGATCAGAGGCAAAGTGATAATTTTAGTTAATCATGGTATGTTCTATGCTTAGAGAAATTTACTTCAATCTTTCTTATTAGCCCAATTCAATTTCCAGACATGCAATCACATAAACATTGACAGTAAATGTTGATAGAACATAAATAAATCAACAGAAGACAAGCCAAGACAAGAGTCACAAATATTCTTCTTATTCTTCTTATTCAGCGGAGAGAGAGAAAGTACAATTTACAGTAGTCAATAGGATGCCTTAGCCATCAAAGTCAAAGCTGGTCAAACTAGCAAATCAGCTGCCAAAGAAGCTCGGTTAAACTCGGCCTCCAATCAAAGTCAAACATAGCCCAAAACAGTCCTGAAATCCAGTCAACGCAGTGGTCAAATTATGTGTTCAAATCAGCAGTCAAACCTGCGATCAACATTGTGGTCAACAGCAGTCAAAGTCAATGCTTCAACTCGGTTTCTGTGCCTCCATCAGTGGCCTCATAAATCAGAATTCTGACCCCAAAAACGTAGTCAAAGGACAAGGGTTGACCCAAAGTCAACGCTGGTCAACGTTGTCCAAAAATGCCCTAAACTATCTAAAATCTTTTGTTGTTGTTCCACACATGTGAAGGAGAAAGAAAGCCTCTTAGCCTTGTACGAACCAATCATATGAGAGAGAGATGTGTGAGATGAATGAATGATGAAATAAGGATCATGTCTTTCATTTTTATATCCATGACTGAGGGTGTGTGACAACTTTGGGGCTTGTGAGCCTACATAACAAATCTGGCCAACCTTGACAAATTGCACATGTGTGGAAAAATATATTCAAAATACAACTTTTTCTCATCCAAACAAGATGATATTTAGATCAATCTTGCACCTCTCTGAAATAGGAATCCAACAAAAATATCATCTCCATCATATGAGCAGTGCAACATGGATTTTGGCCCTAGTTGCCAAATTTAAAACTCTCTCTCAACTAGGGAGAACTCCACATGTCCACCTGTGCAATCCCGTCATCCAATACCATCATGTACTATCATATATCATCCTACAGTCCTGTGCCATCCTGTTGTCTTTGTACTTTGCTAGCTTTGCTCTGCTATGAATAAATAATAAGAAGATATGATCGAGAGTGAGTCACAAAGACCATGCCACTCTCCACTGACCTGAAGTCATTTTAGAGGTAAAAACCTCAACCAGAATTTATCCCAAATCAAGTTGTTGATCACAACCCATCCTAGACACAGAGAGTATGACAATACAAGATGTGTCCATCCGTAATGATATGGTCTCTATCCTCATTTACCAACTCATTGGCCAGATGAGAGGTACTTCCCATGAGTCTCGGACTACATGGGTAGGATGCATGTGGGGCATAGATGAAAGAGAGGATAAACTAGCTTAATATCATAACAGTGGGAAAATAACATACCAACAACGTAAGGCGAATCTAGCCCTGTGGTTGCTTATAGCTCCAAGTAGCTATCCCCATGCCCCCTGGAGCTCCCAGAGCTCAAAGTCAAACTCAAGTGGGACCCTCATAATAGGGTATGTCCACGATACCAAGCTTCTCATGGAAGTTTAAGAATTTGAACTTCCCCAGGGGCTTCGTGAGAATATTTGCGGCCTGCTCATCAATCCAAATGTGATGGAGCCTTACAGCGCCTCGTTGTACCATGTCCCAACAAAGTGGTACCTAATATCAATATGCTTGGAATGGTCCTCGAACACAGGATTCTCAGAAAGACGAATCCCACTTTGGTTGTCGCAAAGGATCATGGAGATATCCAACACATGCCCAAATAGCTCACTAAAGAGCTTTCTCAGCCAAATAGCTTCAAAACATGCCATACTTGCTGCAATGTATTCGGCCTTGTTGGTGCTCAAAGCAACCAATTTTTGCTTCCTGATCATCTAGGAGATCGAAGCAAAACCTAAGGTGAAGCAACACCCATATGTGCTTTTACAATCCACCACACTAACTGCCCAATCGGAATCGGTATATCCATGGAGCCTCATACTCCCAGTAATGTATCTCGTCCCATGGTTGATTGTGCCCCAGAGATATCTCAAGATATTCTTTGCACCAATCCATTGAATGTGATGAGTCTCAACCACGTATTGACTCAACGTGTTCAATACAAAACATATATTCAAACGTGAGTTCACTGAGAACATGAAGGCCCCCACGAGTTGACGATACATGGTGGGATTTCCCAACTCAGGCCCCACAGCACTTCCACACAACTTCTTAAAGTTGAGTTCCATCGGAGTAGTCACAGACTTGCATTCCACCATCCCAAATCTTTCCATCAACTTCACAACATATTTTCTTTGAGAAAGGAAAATCTCACCTGGCTTTTGCCAGACCTCCAAGCCTAGGAAATAGTGCATCAGTCCTAGGTCCTTCATTTCGAACTCGGAAGCTAGCTCCCTCTTACATTGATGAATAAGAGGGTCAGCACCCGTCAGGAAGAGATCGTTCACGTAGAGAACCAAAATGATAGGCTTTTCATTATAAACCTTAAAATAAAGGTTTGGATCAGAATCACTTTGAGTAGATCCCAACTTCATCAAGTAACTATCAATCCTCTCATACCAAGCCCCGGGGGCTTGCTTCAACCCATAGAGGGCTTTCTTCAACCTACATACGTATGTATCTCTATCTCGAACTTTGAACCCCAAAGATTGTTCCACATAGACCTCTTCCTTGATTGAGCCATGTAAGAAGGCAGTCTTGACATCCATATGATGTAGACTCCATCCTTGTGAGGTAGCAAGGGAAATGATCGATCGGATGGTGGTGTAGTGGGAAACAGGTGCAAATATTTCATCATAATTTGTGTCTTCCTTCTGCGAGAAGCCTCGGGCAACAAATCTTGCCTTGAAATTTTCAGCACTTCCATCGGCTCTAGGTTTGATCTTGTAGAGAAATTTCGAGGTGACAACAGATTTGTCCTTCGTTCTAGGGACCACATCCAAGACATCATTATTCATTATGGACTCATATTCCTCGTTCATAGCATCCTTCCAAACTTGATGCTTCAAGACTTCTTCGTATTGATATTTTGGGGTGTCAGGGTAGCATCGGATGTGCTCTAACTCCCAAAATTTGTGGAGGGACTAGGGTACATGAGATCTCCAAGACCCAGGAAGCGATTTAAGAAATTTCATCATGTTTAAGAGATATTTAATTAATTAATATTTTTAATTAAGGAACCTAAGTCTAACTTAGGAAAATTAAAAGATTAAAGTTAATTAAATTAAACATGTGATGAAAATGACTTAAGTCACACGGATCAAGAATCTTCTAATCTTAGCTGTCGATTCAAGATTAGATCATGGTAGTTGATGTTTCAACGAGAAAATTATAAGAAGAGGGCTTAGGGTCAGTTGGAGAACACACACAGTGGAAAAGACTGAAAATAAGCTGGAATTTTAGGTCATGGTTTGCTAATAATTTCAGAAGTGTTTCAGCTGCAGAAAGGGGTGGTATTGGCAAGATGGATGGTTTGATCCCACGCCAAGAGTGCAACGAGGGTAGAGAAGAAGCAGACTGAGGCAGTGCAAAGCCAGCAGCTACGCAACTCAGCCAAGAGCCCAGCAGGGGCAGCGCAGAGGCTTCAAGAGCTACGCAAGCTTGACGTAGGCCCAGAAGGGGCAGCAAAAGACCAGCAGGGTTGGCACAGGCCCAGCCATGGCAGCACAGGGGCAACGTAAGCCAATCTTGGGTGACACATTCCCTTCCTGAGTAGCGCAAAAGATGATGCATACAATCAGGGTTGACGTGGAGGGATTCAAAGCAGCGATGGGGTTTTTTAAGACTGAAAAGGGCTGAGTTCTGTAAATCTCATTAAAGGGTGTGAATCAAACCATTTTTCGGTCTCCATAATAGAGATATAGCTGCAATTCTTTTATTTATGTGTCGGGTTAACTAGTTTGGTGCCCAGATTTGTTGTACTTAGATTTTTCTTGTGAATAAAAACCCTCTGACAGCCAGAAGACCAGTTTTCCCGCATTGGGTTTTTCCGAGCACAGCTGTCCAGAAAATCCTTGTGTGTCACTTTGTCATTGTGCATGTTATTTATTTTATATCTGTATGTGTAGGTTGTTAATGTATTTACTTCGATGTTAATGTTGAATATTTCACATTAATAACTTAATGTAAGTAGGAGAAGTAAATCTGAAATTTCACAGTAGGGTTTATGTTTGAGATATTCATAAATTTTCACATGGTATCAGAGCGATTTCAGATCTAGCCTGGATCTCCAGCAAGAAGACTGAAGAATCTTTGCTACAGAAAGCAGCAGCAGCAGCAGATAAACTGGACCAGAGAAGGCAGCGCAGCAGCAAAAGGAAGCAGAGCCGAGCAGAGGCAAGGGTGACGTAGTCTCCATGCAAACTCACGTAGGCCTGCGTACTTACTATGCATAGGCAGCGTTGAAGCTGCACTGAGACTATCTGCTCACGTAGAGGCCATCTATGGTGATGCATTCCAGAAGTTGCTTGTTGATTCAGAGTTCTGGAAGCTTAGCTGCATACCTTCAGCAGTTGTTGGTGGGGTGAAAATTATGTCGGTGCAGAATTTATCCTAAGCAAATTTGACAAAGAGCGGGAGGAGAACAACTTCTTAGAATATTTCTTGCCAAATAAGTCTAAATATTGATCATAGGATCGAATAGATATGATCTGTTTTGTTTGGAAGACTTCCAAGAGAGGGAGTAAATTGTTAGAGGGAGCATAGGGTGCCTTTCTTGCTAAGGACCCTAGATCCGGGTCTCTAGCATAGACAGGAGGATTCGTTCTGACACATTTTCTGAGCAGATGGCACCCCATGGACTACGTGATCAAGAAAGGTTGGACGGCATGTCCAACTTTGCAATCTGGAAGTCCACAATCCTGGTAGTCATGGAGGCATACGACTTGAGGGAGCATGCATAGAAATTCCTGGCCACACCGACCGATGTGAAGCTCCTAGAGAAGCATGAAGAAGCAACGACACATGCCAAGCGCTTTATTATGGAAAGGGTCAAATATCATGTGGTTCCACACATAAACGAGAAGGAAACAACTCATGAGATGTGGGTAGCTCTAACCACACTATATGAAGGAAGCTTCGTCTAGAGGAAAATATTTTTGGAGAACCAGATGAGGTTATTCATGATGGCCAAGGGAGAGGAGATCGATCCTTTTCTATCTAGACTACAATCAATCCAGGATCAACTGACTGGCATGGGATTCAAGGTAGATGACGATGTCATGGTGAGGATTTCTCTCAATGCAGCCACAAAGGACTAGGAAACTTGTGTCTAAAGTTTCTTAGGCAGAGTAGACTTCCCAACTGGGACTACATGTGAGCTATCCTCCGACAAGAGAAAATATGTCGGATGACGAAAAGACAGTACAAGATTGGTTCAATCAAAGTGAAGAAGGAAGAAGAGGAAGATGCAGCTTTGGCATCAAAGAGGCAGCAAGGGAGAAAGAAGCAAGATCTATCAAAGATCAAGTGTTTCCAGTGTGGCGAAATAGGACATTTCACCAACAATTGTCCTCAGAAGAAAAAGGGCAAGGAAGCTTCTAGCTCCAAGGTTGTTGTAGCAGATGATGGCTCTGGAGATGATGTAGCCATGAATTCTCATGAACCACGAAAGTGGGCCAATCTTGATTTGTAGAGCAGCTACAAAGTGTGAGGCATGATATTTGAGTAGCCCAAATCTCGGATCATATACGAGTTACGGGAGCCTTAATACAGTAGCGAGACAAGTGGAGTAGTGGGTACAAAAGATCACGGATGGAGCAGAGGCAGAGTTGGATGCTGAGAGGGAGAAACGCAGTGTAGATGCAGCAGCAGCGAAGATGGGTTGATGTGACTTCAGCAGCGTAGAGCAGGCTTTCTTATGCAATGTAAAGCTGCAGCAGCGCAGAGGCTTCAGGAGGACAACGCGGCGCAGCAGCAGCGTAGGGGAAATTAGTGCAAAGGAGGTCTGCTTACGCAGTACAGAGCTGCAACAGCCTCCAAATGACAGCACGGAGAAGCAGACTATGGAGCTTTAGTGACGAGATGTAGCCCAACTGACTTTTCTGTCAAATATTGGGCAGGAGTTGCAGTGAGCAGTTGGCAGCACCATGCAATGAATGCAGTGAAAGCATCATGAGCAAGAGTACATGAGAGAAGTAGAAGTGTAGTGATGAAGGGCAGCAGGCCAAGCATCAGTGCAAAGACCCACACCAGAGGTCAGTGTAGAACTTCGGGGTGAAGTATTCTTGTTAGAGCACATTCCTTGCTAAGAGGGAGTGTTGAGATTTTGGGGTGTTCGAGTAGTATCGAATGTGCTCTAACTCCAAAAATCTATGGAGGGACTAGAGTACATGAGATCTCCCAGACCTAGAAATAGATTTAAGAAACTCTATCTTGTTTAAGAGATATTTAATTAATTAATATTTTAATTAAGGACCCTAAGTCTAACTTAGGAAAATTAAAAGATTAAATTTAATTAAATTAAACATGTGATGAAAATGACTTAAGTCACACAGATCAAGCATCTTCTAATCATAGCCTTCTATTCAAGATTAGATCACGGTCATTGATGTTTCAATGAAAAAAGTATAAGAAGAGGGCTTGGGGTCAGTTGGAGAACACACATAGTGGGAGAGCACTGAAACTAAGCTGGAATTCTAGGGCATGGTTTGCTAAGAATTTCAGAAGTGTTTCAGCTGCAGCGAGGGGCAGTATTGGCGAGAGGGATGGTTTGATCCTAGGCCGAGAGTGAAACGAGGGTAGAGAAGTAGCAGACCGAGGCAGCGCAGAGCCAGCATCTACACAGCTCAGCCAAGAGCCCTGCAAGGGAATCACGGAGGTTTCAGGAGCTACACAGGCTTGACACAGGCCCAGAAAGGGAAGTGCAAGGGCAGCAGGAGGCCAGCAGGGCTGATGCAGGCCCAGCCAAGGTAGCACAGGGGAAACGTAACCCAGTATGGGGTGATGCAGGCCCTTCCTGAGCAGAGCAGGGGCTGATGCATAGGGCTTCAGAGAAGCGTTGGGGTTTCTTAAGGCTGAAAAGGGATGAGTTTTGTAAATCTCATTTGAGGGTGTGAATCAATAAGTTTTTCAGTCTCCATAACAGAGGTATAGCTGCAGTTCTTTTATTTCATTTTTGGGTTAACCAGTTTGGTGCCCAGATTTGTTGTACTTAGATTCTGCTTAATAATAAAAATCCTCTAGCAGCTAGAAGAACGGTTTCCCACATTGGGTTTTTTCGGGGACAGTTGTCCAGAAAATCCCTGTGTGTCACTTTGTCATTGTGCATGTTATTCAATTTAGATCTGTATGTGTGAGTTTTTAATGTATTTACTTCCATGTTAATGCTAAATATTCCACATTAATAACTTAATGTAAGTAGGAGAATTAAATATGAAATTCAACAGTAGGGTTTATGTTTGAGATATTCAGAAATTTTCACACTTCAAACGCTACACGCTCGGATTGTCCAATGGTGCTCATGGCTACTAGGTACCCTTCGTACCTATTTGGCTTCTTACTTTCACGGAATGTTCACACGATATACGCCATTCCATTGCATGACAAGCAGCATGGAATCTCATTAGGGGGATTTTAAGGTCTAAAATGGGCCTCCTAAGGAATTTGTAAAATAATAGTGGAAATAATAAATGAAGATTTGATTACATCATCAAATTTTAGAGGGAAAAAAGGAAAAACTACCTTTTCAACTCATATTTTCAACTTACCTCCCAAAGTTTTTACTCAAATTTCGAGCGAGAGTACTCATTGGATGAAAATTTTAATTCCTCATCCAAGGAGTACCCATGTTGCATACTTTTGATGGATCCTACTACATGATAAATGATAAATACATTAAAAACGTGATTGAAATCACGTTTTTTCATGTATATCTCATTTTTCGTGTAGGAGGGTCAATCAAAAGTATGCAACATTAGTACTCCTTGGATTAGGAATTAAATTTTGCATCCAATGTGTACTCCTTCTCGAAATTTGACTTAAAAAATTGGGAGATAAGTTGAAAATACGAGTTGAAAAAGTAGTTTTATTATTTTATTATTTTTTAATCTTTTTACTCTTTTACTTAAAAAATGGTGAATAATCCCCCATGGTTGACATCATCATCTGGAATCCTATTGGTTCTTATAAATTTTATTTTGGTTGTACATTTTTCTTAGGAGGCCCAATTTAGACCTCAAAATTCCCCTAATGAAACGAACATGAAGATGAAGGATGCAATGGTCAAGGGCATCGGCTAACAAACCTATCACCGCATCATATTCAGCCTGATTATTGGTGGAAGATCCAATACATATGCCATTGGAAAGGACTAAAAAATGTATGCAGGCAAAAAATGCCCAGGCTGTCGAGGCTAGATTTCGCGAGTAGCGACTTGCATCATCGGCATACCCGATGTATGATGTGGATTAAGGATCCATCTGAAAGACATCACAAGACAACAAATGGGATGATGGTGAACGATACAAGTAACTGAATTCATGGCAGAAATAAAACACGCATGGGGGATGCTATGGGTAAAATTTTTGTGCCCCTTACACTTGTTAAGGAGATGGTCAATGCATGGTGTAGGGAAGTTATCTTGGGGAAAATTTGTATTCAGGTCACGAAAGTCCATACAGACAGGAATGGTGCCTGATTTCTTGAGAATGGGATAGGAACATCCAGCCTACTTGAGCTTATCGATTTTGGTTTTGAGAGCCTCTCGTTGAGAAGGATGAATGTGTCTTAACTTTTGATGGACCGGGTAGACATCGGGCCTTGTGTCGATATGGTGTTTGACAATGGTTGGATCAAGTTCGGGCATTTATGAATAGGACTTGGCGGAAAAATTAGGAAACTTTGAATAGATTGGTGTAACCCTCAATTTATTCTGGGGTGCAACGTGCCCCCAAGGCAATGTTTTCTTATTTGAAAGCATCGGGTGCAGGAATGGGATTTCTAAATCAATCAACCTCATCGGAGATGAAGTCTTTAGACTCCACAACATACTGGTCATGGGAATGTTGCGGAGGGAAGTACGCACGGTGGTGCATATCATACCAAGGAAATTCAGGGGTGGTCATTGCTTCCATAATGTCTTCATCAGAATGAAATATGGGGGGACTGGTAGAAGAAATACCATGTGACGCAGCGGAGCTACCTGATGCATCATCATGAGAAATATGGTTCACATACGCATCGCTACGGAGGGTAGAGGAAGAGCTAGTAGATGAAACATCTACTGATGTTGAGCCCAAGGTGATCATTGAAGGAGGTTCAGTCGAAACATAAGGGAATTCCCCAGAGGGGTTTTCCGCCAAGGATCTCATGGATGATGAAAGATAGAGGATATTGGTTGAAGGCACCGTCATCTCGACATTGGGTGGAGGTATCACAATGGGTGTAGAAATTTCCTCTGGTTCGGCAGAAACCAAATGCTGGAGTAGAGGAGTATAGGATCCACTACGTTCGAACTCGATTCAGCAAACAGCCTCAAGGGTGTCACGGAAATCGTCGAGACGGGGATAGAGCTTAGAATAGTGGCCATAAAGATCACACAAATCACAAGGTAACATGGACCTCTGGGATATCAAATTCAGGAAAAATTTTGTTGACCACAGGTTTGAGAAGAGGAAGCTTAGGAATATTTTGGGTAGCATGCCCAACAACATCACACAAAGCACACGGAGGTGACTGCTTCGGAGGCTTAGGAGGAGCAAGAGTTGTTTGGGGAGCCTTATCCTTAGGTTCCTTCTTTCTGGCTTTCCCCCCTCACCAGATGATTTCACAACGGGAGTAGCTTCCTGTTGAGGTGGCTGAGGCACTGAAGCAAAGGGAGGGGTCATAGCAACCGGTTGGATCGGGGTCAAAGCGGTATAAGGTTTAAGCTAACCAGGCAGGGTTTCAGCTGGAGAATCAATGTACCAGACTAGGATCCCCAGGGTCAAATTGGGAAGGCTCAACGTAGCCATAACAAGCACTGAAAAGACTCCAAAAGGGGGAGTGAGAAACAATATATGACTCGAAGGGTAATGGCCTAGCAGAATGGCTCCCAACTGGTTAAGGCTAGGGGGAACCGTTCCTGGTTTAAAAGGAGTGGAAGGGACACCAACAGAGGAGGAAGGTCCTTGAAAATAAGGCCCTACAGGCTCCGTCAAGTGACCACCAGCAGGTTGCGGAGGCGTAAGCTATTGGGTGGTTGAACCGAACCGCTTGTGGCTAATTCAAGACAATTGCATCATGCAAACATTCGACGAGCTGAGATATGCAACAAGGGGTAGGACGACCAGGGAATACACCAAGTAAGGTGGATTCTTTATAGACTCTAGGTGAAACAGTGGTAAGAGGTGTGACTAATTGCTTATCGTCCACCGAAGATATGATAGACTCGGGGGAGGTCTGACACTTTGGTTCGTAATATGTCAACTGATCAATGGTAACGATCTTTCTATTGTGAGGAAAGAACATCTTACGTTGAACTGAAAATACGACAGCAGACATCGCATAGGTATAGCTACGACCCAAGAGGATATTTTAATCCAAGTGGGCGTCAATGACTTCAATGTCAATGCAAACAGTCTTTCTGGACAATTATGGTACATGCCAAGGGGTTGAGAAGAGTGATCGTCCTAAGCATGCAAAGTGATGGTGGATGGGGCTAAGTCAGGTGATCCAAGTTTATTCCAAATAGAGGTGGATGCGCCCTCGTCAATGATACATCGCGAGACATGGGCATTACGAATCTTGACTAGTATTTGGAAGGTGACGGATGAAGGTAAGGGGGGATGTTTTGACTTTTCAACATCAAATATTATCAAACAATCATCTGAAGGATCCACACGCCCAAGAAGATAATATAGCTTTACGTTGTGAAGGGCATGACTAGAGGACTTCTAGCGTTCACATGGCAACAAGAGATTGTGCCAAGTCATCTATTATACTGTAATGGTGGGTTCCTTTGGTAGAAGTAGCAGTTCGACATAATGGCCCTTTGGGGATCTTTGCAATGACCTTTTCTCATGGTTGAGGGATCTGTAAAGGGGAATTTGGTGTCGAATTGGACTCTATGGAAACTTTGGTTTGAGACTCGGTTGCAGACGAAGAAGGTGGATTTCCATATTGGCGCGACTGAGTTTGAAGGTTGACATCAATGATATTAACCACTTCATAATTCATCATGAGAATCTGGTATTCATAGGTACCAGGTTGTGAAGGTTGGGGGTGGCCTAACCTTGAGGGGGTTGGCCAGCCACATATCTTTGCTGAGGAAAAGGATCAGAAAAAATAGTCGATTGAACAGGCACAATATTTTGAGGAGCCGAAGCCATGGCTAACTGTCCTCGAGATTTTTCTTTTTCCTCTCACAAGTGACGCATTTGTGGTAAAAGGGGACAATCGTGAGTATAATGACCATGGACACCACCACAAGAAAAATGCTTGTTCGTACAAAGAGGATTTTCCTACTTGGTTTGATTTCCCTGTTGTTGGTTGCTAATGTTTGGTTGGTTCCCTTGGCACCCTTTATTACCTTGTGTGGGTTGGTTTTGGTTTCCTTTCCTATTTTTCTTGGAATTTGGAGGATCGGTCGTGCTCTGCTATGCATACACCTAACTCGGAGGGGGACGTGGCTGTTGTGGCAGAGGTTGAGAAGGAATGGGAGGCTGGGCTGTAAGTGCTGGAGGGGCTAGAGCACTAGGTTTTTCATACGGATAGAAAGGAGGTTGATCAACATTGGGGTAAACAGGTTGAGTGACCGTAGGCCCTGGCATCGTGTAATATTCCAAAATTAGCATGCAGCTAATTGGAATATTGATTTTTTATTCTAACACTTAATAGATGAATAAATGGGGAAAGAAACCCATACTTATCTTAAATAAACATAAAATCCCTCTTGATGTGAAAAGGGATCATCAAATAACTGGATCTAGCACTCTCATGTGTGAACAAGGCATAAGGGATGTGGACAAAGTCAAGTTTGACCAAGTCAACAGCATTATTATATGAGGAGTGGATCCTAGATAAAGACAGCTCAATGTGAATGAAGATCAATCTAGCTAGTCAAGATGAAAACACCTTGAGTGTGAAAGGAGACAATGCATGAAGATCCAGTCAAGTTGATCCATTCAAAATTGATCCAGTCAACCTTGACCAAATCACACAACATTGTTTTAGAGGAGTGGCATTGATGAAGGTACAACGCAGTTTTGGAGGGAGATTTATTGTGTGATGGTGGAAACCCTAATGAGTGGGACCCAAGGTGAGAAGGCTCACTTAGTTTATAAGGAAGAGGATGGCAGCCTTTTGAGGTTAGCTTATGAATGATATTTTGATGTGTCTGCTTAGACTTTGATCTCTTCAGCTATTTAGCTAATATTGTTGGTGATGTTTAGCACTAAGGTATTCATGTTTAGGAGTCCCATTTCTTCCCTTTGAGTAGCTCTTGGGAGAGACCTGATCTATCATTCCACACATCTAGCATTGGTTCCAAGCTTCAGTCTTTAGTTTCAGCGCAGTTTCTGTAGGAGGTTGAGTTGAGTTGCAGGGTGTTGCAGTGGAGGGTTGAGAAACCCACTTTCTGAGTTGGTTTTTCATAGGAGGAAGGATTCCTTCTATTGAGAGATCATTTTGGAGGGTTCTTGGGCTGATTTCAGATCTTTGGCAGTAGGCCAACATATTTCCATCACCTATAGCATTATTCTAGTCTGGAATTGTGTTATTTCTGGAGGGAAGTTTCAGCAGTGGATCTTGTGGCTCTTTTAGGGAGCTTTCCTGTGATTGGAGGGTTGATCCTTCCATGGAGGAATAAATTTGATCAGATCTGCATCATATATATATTATTTCAGCCTTCTATACTCCTATGCTTCATTTTACAGTGATTATTCAGTCTTAGTGCTGAAGATCACCATTTGTATTCGGGTGTATTCCTAGAAACCCTTCTTGGGTTCTCTAGATTTTGTATTAAGGAGACTAGATCTCAATTTTGAGCCATATTGATTAATGTAATATCAAATCTATTTGTCTCAGCCATTTTTGTGCATAAAATCTCATTAGACTGTGTTTTCTCTTTATGCGGTAATTTCATGTTGCAGTAGTTTTGGGGTTTTAGCCTTTTCTAGCTATCCTAGGTGTGGGAGGTATGTTTACCTCACCTAGTTTGATTTGTTTCTGATAAATTCTTGGATCTAGGTTGTATATGGTCAGATCTAAGGGATACAAGTGTTTATTTCATTTTATGTAGCATATATTTTTGAAAATGTGTTTTTTATGCATGCATTGTTGAGCAGTCCCATTTTGGGGATATTACAGTGGTATCAAAGCAAGATCTTTGGCTCAGCCTATGGAATTCAAGCCAAAATTATATAAGAAGAAGAGAAGATTATAATTATGGAGAGAATGAGCTTTGTCTCATCACTTTTCAGATCCATGAAGAACCTCTCCAAGGAGGTTAAATATAAAGAAGAAAACAGGAGCAGTGAAACTTCTAGAGAGTTTCAAGAGGAGGAAGATCCATGCACTTCCTATGATCGGAAAATAGGTCCAGTGTTGCAAATAGCTCCAAATCATTGGACTATACCCTTTCCTTTTGAAAAGAAGGACAAATTGTAGAAATATGGAGGACACTTGGATCACAAGATTCTAAGTGAATACCTTGTTGAGTACAAATATCAATCTAGAGCCTTCAAGGAGAGTCTAGCTTTCCCATAGTTCATTAATTTGAAGGAAGAAAGGAGACCTTGTGGCAAAGGGATAATCAAAGGCAATAGGTTTCTATTGTCTACTTTTGATGGGTCATCTACAGCAAGGGCTTGTGTAATATCCCCAAATAGGAACTGTTAGCAAGACATGCCTGAAAAATGAATTTTTCAGAAATGTGTGCTACAGGCTTACAAAACAACCCTTGTATCCCTTAGATCTGATAATCTAAGTCCTAAGTCCAAGATGATATCAGAAACAAATCTTCCTAGGTGGGTTAAACAGGTCTCCCACACCTAGTACAGCTGAAAAAGGCCTAAGAAGGGGCTGCAGTTCTAAATGACTATACTGCTCAGAAAATAACGCAGTTTAGAAAATTATTAGAAGGAGGCCAACATGGAGGCTCAACCTTATCATTTATATCAGAAAATAAGAGATATACATAAGCCCCTTCATTATAGAACAGAAAGAAGAAGACATTACATGAAGAAATGCTCAAAATAAGAGGCTGCAAACATATGATGTGACTGTACAAGCTTGACAGCATTATTTTATTAGCTGAAAAGAGATGTAGATTACACTTCAAATCTAGAGCATATATTTTTACAAAAATATAGATCTATTTCAGATCTGTACACTATAGAGTCTCCTCTTCAAATGCCCCTTGGTGTTTTCAGCAGAAAATGAAGTACATGGAGTATATCTGAGATCTAATGCAGCTGATATGCAGAATGATTCAGGATTTCTGAAGCAAATACATCATTATTCAGATCAAATCTGAATGGAACATATATTAGATTTGTAATCCATGGATCACCACAGTGAAGGGTAGATTCCCAACACTAGAGATCTCTCCTCCTTGAAGTGCCAAAAGACCCTGCAACTTTCTCCTTGAAAATAACGCAGATCTGGAAGATGGATTATGTTGTTGGCTCTAGAACATGATGTGGCCTCAAGCCAAGATCTGAAAATAAGCTCTCCTAATCCAATACTCTCCTACCAGGGGGGTAGAAGGCTTTCCCACTGAAAGGAGGCACTAGAATGGCCTAGATCTGAATAGATCTAGCCTCCACTTGCTGCAGCTTACAAAGACAACCAAACCCTAAACAGGATCTACATTGTAGTTGGAACAAGAGCTTGGCCTTAAGCCTGATAGTGGTCAAGAAATTCAAGCCTCCTCCTTGAGCTAATCAATGGAAGAGGTGGGATTCCCAATCAGGAACACCCAAGTGTTAAGCAACACTATTCTCAGCTAAACGGCAAGAGAATGAGAAATGTCTAAACAGACAAATTCTTCAGAAATCATATGGTATTCAACAACCTTCTCATGTTGTTCTCCTCTTCCTTAAATAATATGGAATCCTTGCCAAACCCTAAACCATATCAATGATTTAACTGCATTCACACATGTAGCCTCCAACTAAAACTGCGTTGTGCATCTAGTAGGTACATTGCATCTAGACAGCATTGTTGATTTGGTCTTGTTGACCTAGTCAAATGTCTTCATCCCTTTCACACATAGGGGTATTTTATTAAGGCAGCCCAGATTTAGCCTTGTTCACATGGGGCATTGATTTATTTTTTTGTTTAGGAGTTTTATTGATCCTCCTTTACAATTTTATTCATGCAACAAGAAAATGAAAGTAAAATTGTATATTCCCATTAGCTTGGGCTAATTGGGAATATTACAGTCCTCCCCTCTAAAATGTTGCTTGTCCTCAAGCAACTGATAAGGTGAGTGCTGCAACACTTCTCCTCCTCCATTGGTGACACCATCAAGGATCAAGCTTCCTTCACAAGCTAAGTGTTCACCAATCCAACCCTCCATGAATTGTTCCTCCAAAGTCATTATGAGATGTACATAGTCCATCCCACAAGGAATCAAGAACTCATATGAAACAAGCATGGTTGAACCAATACTCTCCCTGAAACATGTAGCATAAGGTACATGGAGAGTCTCCATCCCATGAGGTACATACATGCTCCCCAGCCTCCCTCCATACAATCCCAAAATAAATACAAGTATATCATCAATGTATGGAAGTAAAACTACATATACACAAATGGAAATTGGGGCATGAGGAGGTGGATCATAGTCCCACATATGCTACCAGCGCAGTGCATCTCCTGCCTGCATCGGATCAAGGTGTGGTAAGTGGTTTCCCCACCACTTACTTGTTGCACTTGTCATTTCATTGTGGCTGAAAATTTGAGATATGTTTGGTGCCTTTGGGAAGCACCCATCATGAAATAAAATCTCCCTTTGCACATCAAGGGAGTGGCTAAGTTTAGAATTTTTAGCGGCCAACCAATTGCCATGAGATTTACATGATACATTACTCGTTTTAGGAGTCATGGCCTATATAAAAATGGTAAAAGAACATGTACAATCAGAAAATGAAACTTGCTTTACATGATCAGATCTTCTACCAACAAAGTCTCTCCTACACATGGAGTTGTGCATGGATCTTTCTCCTCTTTCAAAAGAAGGAATAGATGGTTGAAATGACTCTTGCATAGAGTCCCTTGGCTGCCCCAACTCCACATAGCTCATGCATTCTTGAAAATTTTGATGTAGTTCCTCTCTCAAGCCTTCATAATCAAATCTCCTCATGATGATGTTGTAGATCTTCATGGAATGCATATGGCTGAAACAGAACTCCTTGTATTCCCCTTGTAGGATCTTTTACTTGAGCTTAGAAGCTTTAGAAAAAAAATTCTACCATGATGATATATGACTCCTCCTTGGACTAAGTAGCCCTCTTCATGCAGTTGGTCATCAAGTATCATACATGTGTGAAGATCTTTGGAATAATCCACTAGCAGTTGGGATTTCCAATACAGATCTACATTGCTCAACAATGACAGCACTGATGGTATGTCAACAGAAATGTCTGTCATGTTGCTGATCTCCTCCTTGACACCTCCTATAACAAGGGTATATGTTGGAAGGTTGATCCTTCCATTCTTCTCCTCCCACAGCGCAGATCCAGAAATGAGAGTGGGTGATGATGATAAGGGAAGAAGATTTCCCTCCTCTTTAAGCTTACCCAAGCCTCCCAGTAGCTTTGTATTCCGGTACTCCAATCCATCCTGGATCTAATTTTGGAGTAGCAAGTTGTGAGGTATTCCCCACAAAATATGAATCAAGTGGCCTCCCAGGTGGTTTTCCACTAGAAAAGAGTGCCCCATGAAGAAATTTCATGAGCATAATAGTTGGGACTATAAGGTCCTTGCTTCCACTATGAAAATACATCTCTGTTTTCTGTGTGGAAGTGTTATGTGAGGGATAAGAATGCATTCCTATGATTATTTGAGGTGCACCACTCTTCTTGTCCACCCATTCCATTTGCAAATCCTCCCAATCAATGGTGACTTTCCCCAATGTAATCAACCATTAAACACCCAAAATAACATTGGTGTCTGGTATGTCAACTACAAAGAAGTGATCCACCAAAGTGTAGGATCCCATGGTAACTAAAAGTGATGGGACATAATGCATGCATTGCATTGTTCTATCTCCTGGGACAAAAAAGATAAACCCTCAAAATTATCAGTAGGTATTTCCCTCCTTTGCACAAGATGAGCATCAATAAAGTTGTGGGTGGCCCCACTGTCAATAAGAACAGATACCCTCTGATTCATGATTTAACCATGAACTCTTAAGGTTAAGTACTTAGGTACTCCCCTCAAATATGCAAGAGTTCCTCCAATAAGAGAAAATTCTCCATTCCCATCTCCTGATGGTGTTGGATCTCCCTCAACCTTGTTAGCACTGTGACCCCTTCTTGATTCATCATCTTCATCTTCCTCCTCAAAATCTGAGAAGACCTCTATGTAATGTGCTTTTCCAGTAGCACACCTATGTCCAGGTGCCCATGATTCTTGGAAATTGAAGCATAGCCTCTTCTTCCTTAGCTCCCTCCGGACTTCAATATTAAGAGGCTTCTTGAATGAGCTCTCCTTGGAAGGAGCATCTTTCTCTTCCTTCCCTTTAGAAAGGTAAGAGGGCTTGTTCTAAAATTTTTCCTTTGATTTTGGCAAGGCATCTTGAAGGTCTCTAGCCCTCTCAATCACATCATGCAAGGTACTGGTCTTGGTAGATTTTACCAACCCATGAAGAGGTTCATCCAGACCATCGATGAACATATACACCCTCCTTGCTGTAGACAAATCAGGAACCATAACAGATAATCTCAAGAATTCAAAAATGTAAGACTCTGTGTTACCTGATTGATTGAACTTTGCAAGGCTCATGAAAGGTGCCTCTGGATATCTTCTGTCAAATCTTTCCACCTCTCTTCTAATGAACTCAGAATAAGTAGTCACATTGGCATGACCTAATGTAGACAAGCCATGGAACCACTAGTCATGTGATTCACCTTCAAAATGCAGCGCTGCAATATTGATAAATTCCATCTCAGGAACCTTATTCAGCTGGAAGTAGATGTCAATATTTTCTACCCATTCTTTGGAAAAACTTTTAGATGACCCATCAAAATTAGGTAGGAAGAATCTGCCCATAGAGTGATGTCGGTCATGATTCTGAGTGAATCCAGCATCTCTATGTTGATACATTGGTCTTCTTTTGTCCTTCAGATGATAGAACTCTTGAAAACTCAGCTGATCTTTGAATCTCTGATTATAAGACTCATATTCTTCAAATTAGTATTTAAGGGATGCTTGCTCTTGTGGCCCTTCATTTCCCACAGCCAAAAAGGTAGGCATAGTGGAGAGTTGGGAAACTTGTGGCTGATTCACTGGTTGATCTTTCCAGTGGTGAGATATTCCATAGTTTTCTCCAAGATGAAATCTCTTACAAGATTCTTTGATTCTGTCCAGTCTCATCTCTTTGATCTCTCTAGCAAGATCTTGCATGGCTATCAAAAGAGTTCTTTCAAATTCCTCTCCTTCTTTATCACTTCCAGTTTCAGGGGCTTTACCCTTGTCTTGATCATCATTGGTGTAATCAAATTTCTTTTGTCTTCTATTTAGATACCTATTTTATCTGTTAGTAAGAGGCTCATCTTCTTCTGAATTCATATTGGCTTTGTCTCTTCAATGAAATCATAGGTTGTGCCAAGAAAGATGCTTCGATACCACTGTAATATCCCCAAATAGGGACTGTTAGCAAGACATGCCTGAAAAACGCATTTTTTAGGAATGTGTGATACAGGCTTGCAAAACATCCTTTGGATCCCTTATATCTGATAATCTAAGTCCTAAATCCAAGAGGATATCAGAAACAAATCTTCCTAGGTGGGTTAAACAATTCTCCCACACCTAGTACAGCTGAAAAAGGCTTAAGAAGGGGCTGCAGTTCTAAATGACTATATTGCCTAGAAAATAATGCAGTTCAGCAAATTAGAAAAAGGAGGCCAACATGGAGGCTCAACCTTATCATTTATATCAGCAAATCAGAGTTATACATAAGCCGTTTCATTATAGAACAAAAAGAAGAAGACATTACATGAAGAAATGCTCAAAATAAGAGGCCGCAAACATATGATGTCATTGTACAAGCTTGACAGCGTTATTTTATTAGCTGAAAAGAGTTTTAGATTACACTTTATATATAGAGCAGATATTTGTACAAAAATATAGATCTATTTCAGATCTGTACACTATAGAGTCTCCTCTTCAAATGCCCCTTAGTGTTTTCAGCAGAAAATGAAGTACATGGAGTAGATCTGAGATCTAATGCAGTTGATCTGCAGAATGATTCAGGATTTATGAAGAAAATACATCAGTATTCAGATCATATCTGAATGGAACATAAATTATATTTGTAATCCACGGATCACCACAGTGAAGGGCAGATTCCCAACACTAGAGATATCTCCTCCTTGAAGTGCCAAAATACCCTGCAACTTTCTCCTTGCAAATAACGCAGATCTGGAAGATGGACTGCACTATTGGCTCTAGAACATGATGTGGCATCAAGCCAAGATCTGAAAATAAGCTTTCCTCATCCAATACTCTCCTAACAGGGGGATAGAAGCCTTTCCCACTGAAAGGAGGCACTAGAATGGCCTAGATCTGAATAGATCTAGCCTCCACTTACTGCAGCTTACAAATAAAACCAAACCCTCAACAGGATCTGCATTGTAGTTGGAAGAAGAGCTTGGCCTTAAGCCTGATAGTGGTCAAGAAATGCAAGCCTCCTCCTTGAGCTACTCAATGGAAGAGGTGGGATTCCCGATCAGGAACACCCAAGTGCTAAGTAGCACTATTCTCAGCTAAATGGCAAGAGAATGAGAAATTTCTAAACAGAAAAATTCTTCAGAAATCATATGGTATTCAACAACCTTCTCATGTTGTTCTCCTCTTCCTTAAATAATATGGAATCCTTGCTAAACCCTAAACCATATCAATGGTTTAGCAGTATTCACACATGTAGCCTCCAAATAAAACTGCGTTGTGCATCTAGTAGGTACATTGCATCTAGACAGCGCTGTTGATTTGGTCCTGTTGACCCAGTCAAATGTCTTCATCCCTTTCACACATAGGGGTATTTTATTAAGGCAACCTAGATTTAGCCTTGTTCACATGGGGCATTGATTTATTTTGTTGTTTAGGAGTTTTATTGATCCTCCTTTACAATTTTATTCGTGCAACAAGAAAATGAAAACAAAATTGTATATTCCCATTAGCTTGGGCTAATTGGGAATATTACAGCTTGGGAAAAAAAACTAGATGCATTCTTCCTACTACATCCAGTGGTAGAAAGAGAGTTTGTAGAGATTGCAGCACTGCACCTTGAGGGTGAAGCAAACATTTGGTGGTTCAGCCATTTGAGTCATGCAAGAGTGACTAATTTTGCTGAGTTTACTCAAAGGTTGATTGGGAAGTTTGGCAAAGAGAAATCATAGGAGGAGAAGCCCTCACCACCATTGGAGGAGACTTCTACCCGCACTGTCACAACTATGGAGGAGCAGCCTTCATCAGCAATTGGGGGAGCCAACACATTGGAGGGAGGAACTCTTACAGCCATACAAGGTGTTCCCAAGTTCCATCGAGATATGATTAAATTTCCACTTTCTATTATTGCATAAAATCTTTTAGAGGGTTGTGGAAATCTGCATTTGCATGACCAAGGGTCAACACATACTACTGGTTTGGAGAAGCAGGATTGCACTGCACCATGCAACCTTGAACTGTTCAAGGAATGGATGAACCATCATCCTCATGTTCCATTGTTGAGTTGCACACAACCTTTGAGGTTGGGGTGTGAGTTCTTGGAAGATAGGATGAACCTTGTCCAAAACAATCCTATACAAAACTATATGTTCATCCTTGAGTTGGAGCATGAGACAGCCAAAACACCATGGAGGCACACTTGGATCCTTATGGATTCAACATGGTCATGAGTGTGAGATATTTGCTAGGAGATCTCCAAGGAGTTTCATTTCAACATCCCATGAAATGCAAGAAGAGAAATATGATTTGGGAGGATGGTAGTCATCATTAGAAGGGTACCAAGGTTGAGCATGATGGGAGGCACCCACATTTGGATGAATGGGTGTGGATGGAGAGCAAGAGGCTAGTCAGCTACTTGCAAATATATGACACTAGGCAGCAGGAGGCTAGGCTGCGTTGGATACTCTTGAAAAAATTTGGCCATCATTTAGCATATCCTCTTTCAAAGGGTATGTGGGTGGAGGAAGTTTGGCAGGATACTTGCATCATAGGACAGCAAGGAGTATGGATGCATTGTGTTGATATGACATTCTTCATATCAATCATTATGTTTTCACCACATTATTTGTATGATGGAGGTATGAGGAGGCAGCAAAAACTTTTGTTGCTTGGGATGTTATTTGGAGAGCATGGACAGATTTTCTCTCATACTTTGCATGATGTTGCAGGAGTAGGAGATGGCACTATCTTGGTGCAAAGGGGCTACTCCTTCGCCTTGGATGATCAAGAGGTACTTTCACTTTGGAAGGAACTTCTTATGTATAGCAACATTGTGAGAGATATCTTTGACAATGGGCATGTCAAAGAATGGAGCTATGGGTTGGCAAGAGCCTATTTGCATAGGCCAACAGCGTTGTCACTTGGGAGTTTGGGTTTATTGATGGAGTATCCCCAGGATCACTTCACACATGATGCACTTGGTGAACAAGGAGGAGGTGAGAGAGATGGAGTAGTGGATGGGCACATCTATTACAAAAATATGGTCTTCTTAACTTGGATTTCCAAGCATAAGAAGGGTGATCTTCATGCATCATATTATTTATTCCTCTTCATGGGAGTATGTCGTACCACTATGGAGGAATTATTCATGGATCCATACATCATCTTACTTTCAGCACATGGTAATAATATTTCTTTTGCATCTATTGATTATCTAACACAGTATTTTCATTCTATTACCATTTCTATTCAGTGCATTTCTCTTCAAGAGGGCAAGCTTCTTATTGAGCTCCATGGGCAATTTTTGGCCAACTATTATGATGGAGACAACCATATTTTGTATGACTTTGGGCAAGTGTTCTATTTATTATTGTATGCTCAGTTGATACACTCAGCCATTTCCTATTTACTGGTAGATGTGATGACTTACACAACTAGCCATTTATCAAGAAACAACTTGCCATGATATTCTCTGAAGCAGCAGTGGGGAAAACTGCACTAGTTGCATTTGAGAGACCATTGTCCTTCTCCTTTGTTACATATGGAAGCTAGCATGATGCTAATCATTATTCCATTTTCTGATATTGTCTTTTTCATTATGGGGAACATAATTGGGAGAGAGACACATTGGTGGGGTGTGTCCTTGGAAAAGGAGATTTCCCAC
Organism: Pinus albicaulis; assembly: GCA_034641835.2. NCBI lineage: Eukaryota > Viridiplantae > Streptophyta > Pinopsida > Pinales > Pinaceae > Pinus > Pinus albicaulis. Next base: position 707,955,275 of record CM076576.1, on the reverse strand, counting down.
ACTTTTTGCATTACATGTTTCAAGGGGAGCATGGGAGGAGATATGGCCACCACAGTAAAACACTTGATCCTTTATGAGGTGGGCCATGGGATTGATTGGATGCCATATGATGATGATTTCCAACTCATCATATATGGGATAGTTTGGGCCAGCATGTTTCATAATTTTGGAGAGGAGATCTTTGGAGATCTAGTCTTCATCTTGCCACTTGAGGGCAATATTATTGCAGCCCAAGATCAACAGATACTCTACACTTATCATAATTGGAGAGGAATATAGCATGGGGTAGGCTGCTTTGTCTACCATTTTCATAATTTCAGTTCACCTACTTTGCAGAAGCTCAAGGTGGAGGAGAATTTTCAGGAGTTGACATGTTGGGAGGTAACTCATTTTGTATGGATGATTGCTTGGGGATGGGAGATTCATGTGGGGATGGTAGATCCCAATTTATATCAGACCTCATGCCTCAAATATTCCTTTAAATAGCCCATTTTTGCCTCCATGGGTATTTTAATTTTATATGATGATAGCTATTTGGGATGCTAACCAAAAGCTAGCCTGCATACTTGGGAGGAACAACTTGGAGATGTATTGATGAGACAGCATCGTGATCCTTGGAGGATTTTATCATATGAGGATGCTACAGGGGAAGAAGAGGAGGCTCTTTAGTTATATCATTGCAGTTGATTGAGGACAAGCAACATTTGGGAGGGGAGGACTGTAATATTCCAAAATTAGCATGCAGTTAATTGGAATATTGATTTTTTCTTCTAACACTTAGTAGATGAGTAAATGGGGAAAGAGACCCATACTTATATTGAATAAACATAAAATCCCTCTTGATGTGAAGAGGGGTCATAAAATAACTGGATTTAGCACTCTCATGTGTGAACAAGGCATAAGGGATGTGGACAAAGTCAATTTTGACCAAGTCAACAGCATTATTATATGAGGAGTGGATCCTAGATAAAGAAATCTCAATGTGAATGAAGATCAATCTAGCTAGTCAAGATGAAGACACCTTGAGTGTGAAAGGAGACAATGCATGAAGATCCTGTCAAGATTGATCCAGTCAACCTTGACCAAATCAAACAACGTTGTTTTAGAGGAGTGGCATTGATGAAGGTACAATGTATTTTTGGAGGGATATTGATTTTGTGATGGTGGAAACCCTAATGAGTGGAACCCAAGGTGAGAAGGCTCACTTAGTTTATAAGGAAGAGGATGGTAGCCATTTGAGGTTAGCTTATGAATGATATTGTGATGTGTCTGCTTAGACTTTGCTCTCTTCAATTGTTTAGCTAAGATTGCTGGTGCTATTTAGCTCTAAGTTATTCCTGTTTAGGAATCCCATCTCTTCCCTTTGAGTAGCTCTTGGGAGAGACCTGATCTATCATTCCACACATTCGGCATTGGTGCCAAGCTTCATTCTTCAGTTTCAGTGTAGTTTCTGTAGGAGGTTGCGTTGAGTTGTAGGGTGTTGCAGTGGAGGGTTGAGAAACCCACTTTCTGAGTTGGTTTTGCATAGGAGGAAGGATTCCTTCTATTGGGAGATAATTTTGGAGGGTTCTTAGGCTGATTTCAGATATTTGGCAGCAGTCTAACATATTTCCATCACCTACAGCATTATTCTAGTCTAGAATTGCATTATTTCTAGAGGGCAGTTTTAGCAGTGGATCTTGTGGCTCTTTTGGGGAGTTTTCCTATGATTGGAGGGTTGATCCTTCCATGGGGGAAGAAATTTGATCAGATCTGCATCAGATCTATATTATTTCAACCTTATATACTCCTGTGCTTCATTTTTCAGTGGTTATTCAGTCTTAGTGCTGAAGATCACCATTTGTATTCAAGTGTATTCCTAGAAACCCTTCCCGGGTTCTCTAGATTTTGTATTAAGGAGACTAGATCTCAGTTTTGAGCCATATTGATTAATATAATATCATATCTATTTGTCTCATCCATTTTTGTGCATAAAATCTCATTAGACTGTGTTGTCTCTTTATGCATTAATTTCATGTTGCAGTAGTTTTAGGGTTTTAGCCTTTTCTAGCTATCCTAGGTGTGGGAGGTTTGTTTACCTCACCTAGTTTGATTTTTTTTTGATAAATTCTTGGATATAGGTTGTATATGGTCAAATATAATGGATCCAAGTGTTGATTTTTTTTTCCGTATCATATATTTCTGAAAATGCATTTTTTGTGCATGCATTGCTAAGCAGTCCCATTTTGGGGATATTACACATCGGTTGATGCAATGGGAAAAATGTGATTTATCCTGGATACATGTTGCCATGAGGGGGATGAGTGTTAGAGGAGATGGACCCTCCCTGATGGAAACCATAACCCATGGGAGGATGAGTATACGGATGTGAAAGAGATCCAGCATTAGCGTTGGCAGCGTGAGATGCCCCTGGTGCATTAGCACCACCAAGTATAGGAAGATCTGGTAAAATGGTATAAACATAACCAGATTGGGCGTAGATAAAGTCATATTTCAACGCAATTTAGAGAGATTATTCCTCTTTCTAAGGAAAGTGAGATGCGACATATTTACCAATAGAGGGAAAAATCGTTCTGAGAAACCAATCCATATAGATAGGGTTGTCGAATGTGGGAGCTCGACATAAGCTCCTCCTTCTACACCATTCTTGGACATGGTCATAAAGGCGGGTGGCAGAAGTTCGACGGAATGTGTTCAACAACTCGATACTGGTATCATATCGGAGAGGTAGCTTGAAGTAGGATAGAAATCCTTTATCAAGTGTCAAAAAAGTGGAATGTGAGGCATAGGCCTGGTCGACATACCACTTTTCATCATCTCCAGTGAGCGTATGTTGGAATAACTGAAGATGGATGGAGTCATCAGTGATAGAATTAGACGAACACCACATGTGAAAGGAGCAGACGTGATTAGTAGGGTCCTCTCTAGTGTTTCCTTCAAACTTAGGGATGTCATAAGAAAGCTTCGTTGGCATAACAGGCCAATCTAGATCATGGTGTATAGGGTCATTAATTAACCAGCTAAAATCAAGGACGCTTAAACATGTCATAAAAGGTATTAAAGGAGTAGTCAGAATGGTTCCGGTAGTGGTTCCACTATTAGCAGCTCCAGAGCTAGGGTCGGGGCTACCACTAGCTTGAGGACCAGTACCTACATTGGCGCCTGACATGGTGACAGAATGAGGTAGAGGAGAACCGAGTTTCGAAACAGAGTGAGGGCCCGATGGACCAAAATCAGAGTTGGTATGGGGACTCGGTGGAGGACTAACTCAGACTCGACGCTTTGGAGTAATTCTTCCTAACGAAAACTGAGGAAGAAGGCCTAGGATCCTCCAGGATAGGCGCAATGATGGCAAGACACAGATACCCAAATAATATGGAAGAGAAATAAACAAAGGTGCAGAGGGGTAGATAAATTAATTACTATGTTTATGTCTTGGCTTGGTGGTGTAAACCAAGCGCTTTTCAATTTAGGTGTGTGTGTGTGTAAGAAATGTGTTGATTTTAATTAAGCCCAAACAATTGTGTATAAAGAAAAATAAAAAATGTTGTATAGTTGTAAATAAAACTGAAATGACAGTAAAATTAATAGCTAAAGATGCATAAATTCAACCCATAAAGAAGGGTTCCCAAACAACTGTTCTAAGAGGCGGGAAAAATTAACTCAAAATGCAAAATATGGCCAAAATATCTAAGGTCTAAGGCACATGGATCTAATGACTCGGATATGCTGGAAAGAGGTGCAGAAAACAACAAGAAACCAGGGGAAAAATTGCTGCAAAATGCGAGGCGACAGGTTAAAACCTTAAGGGAAACAAGCGAGACCTTAAGGGAAATATCAAACAAGACTCGAGAGAGAGTTTTGGATAATATAATAACTTATCTAAAGGGATCTGAAAGAAATATAGATCAGACCCTAACCAATGGTTGAAAACGCAAAATCTCAGACTACCTACTCAGCTAAACCCTTCCTAAAAAGGTGGAAATGTACTGAAACCCTAAGGGGCTTATTCCTACTTCAAAGAGAAAAAATGAGCATATCCATACCTAAAACGGGTGGGGATAGAGGTCATACAACCCTAAACAGTGCTTGCGGTAAACCTTAAAAGTTACAAATAAAATCTCGAAAAAGGTTGCAGCTCACACATATTGACCTGTAGGCTGCTAAAATCGTAGTTTTGGGCCCAGCAGCTGTGACCTAAGCCTTAACTCACAAGTTCTGGGCTGAAAAGTGCAAATTGGAGTTACGAGAGTCTCGGGCAGCAGGTTGCGAAAAAAATTTCTGTCTCTAGCGTAGTTGATACCTGTTACCTGTGGAAAACACTGAAAAACACTAAAAAGTTAGAATTTGTACTATTTTAGGACATAAAAGGTAAAAAAAAAACATTAAGAGACTAAAAATAGCTAAATAAAAATCCTAGTTACTAAAGCAGTTGGTCACGCAGGAATCTGAATAAAACCCAGTGGAGTCGCCAATTGTTAGAATGAATTCTTAACGCAAGTGTACGAAAATATATCACTTTAGCTACACATGACAAATAGCCCTAACAAAAAATATGGCTATCTAACTTCTTTATATCTGTAATAGACGGTCAAAAAAAATGCAAAACAAACATAGATCTATGCAGTAAAAGAAGCTAAACAGTAAAATGAAATCAGAGTTTCTCCAAATATCCAATGGACAAGACAATATTTATAAAGAATTTTATATTATGTTAACACCTGGGAAGGGAACAAAGTATGATGTTACCAGTACCCCTCAATGGGACGGGTTCTTGGTTGTCCTCAATGCTTCAGATCCAAATTTTCTCTCTGTCAATGGTGTAGAAAACCCAAGACATGTTGAACTCTATGGGAGCTCAAGAAGCAAAACAATAATAAAAAGTGATCAAATTATGACAATGATAAGAGGATCAAATTATGCCATGATAAAAGGATCAAAGATAAATAATGAATGGAAAACCCTCCTATTTATAACAAAATATTGAGTTATCCTTGATAATGGTGCATAATAAAATATTATTAACCAAGATCTAGATCTAACTACTTGGAATATTTTATTATATTTTGTTGGTGGGGAAAGGAATTTAAATTGATTAAATCCCTTTATTTAGAAATAATAAACAAATAAATTATTTATTTATCATTTCAAGGATGGGGTTAAGGAATAATTTAACAAATAATGATTTATTTTATTATTCGTAAATGATTTAGTCAAATTTAACAAGGAATATTAATTAAATAATGATTTAATTAATTATTCCTAGAGAATAATAAGATAAATAATGATTTCTCTATTTATTTCTCATTAATTGGGTTAAATATGACCAGGAATATTATTTAAACATTGGTTTAATTAACTATTCCTAGAGTAAAATCAAATAAACAAGGATTTAGTTAATTATTCCTCATGGGGTTTCATATTTGGACCTGAAATAACTTAATAAACTATGGTTTATTAAATTATTTCTTATAGTGAAAACAAGTTTATTATGGTAAAATTGGTCTTACATGGTGTATTTCGATCCATCTAATTGTATATGGTTAGATGACCAAAAATTGGTGTACCATGCATCATCCTACAACAACTCGACCAGGAGTAAGGCTTGGGTATTCCAATCTCTAACCTCACCCTTCAAATATATTCTAGCTTAAAAAACATTAAAAGTGTGAGAAGGAAATGTTTTTATATCCAAAATCGGTAGAATAGCATTCTCGGCCTTATCTAGCAGTTAGCTTCACTCTTCCACCAAGACACACACACACATGTGGGAGAGGAACAAGACAAAAGTGAAGAGGAATTGAGAAAGTGGGTAGTAAGTAGTTAGTTGTGATGGAAGACAAGGAGTTCCAAGGGGTAACTGAGGGTGAACTCAAATAACAAAAAAAATAGTCTAAGTTTATTTTGCATGCAATGAAAAAAAAAAGAGAAAAAAATAAAAAATAAAAGGTGGACCCACCACCTCTTGGCATGCAAATATTAGCTGCTATAGGAAAAATAGAGCTACTACATGCACAAAATTTTCTACAGGAAAAACATATTTTCTACAGGAAGAACAAATTTGCTACAGGAAGGACAGATTTTCTACAGGAAGTTAACAAAGGGTTGCAAGAGAAAAAAAATTCTACTAGGGCATTGTACATTGATTAATTAATCGTTAAAAGGTACAAAGAAACACAATAGAGCTGCAAAGGATTTTCTACAGGAATTTTGGGCTGCATAATGGTAAATTCTCCAAGGGTGAAAGATATCCAATTTAGTAGATTAGTTTCACATCATTCCTTTCTTTTAATTTAGGTTAGTAATCATCATTTCACCCTCTATAAGAAAAAATTTATTTGTGTTAAGTGTTTTCAATTTCAAAATTTAATGAGCAAAGAGTATTCATATTGTTATTCAAGGATGTTCATACAAATTTAATGAATAGTATGATGTGTCATGGCCAAGTATCCAAAATTCACTCTTGCAATTGAAAACTGAGGCCATCATTATCAAAATTATTCCTTTTTCAAAGCTGCTACAGGAAACTTTAGAGTTGTTATAGGAAACTCTGTTTCCTGTAGCATCCCCTATTTTCCACCAGATTTCTTGTTTTTTTTCTTGAGAGAAGTATTACAAAGGCTGGAAGGAAAAGGCATTTGGGGAAAACTTCAGGTGTGTTATTGCAGGTATCAAGGACACATAAACCCCTATAAATTAAAATTTGAGTGGTACAAGTAATACCCTAGATTTTCACATAAATTTCACAAAATTCGTAGTCTACAAATATGGGAAGGGGGGGGGGGGGGAGGGGGGATTTAACAGAAGAAAACCCATCAGCACAGAGAGAATCCATCAACATCCTGAAGTGCTTACCATTTTCTAAAATTTCGGCGATATGGGATTCTTTGAAAGGCTAAGGGGGTATGATGATGAGGTTGCACCTGAAGTTGTATTCAATTTACAAGATCCAAGTGGAAAATAATATGAACCAAAATCAAGGTTTTACCCTAAAAAATAGGACCCATTACAATTGAATAATCACTTGAGAGAAAGAAGCAGCCTGAACCTACATTAGAGGTTCAATGGGAAAATGAGATAGGGGCAAAAATGAAAATAGAAGAATAAAAAAAAGAGAAACAATAGGAGAAACACATGGACCAACAAACAAAGAATGAAATAGGCCAGCATACATGAAGAACCATATGGCAAGGAGGATGAATAGGTTTCTCAGAGGATGAGCAATAGTTTTAGTATGGGTATGATGGGCCTCTAAATTATACAAAAATCAAGGCCCATCTAAAATTTTTTAGAAACATAAAGGCTATCATTTAAATCTCTCCTTCTACACTCAATAATGTTTGTTAAGATTTAATATGTTCTTAGGAAGGTTTAGAGATAATTTCATATTTGTGTCTAATATTATTTATTTTTGAAGAATATTGTGAGAATATTGTGAGAATATTGTGAGAATATTGGACATATTATGAAAATTTGGAGGAGATAATTTAGGGACTTTCTCCCTACTACAGGAGAATCATTATTGGAGAATAAATGAACAAAATATCATGAAATTATTGGGATATTCTGGAACTCCAATGATTGAGGAAATCTAGGAATGTGTTCCCTGTCATTTAATGCAAACTCCTAATGTTGGGAACCAGATCCACTATTTGAGGGATTTTGGAGGGGAAAGCTTCCTTATTTTAAGGATAATGCTTCCCCATAATTGGTATAAGTACTAATTCGAAATGGCCTCTAGAGGCAAGTATTTTTTAGTCTTCTTGTGGAAAAAAATTATTTCTTAGCAACTCCACTTTTCTAAACTTTTTGTTTAGAAGATTTGTCTCTTTTGCTTTTTTCACTTTAATAAGTTATTTTTTCATGTTATCTTTTCTCTCGCATGTTTCATTTTGAATGTCTTTCACATTTGTAAGTGTCGTTTTCACTTTTGTCTTAATGTCGCGAGTGTCATATTTTGGCATGGGAAGAGTCAAACATTGTAAAAGCAGATTTGTGGTTCATTGTAAGAGGAAAATTTGGTACCAATGGGTCCTATTTACCACGTAGACATGTACTAGACACATTTCAAAAAATTTATGCATTGTCATACTAGTGTCGTCGTGGTCATCATAAGTTGTATCTTAAGTGTCGCACCTAGTCGAAGGGAGTCAATTGTACATTCTTAAAAGGAAGTTCTGATGCATTCTCCTACACTACTATGTCATATTCATCATAAGGAAATACATCAAAAATATTCCCCAATTCTTGAGCACTTTTGTACAAGTATCAACATTGTCGTAGAAAAGTGTACCTTGAGTGTCGCACTTGGAGGAGGTTGTATTTTCATCGCATTGAGGGGATCATGTTGTCCTTGTGTACTGAGTGTTCAATGTTATGTTGTCAATTGTTCTGAGTGTGTGTAATCATTCATAAGTTCAATCCTAGTCTAAATTCTACCTCACCAATCACACACTTAGATAAATATTTAAAATCTTTCTTCCAGAGAAACTTGACCCAACTCAGCCTCCTTGAACTATGCATTGCGTAGTAGTAATGATAAAACTTCCCCCTTGCCTCCTAGAACTGTGCAATGCATAGTTCCTACCTCCAATGATTGTGCATTACGTAGTCTCAGTGATCAACCCTGGCTCCTTGACCTCCACAACTATTCATTTCACCTTACATTCATCCTCCTTCTATGCATTGCGTAGTGGAAATCCTCAAGTTTTCATCCTGCCTCCTTGAGTTGTGTAATTGTGAAATCCCTAGGACCCTCTCTCTTTGTATTGTGCAGTGAGGAATTTCAAGCCTCAATACTACCTCACTAATCTCCTCAACTGCATAGTCTATCTTCTCAGGCCTCCAAAATTGTGCATTGTGTAGTCTCAAGACTCATTCCATCACCCATGTTCCATGGAACTATGCATTGTGCAATCCTTGATTCTACCTCTCAGTCTAGCACACAGTTCTAGTTCAATCAACATTTTCACGAAGCAATTTAGGCTAGGATATTTCTATACTGATTTCATATTTCCATGAGTGGTTTTCAGTTGTAGGTACATGATAGGATGATTCTTGGAGAGGAAGATAAGGAGACTATGATAGAAGACACTTGTGAATTTGTAACAATGAATAAATCATCGAGCAAGAAGATGAAGGGACACTAGCTTACAACAGAAGATAAAAGATCAGGATTTCATGAAGACTCCATATCAATCAACCCCCTAGAGGATGAAGATGAAACACATGCAAGATCCATCATGAAAATGTAAAGAAATCAGAAAAAGTAGCACTAGCTTGGCAGTGCCACATCATCATAAAGTTCCATGACATAATTTTCAAGAATCATCTCAAGAGTCATATGTGTCATAATGTCTTGCCACATCAATTATGGAATGAAATTTTGTAATTTCCCAAAATGAGAAAATGTAAAATATGTGGAAGAACAAGGGTCCCACATGGAATATGAAGAGTCAATATTGATTTCTCAATTCATATAAAATCTCAAAGGTCATGTAATAATTTAAAAATTCATTCTAGAAGCTCAAGAGTCATGAGGGAGGTCAAGGGTCACAAGGGAGGTGGAGTTTCACCTAATTTTTTATAAATACACCCTCATAATTCAAGTAAATGGACTTTTGGGACTCGAAATTTTCACCTTGGCTTCTTGTTGGAGCAGGCTCTCCCACACTGATGAAAGTTGGTCCAATTTTGTATTATTTTGATTATATTTAGTCTATCGCAAGGGTGATAGGGCGGATAAAAGCCCCAATACATTATAAGCAGGTAAATAGGAAAAACTAGGAGTCCGCAAACCACGGTTTGCATATCATGGTAAGTCTAGGCTAAATTGGTATAAATAGTAAGTATTTTTGAGTCGATAGGTAGAAGATGAATAGAAGTGAATGCTAAGTGTGGATTGTTAGTTCTGGGTTTTGGGTATTTGGGTCGGACTCCTGTTGGCTGTGTGCGCGGAGATCCTTTGTCCTACTGTGTGCGGACCCTACTGGCTGTGTGCGCAGGTGGGATTGGGGTTATGTAAGAATCTACTGATAATATATAAGAAGTATTGTTGGTACTTGGTTTTATATCTATCTGTTATATGAATCGGGCTCTATGTTAAATCTATGATAAGGTACGAATGATCTGTGTAATCTGTTGTGTTTATTTATAATATATGCTATCTGGTCTACTGCGCAAACTGTAATTTATATCTTTGCTGGTCGAACGCACGTGGATGCGGACCTAAGATCTAGATTTGTAATACTGTGTACACTGGTTATCTATTTAAACCTGCGAACTAGCCCTGTTCCATAGATATGTGCACTGTGTGTGGCTTGGCTTACCTGTTCTCTTTCTGGGTGTGGAAACCTGGTTCCAGCACCCTCCCATACTACTTCGGGTGAGACTTTGACCTGCACAAGTGGGTCACTGCCAAAAGGGCCTGTAGTATAGGGGTTTGTTGGAAAACCTTAACGTGCGAACCTGGGTCAGGACCCCTAAAGCCAACAAATGGTTTTGTTGTCGGGACTAGGAGAATTTTGAAAGAGCAGTCAGGTAACACCAGAACGCCAAAAAGAAGGTAGATATGGTTGTGAATTTAAAACTACCTACCTTCAAGGGTGTGGGTGATGAAGATATGGATAGGTTCTAGTTTGTTGCTAAATTAGTATGGACGGCGCAAAACATCACAAGTGATTCAGTGAAGCAGGCCCAACTATCTCTATCTTTCGAAGAAAGAGATCTGGATTGGTATATGGGATACGTTGGACAACATGCAAATGCAACTATTGATGAGATCAAAACGGCACTAAAGTAGCAATTCAAAAGACCTAAATCCTATTCGAAGATAGTCAATGAACTAAAAGACATCAAGAAAGGACCATCTGAGTCTGTAAGGGAAGTATGCCAGAGGTTAAATAAAGCAATCAGGGAAGGCGGATTCCAGTATGATGACCGACAACACACAAAATGGTTCATCACTATGCTGCTACCTCACTTATGGGTACCTATGGGACAGCAATCTATCAAAACACAGGAGAAAGCATTGGAAGTAGCTATGAAGCTAGAAACTGCTCCTCGGGATGATACACAGCTAGGGGTACAGCAGATACAAGGTCAACTGGAAACAATGCATATGGATATCCAGAATCTGCGCAAGGAGCGAGGGCTAGAATCCAGCCTCGAAAAATGGTGCATCTGATGTCGAGTGAATAGTCGTACCAAGGATAATTGTCCATTACTTGCTACGTATGTACAAACTAGAGCACCCAGTCCCTTGTGAGCTAGGGAAGCCACGGGATCTAGTGGGTCAATGTTATGGTGTGATGCATGCCGCATTTCCAGGTTACACGACACTAGCCACTGCCCTCACAAGACCACATCCGGCCCGGAAGTTAACCAACCGTGGTGTCGAAACTGCAGATCAGTTGGCCATGATGAGCAGACCTGCCGCACATACGACTTGATTTGAATGAAACATATTTGGATTCGAGTCGATCAGCTCGCCCGAATCTCAGTAGGAAGAGTATAGGTCGAGGCATAAACCCAACGAAGAAGACTTGTCGGTATTGTAGACAGTGGGATCACTCGATTGAGGAGTGCCTGATTCTAATAGCAAGGGTTCAGAAGAAGCAAGAGAACCCTACGCAAAATGTGTAGAGGATGAAAACGTAACCCTATGAGATAGGATCAGTCCAAGAAGGGTCGATAAAAGAAACTACGATAGAGGAGGTGTTAGCCACCTATAATATTTTGTTATACCAAAAAAGTGGCTAAAACTTTTGGGAGCCTCCAAGGAACAAATTTTACCATTAAAACTTGTTGGCTCTTGAAGTCTCTGTAAGGCCTCCTGCCTTTTTCCCTCTATACAAACCCTTCACTATTGTTTCACACTTCAAAATCCTCTGAAATCCTATAAAATCCACAGTCATATGCTGCTGCAAAGGACCCCTTTTCCCCCTCTTTCCCCCTTAAGCTAAACTTCTTTTCTATTTTCTCCATCTCCCATGAAAGCCTCTCAATTTCATGATTCTCCCTTCTCCCCTCATTAAAACCCATCTCATAAGGTCTAAGACCCCTTCTTGACCTTATCGAAAGCCTTCATTTCCTTGAAAAACCATTGAAAACCCCAGAAAATGCATATTTTCTATCCCTCAGTCCTTAGCCCCCTCGGGCTGAGGATCTAAACCCATTTTCCTCCATGCGCCCGAGCGCCAGAACCGAATGCTACAACTGTCAGGTGCTTATCCTTTCTCTTTAATTTTCTCCGCCCGAAACACCAAAAACCTTTGTAAACTATGGAAATTAAATTTAAATCAAATTTCAAAGGTTTTCCACCCACGTGATTTTCAAAGCAATCTTGGCCGTCGATCTACTCCGCAGATCGGACGGTGCGGCACGCGACCTACCTTGTGGACCCCGCCATACCCCGCGCTGTTTTCCAAAACCCCGGTTTATTCTGCACCGCTCTTCAGCGGAAGGTGGTTTCAACCCGATCGCCAGCGATTCCACACGTCTTTCACCACGCGTCCTCTGTACTTCTCGAAAACCGCCACTTAACCTCATTCCCCGCGCATTAACTTCCAAGCCATGGCCGCCCAGCAGAATTAATGACCACCGTTCGATCTAATCCTTCTCATCCAACGGCTGCCCTTCATTAAAGTCGCTCGCTGTTTAACCAAGTTGCAGGTGTTTTAGCTGGGCTCCGGCGCATCCGAAAATCGATCTCCGCCGTCGATCTTTGCAGATCAACAATCCCCATTCAATTTCCTGATTCCATTCCCTGGTCAACTATTCTCCGCCGCTGACCCTCCAAGTTGCTCCCGACCGTTGATCACAGCGCGATCAACAGCTCCGATCGCCCCATTCCCCCGCACGCCCTCCGATGCAGATTTACCCATATAAACGCAGGATTTCCTCATTTTGTTTGTATTGTGCAGGTTTAAGGTTTTTTCCGATCTCAATGGAGAATTTTCGTGGGACGAGGATGAAGATACTCTACCTTTCGAATGCCTCAGAGAAATTATCCACAGGGTGCAGAAATTTGTTGTCAACGAGGTTTCATGAGACTTTGTTGCTATGCTCCCCTTTTAAACCTGGAAAACAGCAAAGAAATCGCAGAGAAAGAGTATCAGATTGCAGAAGGCCAAATATGGACCAGGGCAGAGAGTAAATGATCAGATGAGTGGGGATTACGGCTAAGACAGTTATCAAAAGCCTAATCCCCGACTCAAAACACAGTTTAAAAGAGAAAACCTAAAAGTGTTTATCAGACATATTTCCTCCACCGCCATATCTGAGGCAAATTGATTCCTCAACCACCACAGTGCCACCTATTGTCTCAAGACACTCAATCAGAGGCCGAACTTATTGAACAAGATCAGATTTTTTGCCTCGAAACAGCCAAAGAAGTTACTTTTGCCTCAGATTTAATGACAGAATGTTCGCAGAGTAACCCTAATAGTACACAAATCCTCAAAAGGTCAACAAAGCTCTCATAGAGCTAAAAATCATAAGTGCAAGTCAGTTAATACAGCGGAACACCTGTATAGTTTCTTCGTTGAGCCCCTCAAAGGCCAAGAAGACATTAATGCCTGTATTAATTGATTTTGAGATCTTTTATCAGATCTCACCTCCTCATTCTTCTATAAATACTTCAGTAGAAGATGAGTGAGGGGTTGGTTGGTTGCTATGTATTTGTTGAGCATCGTATTGTAATTGAGCTGGAGATTTCTGTTTGTAAATAGTGTTCACTGGCCCTTGGAGCTCTGCTTGTGATGAATGAGTTAGGCTGAATAGTGAAGATGATTGCTGAACTGAAACATTGGACTTAAAGATTGTAACTGGTTTGACATCAATATAAAAGCTGTTTCTTGGGATCCTGGTCTATATTACTGGTGAAGTGCTTCCTTCTTTGTTGATAGTTTTCTCTCTATGTATGCCATATTGTCCATGTCTCCTCTGTAAAGAAAATTTTAAACAGGGTTAGGATCTGCTGTATATCAGTAACCTTCTCTGGCTGAGAAATATTTATATTAATGTTTTCCCTAAACTTGTTTATTTAAGAATGATTCAATACGGTTCAAACAGTTAGGAATGTTGGCGTTCCCTCATCCTTCTGTTCGCTTAAACATTGTTCTTGAATGTGATTTCCATTATTTTCTATTAAAGTTAGACTAGAGAAGATATGATTTGCCCTGATTCCTAGATTCTTTTCTCCAAAAGCAGATTCTAAAAGTTTCCCTTGGTGTTGACTAAAAGCAGACTAGGTTTAAAAGTACTTTATCTGATCTTAAGTTGCACTTTGTCTCTCTTATATGTTTTCATACTTTCTGAAAGTAATCATGTGGATTACTGGATTGTTTGTCAATTAAGCCACTTTAATACAAACTTTCCCAAGAAGTCTGTGGTTAGCCCTGTCCTTGGTTGGTTTCAAACAGTTACTTAAGAGGCTTTTCTTGTTTGGACTGACTATAAATCCTCTGAGAAATTATTATCAGTTTCCACCCCTCCAACACTTTAATGTTTCCATTCCATCATTTTAACCTCAAAAATCTTGTGGTATAGATGACTTGCCCCTTGGATCACACTTGATGTTGTTTCTCAATTAAAGCCCAGATATGACTCCATAGCCCAATGGACTAAAAACCAGCGTTATATCTATCTGTTATCCTAAGCTGTTCTATCCACTTGCCACTTCTCACCTTTGAAACTCTTTGCATATAGATCTTTCCGTCTCAAACAGCAAATCATGCCCAACCATCCAAAAACAAAACAAAACCCTTGTACTTCATAACTAGCCTAATATTATTACCTTAAGCTTTCAAAGAAAAATCCATCTTTGTACATATTGGAGAGATCCCTCTCCGGATTCAGGAGGGCTAGATCCTATAATCCCAAAGTTGGTTGAAATGATGTTAACTCTGTGATCGGACTTTTGCCAATCTTGCTTATTACAGAGACCTAACAGGAGGAACATCCTCCAAAAGCACTCAACCCCGTGATCAGGACGGGTGGTGATCATGACAGAAGAGGAGTGTATGACATTGAACGAAGGGAGGAGGTCAAACCATTCTTACAAGCATGTATAAAACTACTACGCAACCAACAAGCCATGGAAAGTCTTTAGGAGATGATCGATGGGTGCGTAAAGAAGACCCCTTCTCGCGTGCAAATACACAATGTGCACTAGCTATATAGACAAAATAAATGAACGGGACGGGAAATGCGGTTGACATCGTAGATCGGAGACTTTGAAATAGATCAATTTATCCTTGATCTAGGATCAGATGAAAATGTGCTCCCTAAGAAGACTTGGTAGCGGATGGGGGAGCCTAAGCACGAATGGTCAGTTGTACAGCTATGCATGGCTAATAAACAGAAGATAGTACCATTGGGAAGATTATCAAAAGTAGTGGTGGACATTACTGGAGTCAGGGTACAAGCTGATTTTGAAGTTATCCAGACAGTAGAAGATACGGACCCCTACCCTACCCTTTTGGGCTTGGATTGGGCGATCGACATGGGAGGTATCATCAACTTAAAAAAACGAAATGTGATGTTCGAAAATAACGGAATATGCGTCATCATCCCATTAGACCCTACCGAGGGGGACAGGTATACAGAAACAATCCACGGGAACGAAGAACTAGATAACCTCTACAAATTATCCACGTAGGACGGTGAACGAACCAATCCTGCAACCAGGGGAAATCATGATAATGAGGACCTTTCTGATTCAGACGAGGAGCTGGAACATTGGCAACACCAATTACAAAATGCCTCCACGTTATGATGCCTCCGAACTACCAGAAATATCAGGTGCATGTCAGCTGAGGTACGAGCTCTACCCGGGTTTGATGGTTCGGGATATGTGGAGGACTTCCTGCAAGCCTTTGAAGCCATGGTTTTGAGGGAATGCAGGTTGGGAGCCCTTAAAATGACACTACAGGGCATGCCAGCACAGTGGTGGGGACTACACAGGCAAACCTTCCAGGTATGGGAAGAAGGTCGAACTATGTTGGTCTTACAATTTGCAACGCCAATTTATTAGGACAACACAAGTATGACATACAGATCATTGACCCTAGAACCTCGAGGGAACAAGCCTGTGTTGTGGGAGGACACACCATCGCTCAAGATGATTAAGTCAGTAACAACCACACTGGGGTTGCGAAAACTAACCATTAGCGTTATAATGTCTGGTAAAAAGAAGAATTTACTGTTGCAGGCAACGGTCACCCGACAATTAATAGCATCAATCGGGGAAAGTCCTAAGCCCTACGTAGATTTTACCCGGCCGTTGGACAACGAAAGATGCTATAAGAACATTGGGACGGCCTAGGGCACAATTCTATCTCAGTTGCATAACTTCTATCCCGTAGCCGTAAATTATCAGAGCATTTGGATCTACACTGTGTCAATCATGGCTGCCCGACACCCCCCTGCAAGTAACCAGCCAGAAGCTGAATTCGTCTTCCAGGCAAGAACAACGGCTACCAACCCCTCGGAATCTTCGATACCTACATAGGAAGCAAGCGATGAAGTCATGGAGATTGAGGTTGAGGAAGAAGACGTACCCATAACCCCAATTACCAGGAAAGGAAAAGAACTAGCCCAAACCTCAAAAAAACCTCCGAAGACTGCAAAATGGGCTGCGGGAAAGCCGCGGACATCGCCAAGAAAACCCAAGTCGTCTCATGCCCCACCTGGGCAAGAAGAGGCCCTCCCGGCTGATCCAATCAACTAGTTACCCCCATTTATCTGGCCACGAAGGAAATCGACCCAAACGCCTCAAAATTTAGATGGCCTGATCACTTACTTGCAAACACCGCTGACCCCTATGGGGGTCCCGGTCATTGGTGATCCTTGCGGAAAGCTCCATGAGGTTAAATTTGATGATCATGACTTGGAAAATTACGTCGTGTTCCTTGATCTGGCTCTCGCATTGTATTTCGAGACAGTCCAGGCACCTGACGAAGTCACAGTCATCCCTCAGCAATGGGTATCTGGATTTGCCGAGTCTGGGATCCTAAACCTATTACGAATGCCCCACTTTGGCCATTACAACGTCACAGATCAGTTAGCCCGGCAGTTTCTCACCTTGATTCATGACGACTATTTATGGATTCGTGAAATAATCCCCATTGATGTTGCATTAATCCATAGAATAATTGGTCTTCCCATACAAGGACCACACCCCATGGAGAAAGTGGGTAAGAAATATGAGGGGGAAATTGTGACCCAAGTACGGGAGGCATATCAGGTAAAGAAAAATAAGAGGGGTTTTATCATTGATTTCATCAGTGATCCAACCACGCGAATGGGTTCCCGGATGTTGGCCTGCAAATTAATGCGAAAATGCCAAGTTGCAATGGTCCCTGCATATGTCATATGGGTGGCAGGTTAGTGTGCCAAAGGGGGTCGCCTCAATTGGGCTCAACACTTGCAGGACGAATTTCTATCCAATGTCTGTGAATCACAAGAACACGAAAAATCCTTTTTCTACTCCTGGTTGTTGTTTCTTATCACCCTCGTCGCATGGGAAGCACCTAAGGAATCAGTCATCCCCTCGTTCAATCTGTGCATGTGTGAAGGAGCCTGGTACACTCATTTATGGGATTCCAAATATGCACAGCGATTGGAGGATAACCAATTCTTCTGGGTTCTTTTACAGGGTAATGTGGCAGTGGCCATCAATTCACACCCACGACTATCTCCTATAATATACGACAGATACAAGGTTATCGCCAAGTTCTAGGTCACCATGCACCATATTCAAATCTGTAGTCTTAAGAATAAAACCTGGATGACTCTTCCTTATATGGTAACAGAGTGGGAGATTGATGAGGTGATTGCGTGATGGCCACCTGCCTGGAAGATCGGCTTCAAAACCCCTGCGAAGAATACTGCGAATACAAGCACCACTATTACAGGCCCAAGCAGACAGACGGGAATGGATGTTGGCACAGCAATCCCACCGACCATTGCTTCCACGCATTCTCCCAACAAGGATACTATAGCTCCCAACCAGGTCGCGTCGCAGGATACCAATGTCGGGGGTACCAAGCGAGTAGGAGAGTTGATACAAGGAACTCGGAAGAAGAAATGGCCCCAACGACTAGACAGAGATGAAACAGTCACCTTGACTGATGGATGTCTTGAGCAGATTTTGGATGTTGTTACATTGGCCATGGAAGAGAAATGGGTAGCTTTAGCAGAGCAACAAAAATAGGCAGTCGACACCATTCAAGCGGAGCTGCACACTCTACAATTAAAAACCAATACTTTTCAAACAAGCATCATCCAACGAAGAAACCCTCCACCTCCAAGCGAACCCGCACTAGTTACAGAGGAAAGGCGTCTCTGTGCGATCCCTAGTGTTGTTCTTATCATGAATCCGTCGGACCCTGTAATGCATCTCCCAGTAGGTTCAAGTATACAGTTGAATCTCTCCTAGCTGCCGCACGCTGCAGTAAGGATATCCACACAGCGGTTTGCCCATGAAATTTACCATTGAAACCAACTAGTACATCAGCAACTATGTACGGCCGAGCAGACGATAGCCCAACAAAACGCCGATGTGCTTCTCGCGGTCTCCCAGCAAGCCATCCTGGACACAGTGATACACCAGGTGTATACAGACATAGCAGCTGATGTATCACCCGATGCCACCCCGCGAGCTAAAATTGAAGCACTGGTGACCGCATTGAAGGCTTCCCAAACAGAGCTACAGGCCTTCAAGACACAGATGGAGCAGCAAATCCGCGATCTTTAGGCCAAGTTGCAACCTGAGACGCCTCCGGAGGTGAGGGCTCAATGGGCTACGTCAGTCACGGCTACCACGAACACCATTACGGGACAGATTTCTCAAAGTACGCAGTTACTGGAGACAACCTTGCAGCTCTGGACGAAGGTTCAACATGATCCGAGCCTGCGACAAGTTAATCAGGAGCTCTGTTAGAAGAAAGAAGAATGTGAACAGATCGGGGCTACCATCGCCACTCTGATCCCCGCACAGTGCATCGCCCGTCTAAATACCAGCGAGGTCCTCCAAGCTGAGATTGAGGAACTTCGGCACAAGAAGGATACCATCGGGAGGAGACTGAAGCCATGGTCTACCAAGGCCCTTCAACTCTCTCAGGACGCAAATGCTGCGGTTAAACGACTCAATCAGACACTAGAGAGTGTCACCGCTGCCACAGAAGGTCCAATATCACAAAATTTAGTAGATATTACGCTGAATTTTGTAGCACAGAGCCTAGAAGTCTTGGGCCCGCTGTTTGCAGCTGTTGAGGCATTACGTGCGCAGGTGGAGGCTCCACCACTGCAGTGACTCGGGACAAGTCACAAGATTGTGTTGGGGGACTGTTGGAGCAGGGTCTCCCACACTGATGAAAGCTGGTCCAATTTTGTATTATTTTGCTTATATTTAGTCTAGCACAGGGGTGATAGGGTGGATAAAAGCCCCAATATGTTGTAAGCGGGTAAATGGGTAAAACTAGGAGTCCGCAAACCACGGTTTGCGGATCATGGTAAGTCTAGGCTAAATTGGTACAAATAGTAAGTCTTTTTGAGTCGATAGGTAGAATATGAATAGAAGTGAATGCTAAGTACAGATTGTTAGTTCTGGGTTTCGGGTATTTGGGTCGGACTCCTGCTGGCTATGTGCGGACCCTGCTGGCTGTGTGTGTAGGTGGGATTGGGTTTATGTAAGAATTTACTGATAATATATAAGAAGTATTGTTGGTACTTGGCTATGGATCTATCTGTTATATGAATCGGTGCTCTATGTTAAATCTGTGATAAGGTACGAATGATCTGTGTTATCTACTATGTTTATTTATAATATATGCTATTTGTTCTGCTGCGCGAACTGTAATTTATATCTTTGTTGGTCGAACACATGTGGATGTGGACCTAAGATCTAGAGTTGTAATACTGTGTACACCAGTTATCTATTTAAACCTGCGAACTAGCCTTGTTCCATAGATCTGTGCGATGTGTGTGGCTTGGCTTACCTTCTCTCTTTCTGGGTGCGTAAACCTGGTTCCAGCACCCTCCCATACTACTTCGGGTGAGACTTTGACCTGCACAAGCAGGTCACTACCGAAAGGGCCAGTAGTATAGGGGTTTGTTGGCAAACCTTAACATGCGAACCTGTGTGAGGACCCCTAAAGCCAACACTTCTCTAGCATTGGCATATGAGAGAAGATATTTCTTTGGAGGAGCGAGTGGCAACTTAATGTTCCACTATTAGGGCTAGTGTGGCAACATTATACTTGTATATATTGGCACTTCCACTTAATATATGAATCTCGATAAGCCAAAAAAATTTCATGCATGTATAGTAAATATAGTAAGACTATTATTTATATGTTTGTGGTATGTTTTATGTTCACATGTACTAAGGAAATTGAACTATTTCGGTGGCTTTGGTACTTATCTTGTTGAAAGTGTGTTGTATTTGGTTATATGATTGTGGTTGTCTTCTGAATTACTTTAAATTTTAACTAAAGATATTATTATGCTCTCATGGGTCTATTTTAGGATAGTATTATAAATTTTCTTCTAGAGGCCCATGCTATTTCTCCTTGTCATGAAAGTACCACATATACATTACAATTGTATGCCTCATGGTGTCAAATTACTTGCTTGATTCAAAGAATGTTTATATAACCTCTTATGTTAATAATGGAATCCAAGTAAAATCCCTAAAGATAGTGGCAACCAACCGTATTTCTGGTTTGGGATTGTACTCCAAACAATGTGAGGTCTAATTGGGACTTCACATCATGGAGACCCCCTTGGTTTACAGATTTCCAGAACCGTCAACAGATTGTTAAATTAAAAGTGATAGTTTCATAAAAAATAAAAATAAAAATGTTTTTAACAATTCAATTGATTTACACCATGAGGCCTAGCTAATAAATTTGTTGCTTAAATGGATTTTTAGAAATAACTTCTTGAGTCATAGCATAAAAATTATGCTACTCTTGAGGATGGAATTATGGAATAATCCTGTAAAAACCAAAATTTGAGACACATTGAATTTGTGGAGAGCTTTAATTTGTTTTATTTATATGATATTGTTATGTAATTTTGATTTGGTGAAAGAGTCAAGGTTGTTAGGTTAAAAGTGATGGTTTCTCGCACATGTTTGGTATTAAATGTAATTAAAGCATTCAAAATGCTTGGGATTCTCCATGGTAATATGCTAGATTTCAGTGAAATTCTCACTTGGCCTAGGTACAGAGTGTCTGACCACCTTGACTACATTTAATTCAAAGATATTAACTTCTTTTAAACCATATTAGATGTATTTTTGGCTAATTTTTCAAGGTAAATCATGTTGTTGTATGTGTAATTTATTTTAATTATTTTCTTTTTGCATTAATTTAATTATTGACAAATAGATTCTTATAAAATCCATCAAATGTGTCATACTTTTTAATATTCTTCAAAACACAGTCTTTAACCATGTTTTGAAGGTGTGGCTTCTCCAGTTTTGCAGCAATATTTTGGTAGAATCCCTTTTAGAAACTTTGTAAGCTTTTTTCGTACCCACTCTCGATGGAATAACAAGAGGGGATCATGCAGTAGAGTTGGTTGATTAAACGTTGGAATAGATGGGAGCTTCTCAATTTATATGTCCTAGTGTGTTGAAATCTAGTTACATTTTACATTCTAATATAAAATGGAAAACGTGTGAGGTCAACTGCATTTACTTGAAGGAGACCACAAAATTTGGAGGGAATATTTTGGAAAAAGATTTCATATGTTATTAAAATTTACAATTGTTTATTATTCAAAATAAGGTTTCCAAAATTTTCATTCTTTAAAAAGTAAAAAAATTATGAATGGCCTAAATTTAATAATATGAGAATATCCCTAGTCTTATACATGATTGATGAAAGAAATCAAAGGTTTCCTAACATTTTTTCAATTTCCAGCCTCCACAAGTTTCTTAATAGTTTTTCAACTTCCAACCTCCACTACTCATATCCTGACATTAAAAATTCTCATAGTTACAAATGGCACATAAGTATTTTGATTGTTATCCTCATTTATCAGTCACTTAATTTATATGATTGTGCTAGTCAAATAATGAAATCAATATTGTTGAGTCTCTCCTCAATGTTGAGGAAATTCAAGTTGTTTTTTTTTTTTTGCTCCTCAAAAAAAGAATTTTTGTTTTATTTGCTTCATAATTCATCCACATAGAAAAAATAATCGATGATCAATTTAGTATAGCCAATCAAGTAACTTTACCCAACATAATAAAATTTGTAACTATTAATTGACTTTTATACTAAATATTTGGTTATCCATGAACTGAAATAGAATATTAGCTTCAAATTATACACATGCATCTACTATCAATCAATTAATCATCTCAACCAAGAAATAAAAATAGATCGTGAGACAAAATAGATTATTGTTTTGATAAAGATTCTGAATCATAAATCAACGCACATATAGTATGATCTTATAGCTGCAAATAACAAAATCAGGAAAGGAAACCCTCATATCTCATTCATTAAGACTTTTAAACTATTATAATAATAACCATTTTTGTCGAAAGGATAAATATCATTGTGAGGCAGAGGATGAAAACCCATTTCACTGTGATCTTTTTATGTATCAATATAATTTCAAGGTCAATTACCATCATTTTCATCTAGAACACCCTGGGAATTCATATTCTATGATACTTGCATCTATAGATATATGTATTTTTTCATAGGTTAAATTTGAAGTCTTGGCAACATCTTCCTTTACACTTGAAGGTTGGCTAGGTAATTATACAATTGCAGTTATGTCACCTACTGTCATTGGCTCCTCCTTGATATTTCAGGGGTGAAATGGATGAATATTAACTTTATTTGAATTATTCATTATGCTATTTATAATCATTCATTTTTTTTATCTTGATACTTTATGTTTTAAGGCCCAGTACCATTGGATTTTATGTTAGAAGATTCACAAGCTAGAAAAAAATAAAACAAGAAGAATATTAAGAGGCAGAACCTGATAAAATTTAACAAATTTAAACTTAAAATTCCACCAAAAAACCAGATGGAAATTCTTTTTGAGTCACACATATTTAAATACCCATATTGGTATGATCCAGGAATTTGATTTTGTGATCTTTGGTTTCCAAATAACTTAGTATTTGTTGTAGTTGTTGCTCGTTATAACAGTGTAGAGAAGGGTCCCATGAGAAAATATCCTCTTCTTCCTTTTCTCGCTCTTGTATTCCAAGGGTATTAAACTTCTTAATGACAACACTACTTTTGGAAGGGGAATTTGGAAATAAGGTGAAATCAAGTTCGTCGTCATACAGTTGGCGATAGGAAATGAAGCAGGCTTCAATGTTGCACAAATTAGTGAAATCATCCAATTTATTTTCCAGTTTGTGGAGGTCAGCACCATAATTAATGTGTGGTTTATAACCTATTGTATACCACAAAATTTCCTAGAACATCCACCAAAAAAATCCAGAGGGAAAAATCAAACATAAAATCGGTCAAATCTAGTCTCGAGGCTATGGTCCAACAGTTATGTGTGGAGTTTTTGTCCCCATAAGTAGCGTGGTCCAATCCCGGGCACGAATTTGTACACCTAAGAGTTGTTCCATGTGTGATTTCTTCAATTGAAAAAAAAAGGGTAAAATCCACCAGATTAACATGCAAACCCTACTTCACCATTTATTAAAGGTTCTAACACCTACAAACCCTACTTCACCATTCATTACGAGGTCTTGTTAAAGTAAATAGAGTTGATATTTTAAAATCCAACACCATAAATTATGCATGGTTTTTGACCCATTGTATTCCACAAAATCTCTAAGAACATCCACCAATACAAACCATAGTGAAAGATCAAACACCAAAAGAATCCAAAGTCAAAATTCAAACACAAAATAGGTCAAATACACCAAATTAACACTTACAAACCCTACTTCACCATTCATTACAAGGTCTTGTTATATTCACACTGCAGCTGGTATTTTCATCCATAAAATATTTATAGAATTTACATGAAGGTACTAAGAGAATCACATCCATCCATCCAGGAATCAAGGTGGCTTTTTCATATAGATCAAAGGGCATCACCTCCCTATACACACCAAATAAGGATCTAGGCATTTTATGATTTCTCAATCTGTTGATTCTAACCATATAAAGAGATTGATTGAACACTGCATCTCTTTAGTTCAAAATTGGGCAATGCATTGCAAAGAAGTTATCGAACATCTTGCAAAATAAATTTCCATGTGTTTTAAAGTTTAAGAACATTTGCTCGTATTGGATTTTTTTTTTAAATAAATCATTTTAATTTTGGCCCTTTGAGATGCATTGAATTGAAACTCTAACATAGAGTTTAGTGAATAATTTAAATAGGCGACATTATTTCCTCGAAAACGACAGATTTTCCAGTGGGTTTTTGGTTGAATGCGATCAAAAGTTTTAAAAAATCAAGTTATAGTTGTCAAGTTATGGAATTTGGGGTGCCCCAAAGGTTTTTGAAGATGTTGTATCGATTTCTAATGATAAAATTGTGAATGATTCACTAAAATTATAGGATTTTGCAATCCAAAAATTATTGGATTCCAGACGAAAAATTATTATGTTAACATTTTTGAATTACTCACATTAAATCTTTTATGGTCGACGTTTTGAGTCATCAAGTGTGACTCATCCTCAGGACAGAGATATGATATTTGATCCAGTATTGATAGATAAATAGGTGAGAGATGGAGAGAAAAAACATGTTAGGTTTGTAGAACATTGAGAGGTTAAAATTTATTTTAAAAGGGAATAAACCAGATTCAGATATTCAAATAATTAATAAGAAAATAAACATTATGAAGGAAATCAAAAAAGAAGATATCCCAAACTTATAGAATTAATAATTATTAAATTATTAAAAAACTAAAACAAAATACTGACCAAATAACATTAATTAAAAAAATAAACCAAATAATATTAATAAATAAAAGAGAAATGAAGAAACATAAATAATATTAATAAATAAAAGAGAAATGAAGAAACATAAATAATATTAATAAATAAAAGAGAAATGAAGAAACATAAATAAATTAAGATCAAATAATATTAATTAAAAGAATAACCCAAATAATATTAATAAATAAAATAGAAATAAAGAAAAATAAATATATGAAACATAATGACAAAATAAAAATATAACCAAATTGTATATATATAAAGAAAAAGTCATTATAAAAAAATATAAAAAATAAAATAAACTTTGACCCTACGATACTAATAAAATAATACAAAGAAATCAATAAACTCTCAAACCAAATAATATTAATTAAATAAAAAATATTAAAAATAAAATTAATAAAATATAATAAACTAGCAATTGCACCATATGTTGCAAAAGAAACGTCGTAAGGCAATATCATAGGAAAGAGTAGCCTATAAGAAATAAGAAGGCAATAGCATAGGAAAGAGTAACCTAGAAGAAACAAGATGTTGCAGAGAACAAGTCATTGTGAAGGAATGAAAGGAAAAATTTTCTTCCATGGAAGTAAGTCGTGGAGGTTTCAAAGATATTGATGATAAGAGTTATCAACCAAAAAATTTTGTTATATTTGAAACACTAATTAGGAAATATATATAAACTCAAGATATATCAATGATAAATTGTTATAGATTTTGAAATAGGCAATTGGGGTGAAAACATATATGTAAACCAACATAATATGTTCACATATATACAAATTTTGTTATAGATATTGAAATAGGAAATTAGGGGTGAAAATCCTTTGGTGATTAATAATCCAACATGTAACTCAAATAAGATATTTTAAATACATTCAAATACAATCTATCTAGCATAGATGTCAATAAAGAGAATTTTTATTGACAAAAATAGATTTTACTTCAAGTTCATCTACATATCTGAGCGGCAATTGCATGCTTATAAGAAATTGTATACGAAGAACAATAGTCTTGGCATACAAGAAAGTGAATATCATTTTAATATGGGGACATTTTTGGAAAGAGATATTGTTCTTTGTGTTATGGTTTATTTTCTTAACTCCAAACTTGGTTTATTCTTTCTCTATATACATAAGAAAAAAATACAAAGTAAATTCACAAATTTAAGTTATAGTTTTATATTTCATAATTACAAATCTAGTTCCTTATTAAAATATTTTACACATCCTAGGTTATTCTAAATTGATCAAGAATATAAGGGTGGTGTTCTATGTGCACTAAAATTCCCATGAGGTCCATCACAATGTATGGAGTTCATTGCAACCTTGGATACATTCTGTGAGCTGTTGTGATTTTTTGCTTGTGGCTAC
The DNA here is from genome assembly GCA_034641835.2 of Pinus albicaulis. Classification (NCBI taxonomy): domain Eukaryota; kingdom Viridiplantae; phylum Streptophyta; class Pinopsida; order Pinales; family Pinaceae; genus Pinus; species Pinus albicaulis. Next base: position 707,928,949 of record CM076576.1, on the reverse strand, counting down.
AACTTAGTTTTGGTTTTCACCTAGCTATCATGATTCAAAAATTTGTTATAATCTTAGATCCTTATAGCATTATATATATTATGTGAGTTAATGTGATGTCTTGTTTGTCACAATGATTCAAAAATCAGTTATTATACCACAATATTGACTTTCTTGTTGTCTGTTTTGTTTATCTTATTAAAATATTTTACACACCCTAGGTTATTCTAAATTGATCAAGAGTATAAAATTATTAGGGTGGTGTTATATGTGCACTAAAATTCCTATGAGGTCCATCACAATGTATGGGGTTCATTGCAACCTTTGATATATTCTGTGAGTTGTTGTGATTTTTTTCTTGTGGCCACAACTTAGTTTTGGTTTTCACCTAGTTATCATGATTCAAAACTTTGTTATAATCTTAGATCCTTATAGCATTATATATATTATGTGAGTTAATGTGATGTTTTGTTTGTCACAATGATTCAAAAATCAGTTATTATTCCACAATATTGACTTTCTTGTTGTCTGTTTTGTTTATCTTATTAAAATATTTTACACATCCTAGGTTATTCTAAATTGATCAAGAGTATAGAATTATTAGGGTGGTGTTATATGTGCACTAGAATTCCCATGAGGTCCATCACAATGTATGAGGTTCATTGCAACCTTGGATATATTCTGTGAGTTGTTGTGATTTTTTTCTTGTGGCTACAACTTAGTTTTGGTTTTCACCTAGTTATGATGATTCAAAACTTTGTTATCATCTTAGATCCTTATAGCATTATATATATTATGTGAGCTAATGTGATGTTTTGTTTGTCCCAATTATTTAAAAATAAGTTATTATACCACAATATTGACTTTCTTGTTGTCTGTTTTATTTATGAACCCCTTAAAAAAACCAGAGGAACATTTGATTTTACAGTGTGATCTCTCCAGCATGGGTGGGGGTTCAACTTACTCTATTGTTAATCACATAGTGTCAATTTTGTAAAAATATAATCTACAATAAGGGCTGAGTGGGTTTTTTCTTTTGTAAGTTTTGTTTGGAATTGAAAAATAAAATAAAATTATAAAAGCTAAAATTATGTAGTGAGAAACATTGCTTAAAATTTCATAATAAAAAGTTGAGTAAGTTTGACATCATATAATATGAAAAATTTTAAAAGCTAAAATTAGGTAATTAAAGATATTTATATAGTTTTTTTTTTAATTGAAGAAAGAGTATGTATGTATAGCTTTATTAAATAATTAGTTTAGATCTATATTATTGATGAGGGGGATCAATGAGGTTTGAATATCAAGACTTTTGATCCCTCTTGGCTCTTGGTAGATCTATAGTTAGGCCATCTTGATTTCCCCCTTTAGATAAACCACATTCCACATGAATACCATGAGTCAATACCATGGGCTGTTTTTATAGTTTAGTAAATAATTTTATTAAATAATCAATTTAGATCTATATTATTGATGAGAGGAATCAATGAGGTTTGCATATCAAGACATTTGATCCCTCTTGGCTCTTGGTAGATCTAGAGTTAAGCCATCTGAATTTCCCCCTTTACATAAACCACATTCCACATGCATACCATGAGTCAAAACCATGGGTTGTTTTTATATTTTTGTATTATTTTTATTTTTTATTTGACCTAGTTAAAATGTTCATTACAATATGTCAATATTTTTATTTAATTTACTTTTATTTTTACTTTTGTGTAATTTGACAAAGTTACCAAAACCTAAATTCAATAAATTATTAAAAAAAAAAACTAACATTATATAAAACATATATAAAACTTTAACTTGTGAATCTAATGGCCTAAAACATTTCAATCGTCTAACATTTGATCCAATGACTCATGCATTGACACAGTGGCACTTAGGAAAGTTGTTTTCAAATAAGAACATCTTACGACGTAATAAATAAATAAAATAAGTGATAATATAATCTATATATATTAAATAAATAAATATTAAAAGAAAATAAATAAATAAAACATAATAACATAAATGAGTGATAATAAAAAAATAATATTAAAAGAAAAATAATAATAAAATTTAATAACCAAAAAATAAGTGATAATATAATCAATATATATATATAATAAATAGAAATAAATATTAAAGAAAAAGAGATAAATGAAATATAATTAATAATAATAATAATAATCAGAACCAAATTGATGATGATGATGATGGTTAACGTCTACTGAGACCAAACTGGTCTATCGAACTTATAAAAACAAATTATATGTATATATACATATACAATTAACATTGAAATAATTTGTTTATGATTTAGATTCTTCACATTAAAATATCATATATGTCCATTCATATTTCTATATAAAAAACATATTTGTATATAAGTATGCATGCAATATTTTAAAAAATATTAATAACAAATATTACATGTCTACATATTACATTTTTTTTTTAAATATTACATGTATGCTTTTCTCTTTTTATATATATATGTATATTCTAAAATAGGATAGCTATATTATATATGTGTTAATTTATAAAATAATATGAAGGATAAAGTAGACCTTAATTTTATAATAAAAAGTAAATTCAAAAAATCAAAATAAATTTAATAAATTAAAAAATTATATATATATATATATATATATATATGATAAATTAATTCAAAAAATAAATGGAAACCAAGGATATTGATAAAATATAGTCTTGAATATGAATAATAGTTGAATATAAATAATAATTGAATATAAATAATAATAAAATGAAAATTCAAAAAACAAAATAAATATAAGAAATAAATTAATTAATTTAAATTGAAAATAAGCATTTTTATTGAGAACAAATGTATTATAATATATGTAATGTATATGCATATAAATTCTATATTTAATAATAATAAAATGAAAATTCAAAAAAGGAAATAAAAATAAGAAATAAATAAATTAAATTAAATTGAAAATAAACATTTTTATTGAGAACAAATATATTATAATATATGTAATGTATATGTATATAAATTGTATATCTATACACACATATAGATATATATATTAAAATAAATATATATATATATATATATATTAAAATGATAAAATAATTTAAAAAATAAATGGAAACAAAGGATAATTAAAATTAAAAGTGGAAAATGTAGAGGGAGAGAAAGGATTGAGGAGGAAACGCAATTGGAAGAAAGGGCAGGAATCCAATTCTTGTTAATCTTTCCACCATCATTCTTGTTAAAATTGCTATTTTTCAATGTCAATGGTTTCTCTGAATTTCTGGTGATGATAGTGATCAACCCTAGCTAGGATTCTAAAGCCTTCAATGCAAATATGGTTGTAACATACACCGTTAACTTCACATGGAAATGTAAGGAGATAATAAAAAAAATTATACAAGTTACTCATGGGTAACTAACCATTCACCATTAAATATTCCTTACTCATCATTACATAGCATGTTTACCAGTTCATAGTGTAACATTAGTATAAGAATAGTAAGCTCCTTAACCATTAACAACCTCCATTACAATACATTAACATAATATTGTATGATGTAACCTTTCACTCATTTTATTATTCATGTAGTCATCACATACTTGACATTATAAATATCACAACAAGAAAGAAAATCAACATCATCATCTTGACACAATAATCAATCACATCATTGAACACCAATATACCATGGAAACCCCATACGGTGAAAACCAGCAAACGTTTAATTTTATTATTAAACGCTCATGAGGGTGATCAGCCCTCACTCAATAAGCATAAGGGAGACCATACCTTAACCATTGTTTATAAATCTTACGAGGAAATATACAAATATCTAGCTTAAAGCCATTACAATAAATATGATACCATTTACCCTCTGGTATTCATATCTTCATATCTTGATGGCATGGATGTACCTACAATGGTCCATCGTACACTGGATGATCCGGTGGTTCGCACTCATCTGCTTGAAACATAATCATTTACCTGCCACCAAGTTAAGCATAATATTTCCTTTATACATATCACCATCATACCCTGCTAATGTTACCTTCAACATACATTGATGTCAAGATTCATAAAGTATAATAATTCATTTCACATATCTATACTATAGTAGTTTCTCCATCTACTCATGTATATTCATGACATGCAAGTAAAGTACCTTAACATTCTCCCTTTAACAACACATACCTCATATGTGCTGGTTATAAGTCATCACATTAACTAATGTTTCCGTCGCATAAGCATTGCAAGATAATAGCTACATCTCCCCAGCATATATTTAAAATAAACTGATACTTAGTTATGATACTCGTGCATGCAATTTACATAATTTAATCAAAATAGCTAACCCTTGAGCTATTACTTTTAGTACATGGAGTGCAATATAACATATCAAATGTTGCTCTCATGCATGCAAATGCATATAAATTCCAAAAGAGTCTCCAACAAAGCACATAGCTTCCTTTACGAGTCTTACCAAAGGAAATCTCAATGCTAGTGAGCATGTAAACATATGTTTTCTTTTTGTAAAACTATGCAATTAAGAATATAAATACATGTCTTCTTTTGCAAAGATTATACTAAACAATCATTTCCAATATAGTTTAGCACCACATGCTATCTTTCCCACCTACAAATCTTTATATTCTTTCCAATGAAAGTTATTACTTATGTTGCATGCCTAAGCATGATCTTCTTCCAAAAGGAATTAACATCATAATCATGGTAATATAAAAGTAATATAAAACTGAATAGTTCCTTTATCTGTGGATTTATTAAATAACCAATCTTTACCATCACCATGGTATCTACGCATGGATTTACTGAATAAATTAAATAACCAATCTTTACCATCACCATGGTATCTATGCATGGATTTATTGAATAACTAATCTTTACCAATGTAATAACATTAGTTAATAAATCTTATTCGTATCTCACATATTTTAAATATATGCATATGTTTTTCCTATCTATATGCATTAAATACAATGTATAGAGAATATGAAAGCATGCATATTTATCCATACATGCATGAAATAAATACACACAATAGACACATGCCTATTTTAGCTATGCATGCATTTCAAATGTCTCAATATAAGGTTAACAAAACCTTAATCTCAATATGTCCACTAAAACAAATTTTCACCTTAAGAAGGAAAATCTCTACTTATTATACTTTCCCTTGAAATATTTTCTCATATATTTACCCATCTTGATATGAGAATAAATTGCAAAATAAGTGAAGTATATATTTCAACTCACAAATAAGATTATACGAATGAAAATCAGAAAGAATTACTTATCTGGACAAAATTACTTATCTTGGCAGTAAATTCTTGCCTTTCCATTGTAGACTTCTTTGGTGCACGCTCCCATATGCATGTCATTCCATGGCATTACCCATTCGTATTTCCAGTGGTTTAGGGCCACAAAGTGTAAAGATCGTATCTTTGGTGTAGAAGCAACTGCATATGTTTGGAATGAGCTCAAGATAATAGAGTTGCAGTGGGCTTCATATTGAACAGTAGATCCTTGATATAGTAATCCAGACTCTGTGATAGTATGATAAACTTAACATTTTCTCGCGAGCGTCCCTGAGGCTTCTCCTGAAACCCTCTGCTGCGACCCTGGATGGTATTTTCTTCGTTTTCTCGGCAGGTTCTCCATGAAAGCCGACAGAAATTGAACAACTTACTTCCGCAAAGAGCTAGCAGTCCAGCCTCGTGTGTGCCCACTGGCATTAATGGCTCCCAGCTTCCAAGACTAGCTAAAACGTTTTAAGCAAATAACAATCCCCCGCCATTTCATCGGACACTAGAATTCCATAGATGGTTATCAAGAATTGGTTTTACATTAACCGAATCTTGATTTTCTTGGGTTTTAAACGTTATAGATAGTAACATAATAATTATTTACCAGGAGTACGTGTGTTACAATGGTTTTTGGTTTTCTCGGCATGCTTAGAAATACCAGAGAAATGGGATTGACAATGTCTGAGATCACTAAAATTCTCTTGAATCCTTTGCTTGAAAGATCAGCATGTTTCACCAACAAATGAAGCACCGCGTGAACATAAAATTTAGTAGACTCCTTTCATGTTAAATGGGTCAACGGCTTGACAAACTTAAGCATACCCCAAAAAAATATTCCTAGCAAAATTGTAACCTTGGTTGCAGACAATGTCGAAGTAAGTTTAGTATTAAAAGCACATTATCATGCTAATAGATTAGTTTATTTGATTCAAGTCTTTTTCTTCTTTTATCTCTTTGTTCTTTCTTTCTTTTTTAATATATGAAACTATATCTAAATTGAGGTTAAATTATATGTTGAAAAGAGACTGATCAATGTAACAATGAAAAGTGTTACCATCATTCTATAAAAACATAACTGTATTGAAATACATATATTGATAGGCATATCTATTTTAGAATAGGGGTTTAAAATTTTTAATTCAATTATTATTAATTCTTATGTGGATGGTATGGATTTAACTTCCATGGAATATTTTAGAATATTCATAGTGGTATACACAAATCAATGGTTGAGATTTCTCTCCAAAGTAGTTATGTTCTTTTTTCTCTGTTAACTAAATTAATTAAGTAAAACAAAATGTTATATGAAATAGTGTCATATGAAATGAGTTATGACTTTTTGGGATGTGGTATGGATAAACCATGATATTTCCCTATTGTATATTTGTATCAAAGCCTCTTTACACGTTAAGAATATACATGGTAAAGTGGAAGTAAATCTAAATAGTTAATAATATTGTTTCATGTTTTTTCAAATGTATATATGTTTAACTTATATTAACTATTTTTATTAATAATAATAATAAAGTTTTAATTGTTCTCGTTGATATTTTTTTAATTTTAAGAAAGAAATGTATTATAAAGTAATTGTTTGATGCTTTTTATGATGTTGAGGTCTATCGACATTTGTCATCTATTTAATATATATGAATGCACTAGGTTTAGTCCAATGGTATGCAATGTCTCATGTAGCACTATGTTAAGTGATATGTCTTACACGATATGAATATGGATTAAGATTCATAGTCAATGATTAACGAATATTTTTATTGAAGAGTCACATATTATATTAAAACCAAATATTAAGATAATAATTTATTTGACTAATAGTGAAATTTTGTAACCAAATATTGTGAATGAAATAATTATTCTTAGTAAATTATCTTTTTTATATATATAGAAAATGATTGTTACTCTTTTCAATTTTTATTATATTTATGTAAAAAATGTTACATTATTTTCTCAAAAATTTGTTAAAATATATTTTCAATATTTTATTTTATTTTTTAAACAAAGTGGCTATTTGTATTAGATAAAAGGTTGGTTTTCATGGACAACTCTTTATACATTCAATATTAACATCAACAGCATCGAAATTCCAGTAGAGCCATAACTTAACTTTCCTAGTGTAGTTGACCTTGTGCTTTACAATATCACACTGAAAATGCCCATAAACTCTACATAATTTCCCAAAAATATTTCAAATTTATAAAGTATACTACATTATTTACTAATTTTCCTTAGAAGGGCTAGGATTTGACGTGTTCCTAGTTGCAACCCGCTTGCCATGTGTTTCTCCTCCCTCACCTTCCATACTTCCTTCGATCATTCCTGCAAAAAAAAAAAGGTCCATAAAGTCCTGAGAATGTTCTTCCTCCGAGCTCCCAACAGGATCCTTCTCTTGACTCCTCATAAGTAGAATATTTGTCTCCATTTGAGCGAGTTGGAATTCCATTCTTGCATGCATCCATTCCAACTTTAGTTCGACCATCTTGGCTCAGATATCCCTCTCTTTTTCCAGAAATTCCAGTCTCCTTCCCAACCATTCATACATTCTGAACAAATTTTTGAATTGTTTCCCCACAACAACCTTCCAGCTCTCTGAATTCTCCATAGTGTAATTGTTCTCCATCATTAACAGAAGCCAATTCATCAAATAATGATTCCAGTCGAGGATCATTGCAATGTGTCGATATGTGTCAATGAGATTATTTGCTTCCTGAATTTATTGTTGCTTGCTCGTCTCAGGATCCATTTCCTTTCATATCAAGCATTAAGTTCTTCAAGGCCGATGTTACCACAGTATGATATTTGTTACGGGAGGTGATCCTATCACAGAGGGAGTGCATTGCAACATTAATTCTCTCCTCAACTGGTTGTGAATCCCACATTCTATGTCGCTGGAATTGCCTTTGAGAATTTAAACTTCCCTGATCTCCTTCATGGTGTCTCTAGGTGTTGTGATCATCAAGCTTGGATTGCAACGTGGGCAAGATTTTTTGGTCTCCCATCTGTCCTTTCCCATCCCCCATTGTGGGATTATGTGCCTCCATCTGTCGTTTGGTTTTAATTCTCCGGGATTTTCTCATTTATGATGAATATTAGAGGATTGGCACGATGGAATGCCCTCATTCAACTAGAATTACTCATTGTTCTAATTGGATACCCCAGTTGGAAAGGGATTTGACTTCCTTATATAGTGATCTGAAGACATGGTGTAGAGAAATTTATTCAAATTTCCAAGCTGACAATGTTATTATCTGAACAATTGAGTGAAAGCTTAGCGAATTTCCTGCCATTGCTTTGGATATTTTTCTTATTACTAATGTTGAATCCTCCATAATCCTTAGCTTCTTAATTCATTTTTCTTTAGCAAGGTCAAGACCTGATACTTGTATTTTGATCCATGGAATTTTTACTCTGGACCATAAGCTATATGCATGATTATGTAACATATTTTTATCTTATAATAAAATATTATATGTTGTTTTTTCTTAAAAATGAAAAATAAAAATCTTTTCCAAAGCGGTCAAAATTATGCTTGATTGTTTATCGCCAATCCTAGACCCCGAGTGAAGTTATGTTCTTTTTGTTTTGCAGGGCATTGAATTTCTCCTCCTGTTCTTGTCAACTCTTAGTTTAAATATTTTATTATGATATTTAACGTTCTTTAAAATATTTATATATCATTTGTTGTGATTACTCATGGCACCTATGACACCTTTGTTGCCATCATCAATGCAAGGAATTTATTGCAACTGATGTGACTCAAATGAACCTAACAAATTAAAAGGCTTATTCTCAATATGTAAATATAATATTAAAAGTTATATAAAAGGTTTGTTCCAGGTATATGTAATTAGTGGTGATTACTTATGATACCTTTGTTGTCATCAACAATGCAGGCAGCAGGACATCTTTATTATAGGTGATGCAATCAAATCCAGTTGGAGATACCGAAATTAAAAGGATTGTTTCCAACATGTAATTTGTCGTAATTTGCTGTGATAACTCATGTCATCATCGGTGTAGAAAATCGTTATTGAAATTGATGCCAACCAATTCTAATTGTAGCTCTCAAAATTATAGAAAAGCATTGGAGTGCATTGTTTCATCTCTTAAGAGGAATGAGGAGTCGTTTATCTTGTAATTCATAGAAATATTTATTAAAAATAGAATTATAAAATTTTTACCAAAAAATAATATTGTAAGTGATGTCAACCAAATCCATTGGAGCTACCAAAATCATAGAAAAGCATTGGAGTTGGGTGCTTCATATTTTAAGAGGAATGAGAAGTCATTATCTTACATTGATTTAATTTGTAGGAATATTTTATTAAAAATAAAATTGTGATAGAGAATTAACAAAGAAATAAAAGTTGTATTAGAAAAAAATTGAGGATTTACTTTAAAAAAAAACATATTCACATTTTTAAAATCAGTGTAAAGTGGGTAGTTGGTTTTTTTTTTTTTTTTTTTTGAGCAAATTTGATCCTTGTGTACAAAGTGGGTCATTCTTGCATTAGAGTGGAGTGTAATGAAATATTGAAAGTCTTATTGCAAGACTCTCTTTCATGTAAAATACATTGTAATAATATGAATTTTCAAATTGTTTTAGCTACATTTTTTAAAGAGATTATTAGAGTACCATTTGTGGCGTGGGGTATATGGAAAAAATGGGACTCTAAACATTACCTCACCTAGAAAGGAGACACCTACTCCTTAATGACTAGATTATCATTCAATTAGCATTGTATGAACAATGGTTTCTAATTTTGTCTTTAAATCATAAACCTTTGGAAAAATTGATATGGTTTTCAAATAAATGACCATTGAAGAGGGGTTTTGTTAAAATCTGAGACCTTTTTAACTCTCAAGCTAGAGACTAAAAATGTTCGATTGTATTGGTCAAATATTCGATTCAATTTACCTAACATTGACAAGTTAGTTATTAAGTAGGTTAAAGAGCTCGTTATAAATTATTAATTGTTTCTCAAAACTAGCTTACAAGGCTTGACTGCTTCATGTGCGATTAGAGATTGAATTTCTCTCAAGGTTCAAAAGCATCAAAATCACATAACAAACAAATATTTAGATGAGTACCAAGCATGTGTTGGATGTTCTAGTGCATAAGTTTAGAAGTTAGCTTTTAAGTAAACTACTTGGTTTTATATATTTCAAATTATATGGAAGGCCTAAATTAAATATAAGAAAACAATTTTTGCTTGGCCTTTGGTTCTGAGTGGCCTTCCTCTTAACCATCAACTTCAGTTAATCTTTGTTTCTCTCCCAAATGCCAAGCTCTCTATAACAAGGAAGAGACCATGAAAAATATAATTTGGTTTTCCCTTTCCCTAAGTTAGTGTGGGAATGGCTCTCAAACTTATGAATCAATGCCCATGGAAATTTTCAATATTAGGTAAGATCCCACATGAGATGAATTCATGTAGCATGCCATATAGTTAGAATGGAAACACAATTTTGAATCTCAGGAGGGGTTACATTCATAGTAAGCTCCTCTGTGAAATCAATTAAAACCCCTACATCTCATATTTATATCTATTTTTTTCTAGAGTTGATTCATCTTAACTAGATTTGTAAACTTAATAAATAGTCCAAAAATCTCTCAATAAAAAATCCAAACGTCACCCTTTCTGGGCATGATTCATATAGTTCATAAAAGAGATTGGAAGTTTGTTCTAATGTTATGAGAAAATCAAGATAATCATGGATTTTCACTTTACAATCTCACCTTTTGTGGGCATGATTCATAAAGGAGTTTGGAAGTTTGTTCAATTGTTATGATAATGTCAAGAGAATCATGGATTTTCACTTTACAATCCCTAAAATCCTTCCAGACCTTGGTAAATCTGACAATTATCCAATCCATAGGACTCGAGAGTGATATATTTTTGTGTATAATTCAAAGAGATATCTTTATTTTTGATGATTGGTGGAATGAGTAATTAGGTTGTGTTTTTAATTTGAATATTATCACTATAATTTTCAAGTATATTTGTATAGTTCACTATAATCTTCAATTTTATTTACACATATTTACCTCATATGTCTTCATGGATAGAATACGTAATTCATGAACATTCTAACTAACAACATATCACACAAAAAAAAATATCTTCATGTCTATTTACACATCTTTACAGCCTATGTCCTCATGGATAGAATGTGTGATTCATGAAATTTCTAACTAACAACATAGGGAAAAAAAAGTGGTTGAACAATCCAATTGATCTACACCCTGAAGCCCAACTAATGCATTTGTTGCTTCAATGTATTTTTTGAAATAACTTCCTCAATCACAATGTAAAATTAGGGTTTCTCTTGAGAGCGGAATCATGGAATATCCTTAAAAAAAAAACAAATTTGAGATACACTGAATATGTGGAGAGATTTAATTTTTTGTATTTATACCATATTGTTAGGTAAATTTGATTAGGTGGAAGAGTCAAGATTGTTAAATTAAAAGTAATGGTTTCATAAAAAAAGTGTTTTAACAATTCAATTGATATTCACCATGAGCCCCAGCTAATACATTTTCTACTTAAATGGATTTTTAGAAAAAACTTCTGAGGTCACAACATAAAAATTGGGTTGCTCTTAAGGGCAGAATAATGGAATAACCTTGAAAAATCCAAAAATTGACACATTCATTATAGGAAATTTCAGCCTAAAAATGCCCATAAAATTTTCACATAATTTTCATGTCATAATATGTAAACCAATCAAAGGCCTTTAAATTTAAAAAGAGGTACATGTAAATATTTTGGAGGGAAAAACAAGAAAACTATTTTTAATTGTATTTTTTGCTTATCTCCTTGTAGGTTTACTCAAATTTCAAGTCTAGACACTCATTGGATGTAGAATTAAATTCCACATCCAACGAGTACCCATTATGCATACTTTTGAGAAGATACACATCGATAAAAATTGCAGATACATTAAAAATGTGTGTTCAACACGCCTTTTTAATGTATCTGTAATTTTTATCGATGTGGGTCTTCTCAAAAGTATGCATAATGGATACTTGTTGAATGTGGAATTTAATTGTGCATCCAATGAGTGTCTATACTTGAAATTTGAGTAAACTTATAAGGAGATAAACCAAAAAATACTAAAAAATGTAGTTTTTTTTTATTTTCTCTCTAAAATTTGTGACTCTTATTTTATTATTTTAACTATTATTTTATTATTTTTCCTTAGGATGCCACTTTTAGGCTAAAATTTCGTCTAATGGAATTTGTGGAGAGCTTTAATTTGTTGTATTTATATCATATTCTCAGGTAAATTTGATTAGGTAAAAGATTCAAAGTTGTTAGGTTAAAAGTGATGGTTTCATGCACCTTGTCGATATTACATGTACCTAAATCATTCCAAAGGATTGGGGATTCTCCATGGTAATATGCAAGATTTCAGTAGAAGACTCACTTGGCCTAGGGCAAAGTGCCTGACCACCTTGACTACATTTAAGTCAAGGATATTAATTTCTTTTAAACCGTATTAGATATATCGTTGGTTGATTTTTCAGGATAAATCATGTTGTTCTATGTGTAATTTATTTTAATTATTTTCTTCTCGTATCAAATTAATTATTAACAAATATATTCTTCTGAAATCCATTAAATTTTTCACACTTCTTAACATTCTTTGAGAAAAATTCTTTAACAATCTTTTGAAAGTTTGGCTTCTCTAGTTTTGTATCAATTTATTGTTGGAAATATTGTCATTGATGGCAATGGAGGCAGCAAAGACAGAGACAGACAAAGAAGGCAGCAGATGCAAAGATAGGCAAATATATACAGCAGTTATCAAAGGCAGAGGCAGAGGCAGAGGCAAAGCCGTTATCACAAGTAGAGGCAGAGCCATTTCTTAATTCTGAGATTTGCTACCCCAGCTAGAGGATACATAAACACAATTCTGGGAATCGTATAACCCAAGCGGCAAGTATATATATATATATATATATATATATATATACAAACAAATTCCGAGAATCACCTCCCCCGCTGGAAGATACACTAAATATTGGAGCAGAAAAGTATATATATATATATATATATATATATATATATATATATCTTATTCCGGGAATCGTAACCCAGGCGGGAGGATACATAATATTCCGGGAATCTTAAACCCAAGTGGAAAAGTTTATATATATTAATTTATATGGAGCGCTTTATGATCAAAGAATCAAAGTACCATAAGGTGGGACCCTTTCCCAATCGCATCGGAGATTATAAGGGCAACGGAACATATAAACAGAAAATTGCGATTGCGATGAAGCCCGGACCCGATGGGTTTATAAAACATAATGGATATGTGTCGGAACATGCAACCAAAGAATTGCGATTGCGATGAAGCCCGGATCATATAAACAAAGGTTCAAAGCATATATATTAATAAGTGGAGCGTTTTATGATCAAAAGAAACGAAGTAATATAAGGTGGGACCCTTATGAATCGCATCGGAGAATATAAAGGCATCGGAACATCACAACAGAAAGTTGCGATTGCGATCAATCGCATCGGAACAATCGCAAAGGTACCAATCGCATCGGAGTTAAAGTGGAACATGTTAACAAATATTTGCGATTGCGATGAAAGCCGGACGCGATAGTCATATAAACTCCACCATATAAAACATGGTCGGGTCCGCATATCAATCGCAATCGGAAATTTGTGGAGCATATCAATCGCATCGAAGCAAGGCAGCTTGCGATTGCGATTGGCAAAGCCGGACGCGATAGTCATATAAACTCCGCCATATAAAACATGGTCGGGTCCGCATATCAATCGCAATCGGAAATTTGTCTATATCTATATCTATATCTATATCTATATCTATATCTATATCTATATCTATATCTATATCTATATCTATATCTATATCTATATCTATATCTATATCTATATCTATATCTATATCTATATCTATATCTATATCTATATCTATATATATATATATATATATATATATATAAATTTGTTGCGATTGTATTGAAAAGTGCCGCGTGGTCTGTGGATCCACGAGCCTCGGCTTAAGGTGGAGGGCGATTATTAATATAATATGATTGCGATGTGCGCAATCGCATCGGGCCATAAAACAAAGGCCGTGGTGTATGTATGTTCCGCTTGCGGAACTCACCACATCAACAAGACACTTGATGTGTAAAGGGTTGGAATTTGCCCAGATTTAAAGTCAGCAGTTACATATATATACAAAATGCACTGATATAAAAAGCACAGTTACATGTATGCAGCAGTTACACCACAACAGAGGACAGACGAACAAACAGAGTTGAAAAGAGATAAAACACAGTCACAGAAAAGACAGACACAGTCAAAGAAAAGACAAATGCGCAGCGAGCCAAAAGACTAAATGAGTTGAGCTGGAGTTCTCATTGTAATTTGATTGTAAATGTTTTAATTGATTTTTATTGTTTGTGATGCATTGGAATGTCTCCGGAAGAGAACAAATATCCCACTGTAATGTTAAATTGATACCTATAGTTATATTTATTAAATGAGCAGATAAAAGGAATGAGAAGACAGAAGCCAAAGAGTCATGACTGTTCACTCCAAATTCTTTGTGAAATACAAACAGTCATGTGAGGAACTCTATATATAATATCAACTGGATATGCATAAGAGAGGTTAGAGAGAGTAAATATAGAGAAGGCAGAGTATAGAAGAGTGAGGCAGAGAATATTAAGAAAAGAAAAGCAGAAAGAGAAGCTACATAACAGAGCTGATATCTGAGGTAAATCAGCAAACATTTAGTTTGATAAATTGAGGAAGTTGGAGCTTCCCTATCAATTAGTTGTAGCTTGATAGTTGTCAGTTGTAGCTGACTGAGGTTGGAGCCTCCTGTAGGTTGGTGCCTGCAGAAAATTGAAGGGATTTGGTGCTTCCTTGCAAGTTGTAACTTGTAGAATTGAGGTTAGAGCCTCCTGTAGGTTGGTGCCTGCAGAAAAACAGTGGTGAGAGGGATTCGGAGCTTGCCTTTGCATCACAACAATAATAAAATGTGGTTTTCTCCCTTTATGGGTTTCCACTTACAACTGTTGTCTCTATGTGTGTTTCTTATGTGTTGATGTGATTCTTTCAATCTGCTTAATTGTTTCCTGCTCTCAACATATGTATGGTGTCACACTAATTTAATATTGGCTGCAACATTTTAAGATTGTTCACACATTAAGCAGTAAATAAGTTTGGTGAAAATTTTAAAAGGCTTATGTATGTATTAAACTGATTCACCGCGCCCCCCCCCCCGCTCAGTTTAATTAAAGATTCAACAATTGGTATCAGAGGCAAGTTCCTTTGTACCAGTCTAACAACTGAAAGGAGATCCTAGGTTTCCAAGATGGCTAGTAAAGAAGGATGCTCAACCAATAAAGCCCCTTTTTTCACTGGTGAAAATTATGCTTTCTGGAAAATCAGAATGAGGACATACATAATGTCTCTAGGAATAGAATTTTGGGCTACTGTGGAATTAGGATATGCCCCAAAGGCAACTGACAGAGAGAAAGAAACAAAACAAGATTTTGTGGCTAACGCAAAAGCCATGAATGCCATCTTGAATGGATTGTGTGAAGCAGAGTTTATTAAAGTAATGCACAAAGACACTGCCAAAGAAATGTGGGATACTCTGGAGAACATCCATGAGGGGGACAAGAAAGTAAAGACTGCCAAACTTCAAGTCTATAGAGCCTAGTTTGAGAACTTAAAAATGAATGATGATGAAGACATTGCCAGTTTCTTCCTAAAAGTTGCAGAAATTGTTAGCAATATGAAATCCCTTGGAGAAACCATGCCAGAAAGTATAATTGTGCAAAAGATTCTAAGATCTCTTCCATCCAGGTTTAATCCCAAGGTGTCTGCAATAGAAGAAACAGCTAATTGGGAGACCTTGACCATGAACCAACTACTTGGAAATCTAACAGCATATGAGATGAGGCTCCCACAGAAGAAGCCAAGTACGAGGGAGGTAGCCTTTAAAAAAGAAAAGAAGAAAGAAGAAGAGGGAGACATATGCTCTTTCTCGGATGAAGAAGAGGCAAAATTTATCAATAAATTGGATAGAGGCTCAGGTAAATACAAAGGAAAACTTCCTTTCAAATGCTTTAACTGTGGAAGAGTTGGACGCTATGCTGCTAAGTGTCCTCACAAGAAAGTAAGGAATCAGGCTCAAGAGTCAGAGAAAAATAAATCAAAGAACTGGCAGAAAGGAAAGAAGTTCAGCAGAAAATCCTTCTATGCTCAACAAGACAGCAGTACATCTGAAGATTCAGATGAACCCTCTAGTGAAGAAGGAACCTCTGAATTCTTATTGATGGCCATAGAAGAACTTGAAGGACTCCTGCTAGAAGATGAAGAAGAAGAAGGGGAAATCGACCTTGAGGGGGAGCTAAGAAGTGCTCTGGAGGAGATTGACAGACTCAAACTGAAGTGCAGAAAACAAAAGGACATTCTTTTCAAGTATGTAAGAGAAGAAAAAAACTCAGAAGTCCTCAGGCAGCTGAAGGTAGAGCTTGAAGAATCCAAGAATATAGAAGACATGTTACTTCAGCAAATCAAGGATAAAACCCGAGAACAAGAGAAGCTGGAAGAAGAAGTAGTATGTCTCAGGAAGAAACTAGAAAATGCTCAAAGGAAAGCGGTTATAAGCTCTTCTCAAACAACAAGCTCTAGTAAGTTGAATGAAATTCTGGTTGCTCAAAGATCCCCTATGATAAAAACTGGAATAGGCTATGAAGAAGAATCAAGTAAAAGCAAAGAAAAAGTTGACAGAGAGATTATTTTTGTAAAAGCAAAGAAGAATGATGAAGCAGCTCAAATAATTCCTACAAAAGAAGAAACCTGTAATGAGGAAGACAGAGATCAGAAGAAACCACTAGTAGTTAAGAATGTAATAAATACTAAGACAACACAGAAAGGGGCATATGCCTCTGAATATGTCAAATTTGGAAGCCATCAAAGGAGATTCTTCCCTCCTATGAAGAATGCCACCTGTCATGTCTGCCACAAGCTGGGACACATTGCTGCATATTGCCATGCAAGGAGGAGTAATTCAAACCAGCAAAAGATGCAAACATTGAAGAGACTGCCTCAATCAAGCAAATGGAAAAGACAACCTTACACCAGGTATGCAAATATTTTCTATGGTTACTTTTTTTATTCTAAGGAATTTGGTCATAAACTCATTGAGTGTAGAAATTATTGACAAAGATTGATGTTCAACACCTCAAGGAGGTTTATGAATCAAAGAAATTTTGTTAATACTCATAATTCTGCAAAAACTATGATCAAATGTTGTATATGCAATCAAATTGGACATATGCCTTCCAAATGTCCTCTGAATGGATGTGAATCATCATCTCACAAAAGATACCAAAAAAAAGGATGCCTCCAGTGGAAAAAGAAGGAGAATAAGTGTGACCTAGCTCTAACTGCTCAAGATCTGAAAAGCCAATGGTATTTGAATAGTGGCTGCTCTAAACACATGACAGGACACAAAATAAAGTTTATAACTCTTGATGAAAAGAAATCTAGCAATGTTACTTTTGGCAATGATAAATCAGGCAAGATCAAGGGAAAAGGCTCAGTCAACATAGACAATGGCAGATGAAAGGCCCAAGATGTACTATTTGTAGATGGGCTAAAATAAAATTTACTAAGTGTCAGTCAGATGTGTGATAAAGGCTGTGAAGTTCTTTTTAGAGCACAAGATTGTGAAGTCAGATCAAGCACCACAGGTAAGACTCTGCTCAAAGGAGTTCGAACAGAGAGTAATGTTTACATTGTGAAAGAGGAAGATGAAGCATGTCATCTTAGCAAACTAGAAGAGTCATGGCTATGGCATAGGAGATTGGGACATCTCAGCTTCGATCATATTATCAGACTGAGCAAAAAGAAAGCAGTCAGAGACATGCCATAAATAAAGAGGCCTTCTAATACCATATGCAAATCATGTCAATTAGGCAAACAGACTCGCACATCCTTCAAGGCCAAAGATGAGTTATCAACAAGAAGACCTCTACAGCTTGTGCACATGGATCTGTGTGGACCCGCAAGAACCAAAACTCCAAGTGGAGAATCCTACTTCATGCTGATAATAGATGATTTCTCCAGAATGACATGGGTTGCATTTCTCAAGAATAAATCAGAAGCTCTGGAAAAATTTAAGATCTTCAAAGCATTAGTAGAAAATCAAACAGGATGCAAGCTGAAATGTATCAGATCAGACAGAGGAGGTGAATTTACAGATTATGACTTTGCTGACCTATGCAATGAACATGGGATAAAGAAACAATTTACTATTGCAGTAACACCTCAGCAAAATGGAGTAGCAGAGAGACAAAACAGGTATGTACAGCAAATAGCCAGAGCCATGATGCATGAAAGTAATATTGCTCAAACCTTCTGGGCAGAAGCAGTACACACAGCAGTGCATATCCTTAATAAAGCCCACTTAAGACCAAGCAGTGATAAGACTCCATATGAACTATGGCATGGGAAACCAGCTTCAATTAAACATTTTAGAATCTTTGGAAGAAAGTGTTACATAAATAATAATGATGAAAATCTTGGGAAATTTGATGCAAGAGCAGATGAAGGGATATTTCTAGGATATGCATCCAAAAGTAAAGGGTACAGGTGCTACAACAAGACTCTTCGAAAAATAGTAGAAAGCATTGACGTGAGATTTGATGAAGAACTTCCAAACAATACAAGAGATACAGACTGTTGCATTCCATCAGACAACCATGAAGAAGAAAACCAAGATGATGAGGAAACAAGAAAGACAACAGAAGATACAGAGCTGAGTTCTAAAGCTCCCTCAAGATATACTCAGAAGAACCATCCTGAAGATCAGATCATTGGAGACAAGAGAGTAGGGGTCCAAACAAGAAGGAAGCTAACAGAACAAACTGAAGAGGTATACATAGTCATGTTGTCACAAATAGAGCCAAAGAAATTTGAAGAAGCTAGCAAGGACAAGAATTGGGTGAATGCTATGAATGAAGAATTGGACCAAATTGAGAAGAACAATACCTAGGAACTAGTTCCTAAACCCACTAAGAAAAATGTCATTGGGTAAAAATGGGTATTCAAAAATAAAATGAATGAGGAAGGACAGGTAATCAGGAACAAAGCTAGACTTGTTTGCAAAGGATATTCACAAATTTTAAGGACTTTATTACGATGAAACATTTGCCCCTGTAGCCAGAATGGAAGCTATCAGAATGTTCCTGGCATTTGCATGCTACCAAAACTTCAAAGTATATCAAATGGATGTAAAATCTGCATTTCTGAATGGAGACTTAGAAGAAGAAGTCTACATGGAACAACCAGAAGGCTTTTCATTGACAGACAAAGAAGACTATGTGTGCAAACTGAAGAAGGCTCTATATGGACTGAAACAGGCTCCTCGTGCTTGGTACTCAAGACTGGATAAATATTTGCAAAAACAAGGATTTAAGAGAGGAGGAGTAGACATCAATCTATACATAAAATCCCATAAAAATGAACTCCTGATTGTTGCAGTATATGTTGATGACATTATGTTTGAAAGCAACAAAGATGAACTAGCAAAGGGATTTGTTGAGGAGATGAAATCAGAGTTTGATATGTCCATGATTGGAGAACTCAGTTTCTACTTAGGACTTCAAATTCAGCAAAAGAACACAGGTACATTCATCTCACAGGAAAAATACTTGAAAGAAATGTTGAAAAAGTTCAAAATGGAGGGCTGCAAACCTGTGTCAACTCCCATGATCACGGGATGCAAGCTGTGTGCTGATGATGGGTCTGCAGATATAGATCAAAAACTCTACAGATCCATGATAGGAAGCATGTTGTATTTGACAGCATCAAGACCAGACATCATGCTAGCAGTAGGACTAGTGGCTAGATATCAAGCAGCACCTAAACAAAATCACCTTCTAGCAGTCAAAAGAATATTCATATATCTACAAGGAACCGCACAGTATGGGCTTTAGTATCCTAAAAGCAAAAGCTTCACCCTGATAGCATACACAGATGCAGATTGGGCCAGCTGTGTGGATGACAGGAAAAGCACAAGTGGAGGTGCATTATATTTAGGAGAAAGTCTGGTGGCATGGTTAAGCAAGAAACCAACATCTATCTCTCTGTCTACATCAGAAGCAGAATATATAGCAGCAGTAGCATGTTGTACACAAGTCATGTGGATGAAGCAAACTCTTCAAGACATGAAGGTAAGCATTGATGAACCTATCTCAATCAAATGTGATAATACAAGTGCTATAAGTATATCTAAAAATCATGTGCTTCACTCAAAAATTAAACATATCCCAATCAAGTATCATTTTCTCCGAGAACAAGTGGCTCAGAAGATAGTAAAACTGGAGTATGTACCAACAAAAGAACAGACAGCAGATATATTTACTAAACCGCTTGCCAGAGAACCATTTGAATATTTGAGAGACAGATTAGGGGTAGTATCTGTAGATGCTACTCTCTAATATGAAGAGAAAGCACAGTTTCAGGGGCAGAACAAAAACGAGAATATCATTCCCAGGGGGAGATCAACCAGCAAGGGAAGCATGAAAACAGGTCCTCAGGATCAAAAGGATTATGGCAATAATACATTCAGCAAAAAGGAATCAATAAAAAGGCAAAAGGTTCAGTGGTGCAGCGGAAGAGTGGTGAACCCGACGTGAACCGAACACGGAAGAGTAGTGAACCCGATGTGAATCTAATCCAATGGTTGAAGCAGCAGCGTACAAAATCATAAAATTCCAGAGAGATAAAATGCATGAAATATTGAAAAAGGATAAAATCACAAGATCAAAGAATAGAAGTTACACTAATAATTCAAACCCCTTGCCATCGATGTCAAAGGGGGAGGAAGAGCCAGCAACAGGAGGAAGAGCAGGCAAACAGAGAAAGTGTATTGCCATCAATGCCAAAGGGGGATACTGTTGGAAATATTGTCATTGATGGCAATGGAGGAAGCAAAGACAGAGACAGACAAAGAAGGCAGCAGATGCAAAGATAGGCAAATATATACAGCGGTTATCAGAGGCAGAGGCAGAGCTGTTAACAGAGGCAGAGGCAGAGGCAGAGCCATTTTTTAATTCCGAGATTCGCTACCCCCGCTGGAGGATACATAAACACAATTTCGGGAATCGTATAACCCAAGCGGCAAGTATATATATATATACAAACAAATTCTGAGAATCACCTCCCCCGCTGGAAGATACACTAAATATTGGAGCAGAAAAGTATATATATATACATATAAATCTTATTCCGGGAATCGTAACCCAGGCGGGAGGATACATAATATTCCGGGAATCTTAAACCCAAGCAACAAAGTTTATATATATTAATTTATATGGAGCGCTTTATGATCAAAGAATCAAAGTACCATAAGGTGGGACCCTTTCCCAATCACATCGGAGATTATAAGGGCAGCGGAACATATAAACAGAAAATTGCGATTGCGATGAAGCCCGGACCCGATGGGTTTATAAAACATAATGGATATGTGTCGGAACATGCAACCAAATAATTGCGATTGTGATGAAGCCCGGATCATATAAACAAAGGTTCAAAGCATATATATTAATAAGTGGAGCGCTTTATGATCAAAAGAAATGAAGTAATATAAGGTGGGACCCTTATGAATCGCATCGGAGAATATAAAGGCATCGGAACATCACAACAGAAAGTTGCGATTAAGATCAATCGCATCGGAACAATCGCAAAGGTACCAATCGCATCGGAGTTAAAGCGGAACATGTTAACAAATATTTGCAATTGCGATGAAAGCCGGATGCGATAGTCATATAAACTCCACCATATAAAACATGGTCGGGTCCGCATATCAATCGCAATCGGAAATTTGTGGAGCATATCAATCGCATCGGAGCAAGGCAGCTTGCAATTGCGATTGGAAAAGCCGGACGCGATAGTCATATAAACTCCGCCATACAAAACATGGTTGGGTCCGCATTACAATCACAATCGGAAATTTGTGAAGGCGCTGTTATATATATAAAGTTGTTGCAATTGTATTGAAAAGTGCCGCGTGGTCTGTGGATCCATGAGCCTTGGCTTAAGGTGGAGGGCGATTATTAATATAATACGATTGCGATGTGCGCAATCGCATCGGGCCATAAAACAAAGGCCGTGGTGTATGTATGTTCTGCTTGTGGAACTCACCACATCAACAAGACATTTGCTGTGTAAAGGGTTGGAATTTGCCCAGATTTAAAGTCAGCAATTACATATATATACAAAATGCACTGATATAAAAAGCACAGTTACATGTATGCATCAGTTACACCACAGCAGAGGACAGACGAACAAAGAGAGCTGAAAAGAGATAAAACACAGTCACAGAAAAGATAGACACAGTCAAAGAAAAGACAAATGCGCAGCGAGCCAAAAGACTAAATGAGTTGAGCTGGAGTTCTCATTGTAATTTGATTGTAAATGTTTTAATTGATTTTTATTGTTTTTGATGCATTGGCAAGTCTCCGGAAGAGAACAAATATCCCACTGTAATGTTAAATTGATACCTACATTTATATTTATTGAATGAGCAGATAAAAGGAATGAGAAGAAAGAAGCCAAAGAGTCATGACTGTTCACTCCAAATTCTTTGTGAAATACAAACAGTCATGTGAGGAACTCTATATATAATATCAACTGGATATGCATAAGAGAGGTTAGGAGAGGAGTAAATATAGAGAATGCAGTATAGAAGAGGAGGTAGAGAAGATTAAGAAAAGAAAAACAAATAGAAGCTACAGTAACCCGGCCGATATCTCGAGGTAAAACACCAAACATTCAGTTTGATAAATTGAGGAAGTTGGAGCTTCCCTATCAATTTGTAGCTTGATAGCTGTCAGTTGTAGCTGACTGAGGTTGGAGCCTCCTGTAGGTTGGTGCCTGCAGAAAATTGAAGGGAGTTGGTGCTTCCTTGCAAGTTTTAACTTATAGAATTGAGGTTAGAGCCTCCTATAGGTTGGTGCCTGCAGAAAAACAGTGGTGAGAGGGAGTCAGAACTTGCCTTTTCATCACAACAATAATAAGATGTGGTTTTCTCCCTTTATGGGTTTCCACTTACATCTGCTGTCTCTATGTGTGTTTCTTATGTGTTGATGTGATTCTTTCAATTTGCTTAATTGTTTGTTGCTCTCAACATAAGTATGGAGTCACACTAATTTAATATTGGCTGCAACATTTTAAGATTGTTCACACATTAAGCTGTAAATAAGTTTGGTGAAAATTTTAAAAGGCTTATGTATGTATTAAACTGATTCACCCCCACCCCCCTCTCAGTTTAATTAAAGATTCAACATTTATTGTAGAATCCCTTTTGGAAACTTTGTAAACCTCTGGCATACCCACTCTTGATGACAGAATAAGAGAGGATCTTGTGGTAGAATTGGTTGATTAAAATTTAGAATGGTGAGGGAGCTTCTTAATTTATAGTCCTAGTCCCTTGAAACCTAGTTAGCTTTAACATTCTAATTGAAAAATGGAAAATGTGTGAGGTCAACCTTGTTTACTTGAAGGATACCACAAAATTTGGAGGGAAAATTTTGGAAAAAAAGTTCAGATATTACTCCAATTTGAAAGTAGTTATGTGTATAGGTAGCTTATTTCATAATAGGATTTCCATAATTTTAAATATTTTTTTAAATAAAAATTGTGGATGGTATAAAGAGAATATTCACAGTCATATACACAATTCAATGGATGAAATCAAGGTTTCCTAACATATTTTCAATTTCCAACTTCCAAAATTTTCCTAACAATTTTAGTTTCCGATCTCCACTCCTTGTGTTGTGATGTTACAAATTCTTATAGTTACAAATGGCACATAATTATTTGTTTGTTTTTCGCATTTATCATCCATTTAATTTATATGACTATACTAGTCAAATAATGAAATCAATATCATTGAGTCTCTTCTCAATGCTTAAGGAATTCTAGTTGTTGTTGTTTTCCCTCAAACAATGGGTTGTTGTTTTATTTACTTCACAATGCATCCACATAGCAGAAAATATCGATGATCAATATACTATGGCCAGTCAAGTAACTTTACCCAATAGTATGAAATCTCTAACAAGTTATTGACTATTTTACTAAACATTTTATTATTCATGACCTGAAACATAATATAAGCTTCAAACGATACACAAGCCTCTATTGTCAATCAATTAATCATCTCGAACAAGAAATAAAAATAGATCGTGAGATAGAATAGACTATTGTTATGATAAAGAGACTGAATTATAAATCAATGCACATATTATGATCTTCTAGCTACAAATAAGAAAACCAGGAAAGGAAACTCCAATATCTCATCCTTTGAGTTTAAACCATTATAATAAGAACCTTCAATGATAACATCTTTGTTGTTGTCATCGATCCAAGACATCTTTATTGCAAGTGATGCCAATCAAATTTAGTTGAAGCTACCAAATTAAAAGGTTTGTTCCCAATATGTAATTATAAGATTAAAAGTTATTTAAAAGGTTTGTTACAGGTATGTGTAACTATTTGTGATTACTTATGACACCTTGATCCAGGTGGATTAAACAGGTACAAGTACAAGTGGCTTCAGTACAAAGGCTCAAAAATCAAAATCTTTGAAAATCTCTCGAACCAGGTTCATGTTGTAGATCTCATCTTTCTGATTCCAACGACGTAGACGGAACTCAATTCCGAGTCCATATGAAGGAGTTAGGAGCGGTCAAAGTTTTGGTTTGACTTGGGTGACTTGACAGCCTTAAGGTAGGCGCAAATTCGACTTTTCCCATCCACCGGATTCTGGCAAGCTCAGGACGAATTCCGGAAAAATTTGTGGCCTATTTAATTTGCCTCCTACAGTCACAAATCTGGTATTTTTAAAATGGCTAATTGTTTTTAACAAAACAAAATTTATTTAAAAAAAGGAGCACTCGACCGCATGGGCCGGTGGGCCATGACCTCCACCGGACCCCACGGAGCCTCCAACTTATGGGGTACGTTTTACATATATCATATATATGTTAAAACATATATAATATATATGTTGAAACATATATATAATATATGTATCATTCATTGCAAAAATAGCCAGCGGGGAGTTGGGGTGGGCCACCCAATGCGGGCCCGGCCCTCAAAACATTTAACTATTCAGTTTTGAAAAAAATGAATGCGGATTCCGTGGGGGAGGCGGGATTTGACCACTCGACCTCTCTTAACAAATCGCTAATTTTTACCAACTTAGCCAACGGCTTGTTTGGAAAAATCTGCCTAGTATTTTTTATATAAACCTTCTTTTCAACAGTGCGCCTAGGCCATGGAGAAGCGGAGAGCGCGCACGAATTTCGAGGTTTAATATTTTTTATTGCAGGTCATGTGGAACCATAAGCCAGAAAAGAGGCAAGTGAAACCTTGATTGAGCCCAAGTTTCAGGAAGGGCGAAATTTTGACTTCGTCCAAATGGGACAAATTTTATGTCTTTTTTGCACTACTCAACGCCACAAGTCTGATGGAGTGCTCAGTTTCTTCATCTGAGTTATCAATTTTTCAGCCACTTTTGGAAGTGGTTTATGCAGGTGTCAGATTTCCACAAGTGAGTAGTCGTTTTCACATTTTTCGACGCCACAAGATTGATGGTGTTTTTCAGATTCAGCCGCAGAGCAGCTCAGCCTTCAGAAAATGTCAGAATGAAGTATATGATGTGGATTTCATGTACTTCTTCATTTATTTCTCTCTAAGATGCATTATGTCTTGCATATCCCGGTTGATACATGAGTTGCGAGATCTTGCCTTGTGTTGTTATTGATGTATTTTCAGCTATGGATTTGTGTCATGTATGAGATCCCTTTTATGCCACATTGGCAGGATGCTCATTTTCATATATGTATTGTTTGAGATCCCTTATTTTCCAAGATTGGGGAGATACTCCTATTTATTACATGTCAGCTATGGTCATATTGATAGGAGTCTTTCTTTATGTATGAGAGTTCTGCAGTGGAACATCTCTTAAAGAAGTCAAGCCACTCCTGTGTGAGGGAAATTTTTCCTTGTATGTCATAGGAAAACACATCCATGTACATCTTCTTCTTACAACACATAATGCAGCGGCCTACACCATCTTGACACCGAGGCCCGGAGATGTAGTCCCTCATGGATGAACTTCGTCATCAAACGACGTGTTCTTATGTTTGTTGATCTTGTTCATTTATGTTCCTCTTATTTACAGCATACACTTATTCATTTATGTTCTGTAACGTCTTAATTAAATGTAATTCTAATTATTAGCCGAAGTAAAAGGTCTTGGTTAAGGGTATCAAGATTTTACCCTGGATCACACCTTGTTGTCAACAACAATGCGGGACATCTTTATTACAAGTGATGTCAACTAATCCAGTTGGAGATACCGAAATTAAAACGTTTGTTTAGAATATGTAATTTGTTGTGATAACTCGTGATACCTTTGTTGTTTTCATTAGCGTAGAACATCTTCATTCCAAGTGATTTCAACCAAATCTAATTGGAGCTCTCAAAAGCATAGAAAACATTGGAGTTCATTGTTTCATCTCTTAAAAGGAATGAGGAGTCTTTTCTCTTGTAATTCATATAGATATTTTATTAAAAATAGAACTATAAATGTTTTACTAAAAAAATGTTGTAAGTGAGGTCAACCAAATCCATTGGAGCTACCAAAATTATAGAAATGCATTGGAGCTCATTGTTTCATCTTTAAAGAGGAATGAGAATTCCTTATCTTACATTGATATAATTCATAGAAATATTTTATTAAAAATAAAATTATAAAAGTTTTATTTAAAAAAATGGGGGAAGGATTTAAAAAGAAAAGGCATAATATTCACATTTTTTAAACTGGTGTAAAGTGGGTCATTGGTTCCTTCTAGCAAACTTGAGCCTTCTGCACAAATGGGTCATTCAAGCACTGGAGGGTAATGAAAGATTGAAAATGTTATTGGAAGGTTATTTTTCATGGAAAATACATTGTAATAATATGAACTTTCAAATTGTTTTAGTTACATTTTTAAAGGTGATTATCGTAGTGTCATTTGTGGCATAGAGTATACGGAAAGAATGGGACTCTAAACATTGCCTCGCCTAGAAAGGAGACTCTTTTAGGACTAGGTTGTCATTCAATTAGCATTGCATTCAATGGTTTATGATTGTGTTGTTCAATCATAAACCTTTGGAAAAAATTATATAGCACACAATAATAAACCTTTAGAAATTTTTGTATGGTTTTCAAAGAAATGACCATTGATGTGAGGCCTTTTTACTCTCAAACTAGAGACTATAAATGTTAGATTGTGTTGGTCAAAGAATGGATTCAATTTAGCTAGCATTGACAAGTTAAGTATTGACTTTGTTTAAGAGCTCATTCTAAATTATTTGTTTCTCAAAATTGGCTACAAGCCTTGACTACTTATGTGGGTTTGGAGGTGGAATTGCTCCCAAGGTTCAAAAATTATCATTTTGGTTGAGTACCAAGCATGTGTTGAATTTTCTAGTGCATAAGTTTAGAATTTAGCTTTTAAGTAAACTACTTGAAGGCCTACATTAAATATAAGAAAACAATTTTTGCTTCGTCTTTGGTTTTGAGTGGCCTTCCTCTTAACTAGAAACTTCAATTAATCTTTGTTTCTCTCCCAAATTCCAAGCTCCCTATCACAAGGAAGAGACCATGAAAAACATATTTTGGTTTTCCTTTTTCCTAAGTTAGTATGTGAAAGACCTCAAACTTATGAATCAATGCCCATGAAAATTTGCAATATTATTGGTAAGATCCCACATGCAATTAATTCATATAACATGTCATCTTATTAGAATGGAAATACAATCTTGAATCTTAATAGGAGTTATGTTCACATAAAACTTCTCTCTGAAATCGATTAACTATCTATTTTTTTCTAAAATTGATTTATCCCAACTAAATCTCTTACCATCTCATATTAATATCTACTTTTTTTCTAGAGTTAATTTATCCCCACTAAAATTCTAAACTCAATAAATAATCCCAACATAACTATCTATTTTTTTCTAAAATTGATTTATCCCAACTAAATCTCTTACCATCTCATATTAATATCTACTTTTTTCTAGAATTAATTTATCCCCACTAAAATTCTAAACTCAATAAATAATCCCAACATCACTCAATAAACCGTCCAAACATTACCATTTATAGACATGATTCACATATTTCATATATTTCACATAGGAATTTGGAAGTTTGTTTAAACAGTCCAAACATTACCATTTAAAACATGATTCACATATTTCATATATTTCACATAGGAGTTTGGAAGTTTGTTTAACGTATTAGAAAATCAGTATGATCATGGATTTTCACTTTACAATCCCTAAAATTCTTCCAAGTCTTGGTAAATCCGACAGCTATCCAATCAATCCATAGGACTCAGGAGTGAGATATTGTTGTTTTGAATTCAAAGAATTATATTTATTTTTGATGATGGGTGGAATGAGTAATTAAATTAGGTTTTTAATTTGAAAATTATCTAATTGGGAAGCATGTTTATTTACACATTTACACATTTTTTCTTCATATTTCCTGACGGATAGAATACGCAATTCATGAAAATTCTCACAACCCAAAAGAAAATCAAGTTTATTTACCCATATTTTCCTCATATGTCCTCTTCATTTGTGCCTTCATAGGTTAAGAAATCCTGAATGCTTTTCTTTTTTAAAAGGGCTGTTTAATTTGCTTCACAATGCATCCACGGAACCAAAAAAAAAAAAGTAATCGATCCTTCATAAGTTTCCTAAGCGTTTTTCAGTTTCCTTACGCTTAGGAAATTTTAATTGTGTTTTTTTTCAAAGGGTTGCTGAATTATTTGCTTAGCAATGCATCCACAGAACCAAAAGAAAATAATCGATGATCAATTTACTACGGTTAATCAAGTATCTTTACCTAACAGTATGAAATATAACTGTTTATTGTCTATTTAAAAAAAAATGATTATCCATGAACTGAAACAGAATATAAGCTTCAAACATTACACTGCACAGGCCTCTACTCTCAATCAATTATTCATCTCAGTCAGAAAATAAAAATGGATCGAGACAGATTAGATTATTGTTATAAGGAGTGTGAATCATAAATCAACGCATATATATTATTATATTGTAGCTACAAATAACAAAACCAGGAATGGTAACCCCCATATCTCACTCTTTGAGTTTAAACCATTATAAAAAACCCACTGTTGTCCAAAGTATAAATACCATTGGGAGGCAGAGGATGAAAGCCCACTTCACTATGATGTTGTTATGTATCAAAATAAGTTCAAGGTCAGTTACCATTATTTTCATCTGGAAGACCCTGGGTAGTCATCATCTACGATCCCCAAATTTATCAATAACTGTATTTCTTCATAGGTTAAAGTTGAAGTCCTAGCAGCTTCTGCATTTATGTTTGAAGGTTGGTCAGCTAAAGATATATTTGCAGCCATGTCACCTGTAGTCATTGGCTCCTTGATATCTGAGGGGCGAGATGGATGAACATTGACAATATTTGAATCTTTCGCTATGGTATCTGCAATCATCCCTTCTTGTTTATCTTGATACTTCATGTTTGAAGGCCCAGAACCATTGAGTTTTATAGCAGAAGATTCACCAGCTAGAACAGAAAGAAAACAAGAAGAAGATTAAGATGCAGAACCTACTAAAATTTAACAAACTTAAACTTAAATATCCACCAAAAAACCAGCGGGAAAATTATCTTGAGTCATAGATATTATACCTGCATTGCCCTGTTCCAGGAATTTGATTTTATGATCTACTTTACTACTTTTGGTTTCCAAATAATCTAGTAGTTGCTGTAGCTGTTTCTCGCTGTAACCCTCAAGAGAAGGATCCCATGAGGGAAAATCCTCTTTTCCCTTATCTGGCTCTTGGATTCCAGGGGTATTGAGCCTCTGAACCAGAGGACCGCTTCTGGAAGGGGAATTGCGAAATATGGTGAGATCAGGTTTACCCTCATACAGATGGCCATAGGCAATCATGCAGGCTTCAAGTTTGCACAAAGCGGTGATCTCCTCCATCTTTATTGTCAGTTCGCGGAGACCAGAACCATAAGTTATGGGTTTTCGGGGTTTTCGACCCATTGTATAACACAAAATTTACCAGAACATCCACCAACAGAAGTCAGAGGGAAAAATCAAAATCAAACATAAAATGGGTCAAATCCACCAAATTAACACTTAAAACCCTACTTCACCATTCATTGCAGGGTCTTGTTATACTAACAGGAGCTGATATTTTTAAGGCCAGCACCATAAGTTATGCAGGGTTTTCGACCCATTGTATCCCACAAAATCTCCCAGGACATTCACCAATAGAAGCCAGAGTGAAAGATCAAACACCAAAAGTAACCAGAGGGAAAAAAACAAACATAAAATAGATCAAATCCACCAAATTAACACTTAAAACCCTACTTCACCATTCATTTCAGGGTCTTGTTGTAGTAACTGGAGCTGATATTTTAAAGGCCAGCACCATAACTTCGACCCACTGTATCCCACAAAATCTCCCAGAACATCCACCAACAGAAGCCAGAGTGAAATATCAAACACCAATTGAAGCCAGAGGGAAAACCAAACATAAAATGGGTCAAATCCACCAAATTAACACTTATAAACCCTACTTCACCATTCATTACAGGGTCTGGTTATAGTAACTGGAGTTCAAAATTGGGAAACGCATTGCAAAGAAGTTGAACATCTTGCAAACTAAAATTCCTTGTGTTTTAAAGTTGAAGAACATTGGCTCGTCTGGAAGTTTTCTTAAAGTCCACCGTTCTAGTTTTGGCTATTTGACATGCCTTGAATTGAAACACTGGCATAGAAGTTTAGCACTTAATCTAAACAAGTGAAGTCCACCGTTCTAATTCTGGTTCTTTGACATGCTTGGAATTGAAAAGCTGGCATATAAATTTAGCGCGTAGTCTGGAAGTTTTCTTAAATTCCACCATTCTGACTTTGGCTCTTTGACATGCATTGAATTGAGAGGTTCTAATTTTGGCTCTTTTAACATGCCTTGAATCGCAACGCTGGCACAGAGTCTAAACAGGTGACAGTCTCGCCCAGAAAAGTTGGCATGAATTTTTAAAATTTGGAGTGCTCTGGAGTTTTTAATGATATTAAATTCATTCTTATATTAAAATCGTGATTGAAACACTAAAATTTTCGATTTTTGCATTCCAAATATTGCGAAATTTCCACTTAGAAAAAATTATTCTAGATTACTCCATTGACAATGCTATTAAAATAATATTATCATGCTGACAGAATGCAGGTCTTTTTTTTCTCTTTGTAATTTCCATTTTTTTTAAGAGATGAAATTATTTAAATTGAGGTTAACTTATCAGTTGAAAACTGAATGATTATTACATATGGAATTATATTTAAATTAAGGTTAGGTTATATATTGAAAAGAAAAAGATAAAGTTGTTATTATTATAATATTTATTATAAGTATTTTTATTTTAGAATTAGATTTTTAAAATTTTAATTTAATTATTAATCATTATTTAGTGGATGGTAGGGATTTAACTTTCATGGAATATTTTAGAATGTTCATAACAATATATAAAAATCAAATTTTAAGAAGCCTAATATGGAAGAGATGTTGCAAGGTTCTCTCTTGTCCTATAAACATTTTGACTATGTTAAATTATATAAAAATAAAATTAATAACATGAAAACATTTTTACTACATCAAAATAAAACAAAATAATAATAATAAAAATTGTTAAAATAAAAATAACTTCATGGAATTCACCCATGTTATTCATGTGGAATATAGTCTATTTAAAGGGGGGAATTAAACTAGCCTAGATTCATCTTATCTCTAGATCTACCAAACACTCAGAGGGATCAAATAACTTGTTACTTTAAAAGAGGTTTGCATCTCAAGAGATTTGATCCCTCTCAGAGCTTGATAGATCCAGAGTTAAAGATGGATTTACATTGGTCCCCAAAGTAATTATGTCTTTATTTTTTTCTTTTAACTAAATTGATTAACTAAAATTTTCCATATAAAAAAGTGTCATATGAAATGAGTTATGACTTTTTGGGACCTGAAGTTAGAATTTAGTTAGTATGTGATTTTTTTTAACTTCAATAAGGTGGGATGTATTATGAGTAAGTGTTTGATGTTTTTTTGCGAATTGATGTCTATAGACATTTACCAGCGATTCAATGTATATGGCTACACTAATTTTAATTTAATGGTATGCAACTTCTAATGCAACACTATGTTAAGTGATATGTTGACTATGAAACTTACAAGATTGTGGATTAAAATTCATAGCCAATTTGATTACTAAATATTTTTAATAAAGAGACACATATTATATTAAAACATAAATGAAATATAAAAATTACAAAATTTGGTAATAATTTAGTTAAATAATAATAAAATTTTATAGCCAAATATTTTGAATGAAATAATTTATCTCACTATATTATATCTTTTCTTTTATAGAAAATTATGGGTGCACTCTTCAATTTTTTTTATTATATTTATGTACAAAATGTTATTTCACTTTCTCAATAATTTATTGAAATTTATTTTTAAAATTAATTCTCAACTTATAATTGGTTGTGATCACTCATGATACATATGGCATCTTTGTTGTCATCATTAGTGCAAAACATCTTTATTGCAAGTGATGCCAATCAAATCTAGTTGAAGCTATCAAATTAAAATGTTTGTTCCCAATATGTAATTATAAGATTAAAAGTTCTTTAAAAAGTTGGCAAGTATGTGTAATTAGTTGTAATTGGTTATGATACATTTATTATCATCAAACATGCATAAGATCTTTATGGTAAGTTATGCCAACCAAATCTAGTTGAAGATACCAAAATTACAAGGTTTGTTTCTCACATGTATTTTTTTATGATCACTCATGACACCTTTGTTGTCATCATCAGTGTAGAACATCTTCATTGCAAGTGATGCTAAACAAATCTAATTGGATTCTATTGTTTCATCTCCTAATAGGAAATGACCATTGAAGAGGATTTTTGTTAAGATGTGAGGCCTTTTTTACTCTCAAATTAGAGACAAAAAGATGCTAGGCTATGTTGGTCAAATATTGGATTCAATTTAGCTAACATTGAAAAGTTAATTATTGAGTGGGTTAAAGAGCTCATTCTAAATTATTTGTTTCTAGTGCATAATTTTAGAAGCCAACTTTTAAGTAGACTACTTGGTTTTATATATGTCAAATTATGTAGAAGGGAAAATATTTTTTGCTTGATCTTTGCTTTTGAGTGACCTTCCTCTTAACTAGCAACTTCACTGAATATTTGTTTCTCTCCCAAATGCCAATCTCCCTATCACAAGGAAGAGGCCATGAAAAATATTTTTTGGTTTCTTTTTTCCTAAGTTAGTGTGGGAATGGGCCTCAAACTTATGAATCAATGCCAAAGGAAATTTTCAATATTAGTGGTAATATCCCACATGGAATGGCTTCATGTAGCATGCCATCTTGTTAAAATGAAAACATTTTTCTTTCTTAGGAGAAATGTGAAATTACTACATTTTTAAAATAACTCAATATTACTCCATGTTTAAGTATTTTGATCATTTACATATTAAAGTGCATGTTGGTAAGGTGGACCTCAAGCTAAGGCATCTTTAAAGTTTTCTAGAAGATTGGAAAGTGGTTCCTTACACGATGATCCAAGGCCTCTAAATGCTCAATCATAGAATGGTTCAACTAAACAAGTTTCCTTGTCTTGAGTTGGTCATTTAAATGAAGAAGAAATTAGAACAAGGAAATAATGGATGTGAACTTGGCCATCTATTGATGAGCTTATTGGAGCCTAAATATTAATCACAATGATCCCCTAAAATAGTGATGAGTGACTATTTACACTTCATATCCATGTTAATCTTGGAAGGTGCCCATTGTCTTTATTTTAGTAGTCTTATTGGAATTAAAAAACTCAATATTTTAATAATTTAAGTTCTTAGGGAAAAGACTATGTTTCAGTCTTCAACTTGGCCCATCTACTCATGAACCTATCATAGGGATGATGTCTATTTATACTTCATAACTATGCTAATATTAGCAAGGTGGCCTATAACAAAGTTCATCGTGTCACTTGCAGGAATTGAACCTCGGTGGGGAGTATAACAATTATTCCTCCCATCCATCAAAGATAATCTCAATTAACTAGCTAGCATTTGCACTTATTTCTAGATAATAGACTATATGGCATTAGTAGCTAATAATGACTCTACTTGAGCTACTAGTAACACAACCATGTTTGTTAAATAAAATGCCAATATTAATAAAAAAATCATTTAAAGTTAAAATACAAAATTCAATTTTTTTAATAAATTAATATGCATTACTTATCTAACTAAAAAAAATAAAATTTCTTTTTTAAAATATTTTTTTAGCGGGACTCATCTACAACTAGTGAAGTTAAAAAAATTACACATCAATACAACACTTGAAAACTCATTATGAACAAAATAAAAGGATCACATGTCTTTGCAACAACACTTGGACTAAGATATGAATGTGCTTTAATACGATTTTCTAGTTCCATAAATGATCAAAGCATTTCACAAATCCTTTTATTTACTTTGAAATATGTAAAAAAAAATGCATAAATTGTTTAGATATGAAATCAATATGGTTGAGATTAAATTTCTCACCAATTCGGTGAAAATTTGCACTTTGCACTCTTTCATCCCTAAGTTGCATTCTCACCCTCCCCCACTCTTTCATCCCTAAGTTGCATTCTCACCCTCTCCCACTCATGTTAGTGATTAAGGCACTACATATATAATTTTGTTTATTTTAAATTATATAAAAAAATACTATAGACTATTTAAATTATGAAACCAATATCATTGTGGCACATTTCTCAACAATAATATCCCAGAACTCTCACTCTCACTATCATGTGTGGGGCACTTTTATCAATAATGTATAGCTATTCATGCCCTCAACATTACACACTTTCACCTCCCACCCCTACCCTTACCATTAACATCACTATTTTACATTTTCACCTATTCATACCACCCTCACCTTGAAAGTTAACCCAAATTCCTTTGGAAAAGTAAAAATTTATTCTATAAGTCTAGTATAATGATCTATGGTCCTATATATAAACTATAAAACCAAATTTAATAATTTAAAGATAAATCAATGGCTTTTTACCTTCAACTATAAAGTTGCCTAAATTATACATCATTATTATAACTAAAATTATAGAATCAGTTAGGCTATATATATATATATAATAACTTATTAATTAATTAT
The DNA here is from genome assembly GCA_034641835.2 of Pinus albicaulis. NCBI lineage: Eukaryota > Viridiplantae > Streptophyta > Pinopsida > Pinales > Pinaceae > Pinus > Pinus albicaulis. The sequence goes on along the minus strand of CM076576.1, from coordinate 707,893,287 downwards.
TCTTTGAAATCACTTAAAAATCAAATCTATAATTAAACTAAAAATTAAAACTTACACTCAATAAAACCATCTTCTAAAATAGATACTTAGAAAGTCACCCCTAGTATTTTCAAAGACAGAAATCCTTCTACACATACAAATCCTATGATGTGAGCCAAGTTATCATAAATGCCTTATATACCTAAAGCATGGGCATACTTAATTTATTATTTTATTATATATTATATTCTTATTATTAAATATTTTCATATTATTTTAATTTTTATAATTTTAAAATACATTTTGGTTTTGAATTTTCTTTTAAACATGGTTATATTATTGGAAATCTCAATTTTTAAGTATGGTTTTAAGGTAATTAAATTTATTCAAATTTGTCTTTCTAAAAATACGAAAAGCTTTAGGTATTAATGAATGTGATTGTTTCAGTTTGATAAATTAATAATGTGAATTATAAAAATTTAATTAAATGGTTTTTTCAAAATTCGTGTTAATATTTTTTTTGGGTTAGGTTATGTGAATTTTGAGAGGACTAGCACATTTAACTTGTGGTTTGAGTAGCCACAACTCATGGTCATCTAAGTCATCAAAATCACTCACGAATTGCATCGAACTTCGGCCATACCAGCCCTTAGCATGCCTTGATTTTTGCCCATGAAATTTTTAACCGGTGACCTTTACACCACCATTAAAACAAACTGAAGTAAAAAATAGACCTCAAAACAAAAAAGTACAGCCTAACTTTATAAGAACCACATAAGAACCAAAAATATTCAAGATGATGATGTCAATGGAGTAAGAAAGTAAAAATATTTAAAAAACAATTTTTTACACTCGTATTTTCAACTTATCTCCCTACAGTTTTACCCAAATTTCAAGCAGAAGCACTCGTTGAATGCAAAATTTAATTTGTCATCCAACAAATATCCATGTTGCATACTTTCGATGGACCGTGCTACATGAAAAATGTGATTGTAATCACATTTATCGTGTTTTTCATGTAGCAAGGTCCATCAAAAGTATGTAACATGGATATTCCTTGGATGAGAAATTAAATTTTGTATCCATTAAACACTCACACTTGAAATTTAAGTAAAACCATAAGTAGTTAAGTTGAAAAAAGTAGCTTTTTTATCCCCTCTAAATTTAATAATGTAATCTAAGATTATTTTATTATTTCTACTATTATTTTATAAGTTTCTTTAAAAAATCCATTTTAAACTTTAAAATTTCTTTAATGAAAATGACTTAACATAACACCTATCATTATTTACTCTACACCCTATGGCCACATTTTAATATCTCATAGAAAAGATAAATTTACCCATAGAAATCATTTACAATATTTTTATAAATAATTTGATATAATGTAAATAATAAAATATATACAATATTTTTATAAATAATTTGATATAATGTAAATAATAAAATATAAGAAATAAAATTATCAGATGGAATATAGTGTTTTCATATATATATATATAGAGTATGATTATATTAATTTTAATTTTTATAATAATAATGCTTTAGTCTTCTTCCAAAATACAAGGATATGGTCACATTAATGCAATAGGTGAATACCTAAATGATGTTTTTTTCTTAAAATAATTGATATGTTCACATTAATGTGTATTCACCTAAATGATGATTTTTTTTAAATAATTTGTATAATTATAGTCAATAGTTTAGATTGGTGTTGTATAACACTATTCTTTCAAAATAAAATAGTATAATTAAATTACATTTAATTTAATTATTATGCTAAACATTAATGCATGATTTCTAATAGTAATAATTTGTAGTAATTTTTAGATATTTTTCGTTAATTAATTAATTATATAAAAGTTGATAAAAAAGTTATAATTAGAAATGAAGAATTTTGTGTTTTAAATTAAGATGGGTTAAGAAAAAATAATTAAATATTAATAAATAATATTTTTTATTATTATTATATATTTGGAATTTACATAATTATATTTATATGTGTTGTTTCATTCGTAATGGATTTGTGTTTCTTATTTAAAAATAATATAGAATATTCAAGTTTTACTAGCATAATTGGTTGAGGATTTGTCTCGTTAGCAAGGGGACCCAGGATCAAACCTCACAGGGGGTGGTTGAACCCTATGCTAGGGGGAGGGGACATATTATAAAATCTAGTTAGCTTAGGGCTTATGTGGCCCAAGCCGGGTGCGATCCCCAAGTGACTTTGATGGATTAGATGCCCTTGGGTCACAACTCCTCAAGCCACAGGTCAAGACTGGAGGATCACTGACAACTTGACAAACAAACAAACAAAAAATAACATGGAACAAATAAAGATATTGAAATTCATTCAAGAACATGTAGGTTTTGTTTATTTTATAGCCCTGACCACCAAAGTTGTTATGTTTTAATTTAATTCAAAGAAACCAAGTTAGTAAATATGTATGTGGAAATTTTTATATCTTGCCAATAAATTTTTAAATTATAGGAATGCATATACATCCTAAAAATTTTATAGGAACATGTTCATGTTCCTATAACTTGTCCACATAATTTTACTATGCTCTATTTTAAAACATACAATACGATTATTCCTCAACCCTTTTCAAAAGATATTCATTAATGTTATAAGCTATCATTAATAACTAAAGTCGTAGTTCTCACCCTATCCACGATCAACCCCCCAACACATCCCTCTTGTGCAAAACCTCTTAATGGCATTCACAATCTACTTAAAGCATAAATATCCCTTACACATGCATGTGTAATGATTTGAATCCTATCCATAATCCTTAGGCTTGTAAGTTTTATTTAGGCCCAAGGCCCTTGATTTTCCGCCTCAATGATTGAGTAGGCCTTAAGAACCAAGAATTCTATGCAAATCCTCATAATGGCACTCATGTCATACTTTGTGGCCAAAATTGCAAAGGGTGTTTGTAGTGGTTTGAGGGCTTTTACATAGTGCTTAAGCTCTAAAGTTTTCATTTAAGGATTAAATTTTGACTTCATGTGACTTATTTCATGATGGGTTTCTAGTGAGAGGTATGACATTGTGCATTATGGGTTCTCATTTTTAGAGAGGGTCCATTTTTCTCATATATTCTTTGTGCAACTTTCGTTTACATGTTTAACTAAGTTTTCAAGTAGTATGACTCTATTGTATCAAATATTCGTGTGTTCTTACTGTAGGCCCTAAAGGCCAACCCAACATTCTAAGGTGTGAAGATTGAACCAATCATTAGCAAATCCATGACTAAAGCAACAATTGCACTCCACATTTTATCAACATATATCAAATATTCTTATGTTCTTAATGTAGATCATAAATTCCAACCCAACATTCCAAGGTGTGAAGATTGAAACAGTCGCTAGAAAATTCATGACTAAAGCATCAATTGTGCTCCACATTTTATCAACATACACACACTGCATGTGCCACTAGAAATTGAGGACATGTTATTAGTAAAGAGGTAATTGGTTGCAATTAGAGACTAAGGATAGTTAACATGGTTTTAATTCCATTTTTCAAGTTACACAATTATTTGATAGTTTTAGTACACTAAGATATATCTTTAATATGTAAATTTAAATTATCACAGCCAATAAAGGGGAGAGTTATCTGATGGCATATCTTAATTAGATCTACTCTCGTTTGGTGTGACAACTTTTATATATATATATATATATATATATAAACGAAAGTTAATATTAATTATCCTAGAAATGAATACAAACTAAAGAGATTAAATATAAATTTAAATTACTGAATTAAAAGAAATAATTCATTCATTTCAAAAAAAAAAATTACTTATGCATATATCATTTTCAAATAAATAATTACTCAATAAACGTTACATACATTTTTATACTTAATCAGTGACCAATTGAAGAAATTAAACATATGTTGAAAAGAATTTTATATAAAAAGAACAAATTATTCGGATTGTACCCATTTACAAAAATGCAAGAATATAATCTATTGCATTCAACCAACGAGTTCATCTAAAAGAAAGAAAACATAGACAAAGGGACCTGCCTACATATGAATTGTCATTGACGATCAAGGGACTAGCAAGCAGAAGGCCTAACGTCAAAAATAAACACTCAACTTTGATATCATAATCAAGCCAGGGGAATAACCCCACCAATGATTTTTCATTAGCTTAAACTCTTCATATATATAAGAAGGTGTCTAATATTCATTTCATCTACTAAGAGGAACTCTTGGTCTTCCTTGTGTCTCCTCATTTCATCTCCATGCCTATTATTCACAAATTATTTAGAAAGACATAAAAATCCCAAAGGAGCATATGTCCAAGATTGTGCTATATTATGAAAACCCAAATTAATACACTATTTTGAATTAATGGCATCTAATGTAAATTACCTACAATATTAAGAGTTTGATTATGAAATCTAGAAGTGATAATTTATTAAATAATGATGAATCCTAACCCTGAATGTTGAATTAGAATGTATGTTAAATAACAACCAATTCCATCTTTGTACTTTCATTTTCAATTGTTACTCTTGCAAAGTAAGTTTTGATATCTTATATATGGATGATTTGGAAAAACTATATAAGCAAGATAACCTAGATCTGAATGAACAGATTTTGATTGTTTGGAATTTTTGTAAAATGTATTTAAAATTTATTACAGAATATAAATGTGGAAAATTTATGTTCCAACAAAACCGTTATCAAAACGTTGGAATCTGGGTATCCAATAACTAGAATAATTGAACTTAATTCATTAAAGTGTGGCATGGATCCAAGTGACCAAGATTTGGACATCCGAGATTCTTGGAATGCAATATGAAGATTATCCTAAAGTTCAAATAAATGAGCATAGTTCAAATAAATGAGTATGATGTGTAAAAAGAAGAAATCTAAAACAAGATATACAAGTTGTAATAAGGTATTTTTCAAAACCACATAAATTAGAGAAAATAAATGAGAAATGTTATCAAATTATTTAAAAATAAGATAAAAATATTAACTCACTAAACCAATAGTAAAAGAGGAAAAAAAAATAGGAGCCCCAATATTTTATGAAAATGTCATAAAATAATCGGAGTTGTTGTAGAAGTCATAAGGTGTACTTGTACATGTAAAACATATTGGTTGGTTCCCCAAATCGCATAGCCAAGGGCCAGAGCTTTGTAATGTAAACAATGTATATCATAATGATAATAATAAAATATACACTCGTTGCATGACAAAAGGACAAAAAGAGTACAAGGGGACATGACTCCACAAAGATTGAACATCATTAATTGACAGCTAGATGCAGTTTTTCATTAAGACAAGTATTTTATTCTTGTGTTATCTTAATGTGATTGATTATTAATCACTTTTATGCTAATTGTTATTAATATTTTAATGTATACACTATATTGTAGAGCTTGTTAATAATATTTAAACTATACATAAATTATGTCTGTTAATGTAGAATTTTAGACTTGCATATTTGTGCATATGCAATGTTTACCTCATTGGTTGATATTATAATTATAGTTTTGAAATTTATAGCCAAAGTATGAAGAAACTTTGAATTGAAATTTATAGCCAAAGTGTGAAGAAACTTTGAATTAAAAGGTTCAAAGTGAGTTGGTGGTAGTATGACCCAACCTAGAGATGGTTGGGTACATTACAAAGTGATAACAGAGTGAGCTACAACATTGGGCATGAGCTAAATGCAACAACTAAACCAAAAAAATTAGAGGAAAAGAAAGTTTTGTAGAGAATGTCTACAAATTATTTGACAAAATTATTACGATGGAATTTGAGAATTTTTAGAAAATTTGAGAAAGTCGGGTTTAAAGGGAAAAAATCTCCAATTTTATTTTTTTAATTGTGCAAATATGGGGCTATAAATTTGATTTTTTTGTTTACATGCACACATCTTTGGTGAAATTTTGGGTAGCCAAGGCAAAATTGGGGAAAATTGTACAAAAGCCACAAAACTTTAATGGTAAATTGCTCAAATTCAAGCCTATAAAGAATTGAAAGGGCTATAATTACATCTGTAGAGACCAACTTTGATGTGTGTACCACCAAATTAGGCCTATTAACCTCAACTTGGAGTTCCAATGGCAGCACGAGCATAAACTTAAAGAAATGAACGAATTTTGATATTGGAAAAAAAAAATTGTTTTCAAAATCTTTGAAATTCTTTCATGTACTTGGTCACGTGGAGGCTATGTGGATTCCAAATGTCAGATGATGTGGAAGTGACACAGTGGTAGGCATCAAGCCCACAGCGACAAAGATAGAGGTTAAGCATTATTTCTCTCCTTGGACATCAAATGATGATTGAGAAAACGATCGAGTCTAAAAATCATAGATGTGGAGAGGCATAACAATGTGGAATGCAGCATGCAAGAGTACAAGTCAAGTGACATTCCCCCACATGAGAACCAAATGAGGTTCAAAAATCAACTAAGTCCAAAACTCATGGAATGTGAAACACAAGATGTAGAGATGTAGAATGTCATTCCTCCATGTGAGCATCAAAGGATGTGAAATACATCTTAGGACTTGTGAAAATGCAAAATATTGAATGTGAAGACGCAGATTGCCATTCCTCTACATGAGCATCAAAAGATGTGGAAATAGACTTAAGCCCAAAACTAGCAGAAAAACGGAGTGCAAAATATGGGATGTAGATATGTCGAGGTGCAAAATGTTATTTCTTCGCATGGGCATGAAATGATGTTGAAAAATAGAATAAATCCTACAAATTGCAAAGATGTGAGTGTTATTTCTTTGCATAGGCATCAAACGATGTTAGAAAATATACTTATTCCCAAGACATGTGGAGATGTAACATATAAAATGCAGGATGTAGAGATGTGGAATACTGAATAACCTAACATTGGTAGAGAGACAAGGGCTCTGCATCTACATAAGTAAGGCTCGAAATAAAGAAACAAGGAAAAAAATAAGGACAAGGAACGAAAGTAAAAGAGTAGGGCGGTTGTGTGATGCCAAAGCAAGTCGAGTGAACTTGGGTGGTGACATGGCACCATCCCGAAGTGCCACATGGACTTAGAGGCCACATCAACAAATATTGTATAAATTTTCTTATAATTTTTAGGTTATAAATTTTCGCATACTTTTTTTAAGCTCTAAACAACGTTTTTAGATGCTAAATTTTGACAAGAATTGGGTATTAGTGATATGTATCATCTCTATATCCTAAATGAAATAGTTCAAAAAGAGCGTTCCAACAATATATTTTGAGTGCAGAACAAAGCGAGGATGTTAAAGTTACACATGAAACAATGTAGGGGTAAATCAGGTACTAATTCAATCCTAGTGAGCATAGCACCTTGCTCAGAGCTCAAAATGAGACACAAAAATAGTTAATGGAAAACTCTTGAATATAGAAATCCAATAATGGAATCAAAATTTAGAATAGGCACTAAAATCTTAAAGGAAATAACAGAAAGTCACATGTAGTATTATAATAGGGATAAATTGAAAAAATAGGCTGAATTTCAACAGGTCGCAACTTTAAGCTCAATACTCAAATTTGGGCATATGAATAGTCACTAGAAATTTGATGAAGAGGAGAATTTAGTCATTCACTTAGAATTTTGATTTAAGCATCATGATTTTCCAAAAAATAAAAGGAATGCAATGAGGATCTTCAGGAGAAGAAGTGACAAGAGAGGAATAATCAAAGTGTTGGAGTATTGAATCCCAAATTCATATGAATACGTGAGGATAGTTATTGGAAAGGTATTTAGGAAGAAAATGTGACAAAATGATCCAGTGTATCCAAGATGTATATGGTTGAATCTAAGAGTACGTGAATAAGAATGTTAGGCTCAATGAGTTACGAAAATGCCACTACAAAAATCCTAGAGCAATGTTATTATTGGAAAAGTATTTTCAGGTAGCAAAGGTGCTTACAAAATATGATTATGAAACACAGCAAGTTGTAGATACCTCATAATGATGTTTATACAACAATAAATATGTACGACTAAAGACACAAGAGCAAGGCAATGAGGATGTTTGAGTACTTGCCACTAATTTAGAATTGATTATCAATATGGACATTCAAAACAAGGTGATATGGAAGAGTTGTTCTATATGATTAGAGAGTATGGATAATAGTGCCCTAAGCCTATTTTGGAGCTAATCTCATATTCCAATGAAAAAGTTAGAGGGATACAGGAGAGAATGCATGCAAAAAATAAGTGTACCAGTTGGTACGTGAAAATCAAACACTAATATTAGTGTTAGGGGGAAATCGGGTTGCTATTATTAGCACTCCCTGAGCTAAGGAATGATGATGGTAATGCAAAACCCTGAGATATCCTAGTAACTAAATCTAAATTCCATGCTACAAGAGAAAGCTCGATAATGGTATTAAAGATGCCTACATAAAGTGAAAATAATGACAAGTATCACAACCATTGCAATTGGTTCTTCTACATAGCCAATGGACCATGCTAGAGAATAAGAGCTTGGAGTAAGCTAGTTGAAGAATAACTCCATTAGAGTCGTAACCCTTAGTTTAAGGTTAGGTTAAGTAAGGGTGATTGCAATGATAAAATTATGTGTTGTTCATGACATGGAGGTACTGTAAGTATGGGAAAGTTTATCAACGGAGAAAGACTTGGTAGGAACTCATGAATTGTGATTTAAGGGAAATTAGAACAAAAGATGCACAAGTAGCATTAGAGTGCTCAGTGGAAGCACAATTTAGAATAAAAGAATCCTTAAACGAGATAACAAAGGGTCATGCATGTTAAAAGGTGCAATAGAGATATAAGGAAATGCTCTATGCGTATATTGGTTCTATGCAGAGACAATTATACTACAAAAAGGAAGTATCATATTAATGGAAAAAATCATCATTGGATCAAGATCAGAACCAGTGGAGATATTTGCAAAAGAACACATGATATGAATGCTCAATTCAGCTAAAATATAGCGTAGCATTTATAAAAATGAGACAACCATAAATGAAAATTGTTGAGACATGTAAGAAAAAGTGACTACATTGTTCAAGGTACTAAAAGGTAATACGTCAAGGAAGAGCATATATAATCAATGTTGGTATGAATGGAAAGGCCGCTGAAGAAAAGATCTTTTGGATCTAAAATAACATCAATAGCAACATCATGAATAAGGTAAAGTCCCTATGAAGTGTCAATTGAGTGTAAACAAAGTAGCTATTATGAAGTTGAAAATAAAAAAGCGAGCAGCAAATGGCAGCACCATAGTGTGTCAAAGTGTGAGGTAATGAAATCAAAGCTATGACTTAATGAGCTAAAAGGGAGAATAGTTTGAGAATGGAAAGTAGCATTCAACCATAATTACAAAAGCTAGAACACTAAAGTGTTGAAATGTTTAAGTAAAGTTGGGTAAGTGTAACTCAGAAAAGTAAACAAATGATGTATGATCAACATCACTAAAATATCTTGGTTGGTTGAAAATACAAAGTGGCCAAGTTTTTCTTGGCAAGAAAAAGAATAAATAAAAGAGAAACAAGACAAAAATAAGCAGAGTAAGAGTACTTGAAGTTGTAAAAGCCCAATGGAAATTCTTTGGTAGCAGAAGTTAAGAAGCATGGACAAAGCAACTATACTCGTGGAGAAAAATTTGCTTAACCCATCACTTACTGATTAAACATATATTTCTAGAATTAATAAGTTGTAAATATGAAATAGTTTAAAGCAAAAACGTGCTGAAAATGCAGGGAATAAAATTGCTGAAATAAATGTGCACTTGCAGAAATGATAAGAAGGATACATAATGCATATAGAAAATTTTAAGCACACACTTTGTGATTATAAGCTTAAATTATTATGTTGCTATATCTATTCATCGAAATGCATGCTAATTAATTGTATTTTATATGGATGGTGTATCTAAGAAGAAGGTTTAAACCTAAGTCACCTGACACGGGGATACGGGGATTCGAGAATCGGATTCGGGATACGGTGACCCCCGGAATAGGAAACTTCTGGGATACGATACGTTATATATATATATATTAAAAATTAGATATTTTTTACTCAAATTCATTGATTCAAACATAGATTTAAGATCTTAGAAACTCATACATGATACATTGAAATTTGATACATTGATACATCATACAATTGTCAATTTACTCAGAGAGACAAGATAGTAAGATACTGTAATTTTCTCATCAAGTCATCAAAATCAAAATGTGTTATGTAAGTACACTGCCAATGGCAAATAGAAATAGAAAATACAAAAAAACTACAGTCTACAAGACTACAAGCCTGAAGCCTCAATGAGTCAGAGTCAATGAGTCATCAATCCTCATCATCATAATCAGCATCATTGTCCTCATCTCGATCATCATGCTCACCACTGCAAAATATAGAGGGACAGTGCACTTACCGAATGCTCGAATCTCTTCGAAAGAACTTCCTTTCTCCTTGCTAACCCTTTTTTCTTGCAAACCCTTTCTCCTTGCTCACTTCACAATCACAAAACGGTGAGAAAGAATGATCAAATTCAGTTTTTTATAACCAAAAATCGCACTTTTTGAAATGGAGAATCCGGATGTACGGGATACGGCCGTATCCGTACAGGGTACGATCGAGATTAGTCGTGCCCTGTACGGATACAGCCGTATCCCAAGAATCCGGTACGAATCTTGGAGAATCGTATCCGATTTTCCAGATTCAAGATTCGAAGGCCCTGGGGGACGAATCCGATTTCTTAGGTTTAAACATGGTTAAGATGTCGGTGATACAAAATCTATTGCACACAAAAGCCAGCCAACTATGTAAGAATAAAATGGAGATGATGGAATGTTGATCCAAAGGTTAGTGGAGTATGTGGACATTAACAAAATACAAACTAATCATGTGGCTTTATATAAACCTACAGTAACCACACTGATATGGAATTAATATGCTTATATATAGAGTAAAATAAGTTTAAATTTGATATGAATAAGTAAGGTAAATGAAAGAAAGTGGATAGCGTCCCATGTGGAGAATTACAAAATGCCTTGAAAATGTAAATGTGCATTCATATGAAACGAAATAGTAAAATATGATGCCTTCATTATGTGTTAATAACCAAAAAGGGATCAAGACATAATAGCTAGATGTGGAAAAGAACACCTACATGATTAACCTTGAAGGAGGCCATTGGTTGGATATAAAAAGACTTTAATACTACACAAGTATCCAATGGAGTATGTGGACATTAACAAAATACCAACTAATCATGTGGCCTTATATAAACCTACAGTAACAATACTGATATGGAATTAATATGCTTATATATAAAGTAAAATAAGTTTAAAATTTGATATGAATAAGTAATTTAAATGAAAAAAAGTGGATAGTGTCCCATGTGGAGAAAATTACAAAATGCCTTGAAAATGTAAATGTGCATTCATATGAAACGAAATTGTAAAATACGATGCCTTCATTATGTGTCCCATGTGGAGTGTTAGGTCTCTGTAATAAGCAAGATTGGCAAAAGTCCGATCACAGAGTTAACATCATTTCAACCAACTTTGGGATTCTAGGATCTAGCCCTCCTGAATCCGGAGAGGGATCTCTCCAATATGTACAAAGATGGATTTGTCTTTGAAGTTTTAGGGTAATGATATTAGGCTAGTTATGAAGACCAAGGGTTTGTTTGGTTTTTTGGATGGTTGAACATAGTTGTTGTCTGAGGCGGAAAGATCTATATGCAAATAGGTTCAAAAGTGAGAAGTTGCAAGCAAAAAGAGTAAGCTTTGATCAAGAAGAAAGATGATGGCAGGTTTTCAGTCCATTGGGCTATGGAGTCATAAGAGGATTTAATTGAAACAATCAGGTTCAAGAGTGGTCTATGGGGCAAGTCATCTATGCCTAAGGATCTCTTTAAAGTTTGATTTATGGAATGGAGTGATACAATAAGGAAGGGAAATGACAGATGCAGAACAAAGAGCAGCCCAGGGTCTGGTAAGTACTTTGAAACTAGCCAGTGTTTGACCAGGCACTTAAGAAAAACATAGAAGAAAACTAGGATCTGGTAAGTACTTTGAAACTATCCAGCCTTTGATACACTTCTGATAGAAAACATATAAAAACAAAGGGGAAACTCAAAGATAACACATAATGGTCTAAGATCTGATAAGTACTTTGAAACTAGTCAGCTTTTAACACATCCTAAGGGAAACAATCAAAAAGTTGAGCAAGTAAGAAAGGGACTCAGGGCTAACCTTAATTTCCTCAGTTCATCTTCACACAACATATATTGAAAGTAACATTTAAAAATAACATTCAGCTAAGACAAAAAGATGAGGGAACGCCAGCATCCCTGTACTTAAACTAAATTAAATCATTTTCAAATAACACAGTTGAAAGAAAACATTTAAATAAATATTTCTCAGCCAGAGAAGGTTACTGATATACAGTAGGTCCTAACCCTGTTTAAACTGTTCTTTATAGTGGAAAATGAAACAAATTTGAAAACAGAAACGAAAATACAAGTTACAGTGAGAATAACATCACCATCAGCATAGACCAGGATCCCATAAATCAGCTTGTATTGATGCTTCAAACCAGTTACAATCTTCAAATCCAGTGTTTTAATCCATCTCTCTTCACAACCTAACCTATCTGTTACAAGCAGAGCTCCAAGAGCCAGTGAAATCCTATCTACAATCAAGAGTCTTCAGCTCAGTCACAATACAATGCTTCAGCAATTTACATTAACAACCAACCTCTCACTCATCTTCTATTGAAGTATTTATAGAAGGGTGACGAGGTGAGATCTGATGAAAAGATCTCAAAAACCAATTAATACAGATATTAATGTCTTCTTAGCCATCGAGGGGCTCAATGAAGAACTATACAGGTGTTCCTTCTGTATTAAATGATTTACACTCATGAGTTAAGCTCGAAGGGAGCTTTTGTTGACCTTTGAGACTCTATGTGATCTTAGGGTTACTTTGCAGACATTCTGTCATTAAATCTGAGACAGAAGTAACTTCTTTGGTTGTTTCGAGGCAGAAATCTGATCTTGTTTAATAAATTCAGCGTCTAATTGAATCCTTTGAGGCAATAGGTGGCACTACGGTGGTTGAGGAATCAATTGGCCTCAGATATGGCGGTGGAGGCAATATGTCTGATAAACACTTTAGGTTTTTCCTTCAATCAGTGTTTGAGAGCGGGGATTAGGCGCTTGATAACTGTCTTGGCCTTAATCCCCATAAATCTGTCCACTTAAGTTGTGATCTAGCTTACTGTTGTCTTCAATCTCTGATACTCTTTTTCTGCGTTTATTTTCACAGTTTTCTTCGTTGTGCAGGGCTGCGCAGACAGGAAAAAGGCATCAATGCTTGTGGAAACATCGATGAGACGTGAAACTGACTCTGCGAGTGATCCCCTCGGAGAAAACGAAACATAGAGAGTCGTCACCCTCCTGGTCTGAAATTTCCTTAAAAACACGAACAAATGACTTTAAACTCTGCAAAATACCAAAAACACGTTAAAAATATGGTTTTATAGGCCAATCTGCTTTGGGCACTGTGCAGAGGAACGTGGGTCGTTGGATGGCATCATCCAACGGTCGAGATCAAATCTAGGCGGTCGTGGAAAAGAGTTGTGGATAAATTAAATCCGGACCGTCAATCTGCAAAGATCGACAGTAGAGATCGGGCAACGGAGAGTCAGCGGGAAGGAGGTTGACCGGACGATGGAATCAGGAAAATGAATGTGAGTCGTTGATCTGCAAAGATCGACAGCGGAGATTGAATCTTGGCCGCGCGGTGGATGAGTTAACGGGCGCGCATGTCCGTTAAAGGTCGAGCAGGTGAAGTGATCGGCAACCGTCGGATGGGAGGGCCCAGATCGGACGGTGGAGGTGGATTATGCCGTGTGGTCTTGGTACGAAGATTAGCGCGCGAAATGATCTGATAGCGCGGTGGTTTTGTAACAGTGTCGGGGACACGTGTCGGCCGGCGTAGGGAATCGTTGGCCGACGGGAGAAAACCACCTTGGTTTGGGAAGCGGTGCGGAATGGAAACCGGTGGTTTTCTGGAAAATGGCGCGGGGGAAGGGGGGTCCACTAGGGGAGGCGTGCTCCGCTCCGTCGGATCTGGGGAGCTGATCGACGGCCCCGGTTGATCCATCGCTGTACGGGCGGAAACTTTGGAAAACAAAAATACCAAACCCATAAATCATGATTTTATAAAGGTTTTTATTGATTTTTGGCGGAGAAATTTTGTATGAAGGGATAAGCGCCCTTTTGGCTTCGGGCACGGTTCCAGCGCTCGGGCTTATGGATGAAAAAGGGGGAGGGGCTTAGTCCGCGGGGGCTAAAAACCTTTTACATAAGAATTATGTATTTTTCATGGTTTTTTTCAATGATTTTCCAAAGGACTTGAAGTTCCGATAAGGTTAAAAAGTGGGTTTTTTAACCTTGGGAAATGAAATTTTATGAAGGGATAGGGGAAAAACATATGGTTTTGTTGTGTTTTTATGGAAAAAGGAAAAATGGAGAATGATGTAAGTTGGAAGAAAGGGAGGGGACAGAAAGGGGAATGTAGCAGTATTTGACTTGGATTTTTGCAGGATATCAGAGGTTTGAAAGAGGAAACAGCTGTGAAGATTTAACCAATAGTTTATGGATTCACCAAAAAGACTTCAAGCACCAACAATTTCAAGACTGAATTTGTTTCTTGAAGGCTGCAAAAAATATTTAGCCACCAGCTGATATGATAGAAAAATATAGGTGGCTAACAGCAGCTCCACTTGGGAATGGTGCCTTCTTGAAGGTATCAAGAATTCAGACTTGATTTCTCTGGGATGCTGACTGGTGCCTGATCTATTGCTTGCTCTTGCTTTGCTCTGAAAAATAATCTCAGTCATGAAAGAAACGTGAACTTCATCAATACAACTTTTACCTACCCAATCCTACTGACCTAACATTTTTTCTTCATCATTAGAATGCACTTGGATTGACAAACTCTATTCACAACATTTTATTCTTTTGAAAGCATAAAACTAATCTAATGCTACTCCTTATTTCTCCCTGAACTCGGATTAAACAGTTGAGCTCAGATGTTTCTCTACCTAATCTATTGTCTGTTGGGATTAAACTGTCGAACAAACTTTCATTCTCTAAATTCCAAGACAAAAATTTAAAAACAGCTTAGTCAAGCTTAAGCTGTTTGACGGTCGAGATCAAATCTAGGCGGTCGTGGAAAAGAGTTGTGGATAAATTAAATCCGGACCGTCGATCTGCAAAGATCGACAGTAGAGATCGGGCAACGGAGAGTCAGCGGGAAGGAGGTTGACCGGACGATGGAATCAGGAAAATGAATGTGAGTCGTTGATCTGCAAAGATCGACAGCGGAGATTGAATCTTGGCCGCGCGGTGGATGAGTTAACGGGCGCGCATGTCCGTTAAAGGTCGAGCAGGTGAAGTGATCGGCAACCGTCGGATGGGAGGGCCCAGATCGGACGGTGGAGGTGGATTATGCCGTGTGGTCTTGGTACGAAGATTAGCGCGCGAAATGATCTGATAGCGCGGTGGTTTTGTAACAGTGTCGGGGACACGTGTCGGCCGGCGTAGGGAATCGCTGGCCGACGGGAGAAAACCACCTTGGTTTGGGAAGCGGTGCGGAATGGAAACCGGTGGTTTTCTGGAAAATGGCGCGGGGGAAGGGGGGTCCACTAGGGGAGGCGTGCTCCGCTCCGTCGGATTCGGGGCGCCGATCGACGCGCCCCGTTGATCCATCGTCAGACGGCGGCAACTTTGGAAAACAAAAATACCAAACCCATAAATCATGATTTTATAAAGGTTTTTATTGATTTTTGGCGGAGAAATTTTGTATGAAGGGATAAGCGCCCTTTTGGCTTCAGGCGCGGTTCCAGCGCTCGGGCTTATGGATGAAAAAGGGGGAGGGGCTTAGTTTGCGGGGGCTAAAAACCTTTTACATAAGAATTATGTATTTTTCATGGTTTTTTTCAATGATTCTCCAAAGGACTTGAAGTTCCGATAAGGTTAAAAAGTGGGTTTTTTAACCTTGGGAAATGAAATTTTATGAAGGGATAGGGGAAAAACATATGGTTTTGTTGGGTTTTTATGGAAAAAGGAAAAATGGAGAATGATGTAAGTTGGAAGAAAGGGAGGGGACAGAAAGGGGAATGTAGCAGTATTTGACTTGGATTTTTGCAGGATATCAGAGGTTTGAAAGAGGAAAATGTATCGTGAAGATTTAACCCAGAAGTTTATGGATTCACCAAAGACTTCAAGCACCAACAATTTCAAGACTGAATTTGTTTCTTGAAGGCTGCAAAAAATATTTAGCCACCAGCTGATATGATAGAAAAATATAGGTGGCTAACAGTAGCTCCACTTGGGAATGGTGCCTTCTTGAAGGTATCAAGAATTCAGACTTGATTTCTCTGGGATGCTGACTGGTGCCTGATCTATTGCTTGCTCTTGCTTTGCTCTGAAAAATAATCTCAGTCATGAAAGAAACGTGAACTTCATCAATACAACTTTTACCTACCCAATCCTACTGACCTAACATTTTTTCTTCATCATTAGAATGCACTTGGATTGACAAACTCTATTCACAACATTTTATTCTTTTGAAAGCATAAAACTAATCTAATGCTACTCCTTATTTCTCCCTGAACTCGGATTAAACAGTTGAGCTCAGATGTTTCTCTACCTAATCTATTGTCTGTTGGGATTAAACTGTCGAACAAACTTTCATTCTCTAAATTCCAAGACAAAAATTTAAAAACAGCTTAGTCAAGCTTAAGCTGTTTGACTAACTGTGATCTATGGCATAAAAACAAGCTGCACATAGATTATTATTTGCATAAAATTAGAATCAAAATGGAAGGCCTAAGATCTGAAAGTCTCTTATTATGGCCTTCTCTTTTCACAGCTCTGTTTTTGCTTTTGTTTGAGCTGTCTCTTCCTTGATATCTGATTCAGATTTTGGGCAAATTAGAACCAGTTTTTCTCTTTTGTGACTCAAAAAATAAAATAGTTTCGAGTCATCTCTCTTTGGAAATTTTGGTTCAGATTTTGAGTTTGTTTGAACCTTCATTTCTATCCTAATCTATCTACTGATGAGCCAAGATTGAACAGTTTGGCAAATCAAATTTACTATCCTATCAGCAGAAAAAATTTAAAAGCTAATTAGTCAAGATTAGGCTGTTTGACTAACTAGAAGTGTATTTTTGAGGAGTGGCATTTGAGCTTGCACACTTTCAGCAATTGTTTCTCTTTTTGGCATGGGGCTTTGCCTTTCTTGTTTTCATTTCTGCCCTCTTTTCATTTTTTTCTCTGTTTTTGTATTTTTTGATTTTTCATAACTTTGAATGCAATGGTGGATGAAATATTTACAATGGAAAAGGTAAAAGGCTTCAAAACATAAAAAAGGATCAAGAGAAGTAATGCTTAAGGATCCTGCCATTGACAGGACCCCCAAACAATTCTGTTCCATCCAGCTCTTGTAAGAAGAATGCATTGTTTCCAGCGACTGAATGAATAGAGTAAGGGCCAAGCCATAGATTGTCAAATTTACCATGTTTTCCCTTGTCTTCCCTCCTTGAGTCCCACTTTAGAACTTTGTCCCCAATCTTGAAATTGCTGGCCTTTGTTCTTCTATCAAATATCTTCTTGATATTGTCTTGTTTCTGCAATGCTTTGTTATACACTTCCTCTCTGGTTCGCTGAAGATGAATGGTTTGATTTATTCTTCTGATTATGTCATTTTCTTCAATCTGCAACTCTTGAATTAACTTCATAACTGGTACACCAAGGCTGTTAGGAAAAATTGCATTTGTACCATACACAAGCTGGAAGGGTGACATACCAATAGATTTCTTCAAAGTTAATCTGTCAGCCCAAAGTGCATGGATCAGCTTTGTGTGCCAAGACCTTTTATTGTCCTCCAACAGTTTCTTGATTATGTTCACTAAGCTTTTGTTGGACGATTCTGCAAGTCCATTACCTTGAGGGTAATAGGTCGTGGAGTGTCCCAATGTTATCTGATACTTGTGACAGAATTCAACCATTTTCTTTGACCCAAATGCTGCTGCATTATTTGTGATGATCTTGGTAGGACAACCAAATCTGGAGAGGATGTTAGTCTCCACAAATTTTATGATAATTGAATCATTGGCCTGCCTACAAGGAATGGCTTCTATCCACTTAGTGAAGTACTCTGTGGCAGTAATAATCCACCTATGCTGGGCAGAAAATGGTGGATGGATTTCTCCTATGAAGTTAAGTCCCCATTGTTGAAAAGGGGCTTCAACAGTGATTGGATGCAAAGGAAGGGGTAGCAGTTTTCTCTTGCCTTCAAACAATTGGCATTTATGGCAAGTGGTGGTCATCTTGTGTATATCAGGAAAAAGAGTTGGCCAATAGAAACCATCCCTCAAAATTTTGTTGGCTGTTGACTTCCAGTACAAATGACCTCCACACTCTCCTTCACGGAATTCCTGCTTAATCTTCTCTGCATCAAACTCAGGCAAACATTTAAGCAATATTCCACTTGCATTTTTCCAATAAAGACATTTATCAATAATGCAATAGTTTACAGTTTTTAACTTTAGGAACCTTGCCTTTGTCTTGGATAAACCAGGAGGTGTATTCAGATTAAGAAAAACATAAACAATATCAATATACCAAGGAGAATTCACAAAATGGTCTTCAATAATGGGAGCTGAGAATTCTTCTTGGTCATCCAAATCATTAATCATATTAATATCAAGAACTTCACAAATTGATTCAGCGATTAATCTAGCTAGACCTTGGCCTTTGATGAGCTTAGTGGGTTTTATCTCTAAATCATATTCAAGAATAACAACAATCCACTTACCTCTCTTACCATCTGGGTCCTGTGTTAGAATGTCTTTAACAACTGAATTTGGGACGAAGGCAATAATGTGCGAGTGAAGGATGTATACTTTGAAGTCTTTCAAAGCCTTTATCAAAGCAAAAGTCTGTTTTTCCATAATGTTATACTTCAAAGGGGCATCCCTCAATGCCTTGCTAAAGAATGCAATAGGCTGCTCTTGTCCTTGTGGATTTTTCTGTAAAAGGACAGTAGATATGGTATGTTCTGATGCAAATGAGAAGATATAAAAATCCTTTGAAAAATCAGGACTTATGAGAACCGGTGTTTTGGTTAACGCTTGTTTTACCAGTTCGAAGGATGTCTTTGCTTCCAGGTTCCATTTTATCCCTTGCTCCTTCTTCAACATGTTTGTGATATTCCTAAGGAGTTCAGCCAAGTTAGGGATGAACCTTCTCAAAAAGTTTATCTTCCCAATGAAACACTGCAACTCTTTGATGTTTCGAGGATGAGAGATTTGCAATATGGCCTCAATCCTCTTTGGATCTATCTTTATACCCTCTTCTGAAATGATGTTCCCAAGAAGTTTACCTTCTTGGAGGCCAAATAAAGTCTTCTTAGGGTTTAAAGATATTCCAAACTTTCTGCACTTCTCGAAAACATTCCTCAAATGTTCTAAGTGTTCTTCATCTGTTTTTTAAAACACAGTGACATCATCAATGTATATAATGATGAAGAAGCCCAGTTCTTCCGAGAATGCCATGTTCATGGCTCTCTGAAAGGTTGCTCCAGCATTCATTAGACCAAAAGGTTTTTTCACATACATGAAGGTGCCCCAGGGTGTAGTAAAAGTTGTCTTTAATTGATCATCAGGGTGGACTAAGACTTGATTATACCCTGAAAAGCCATCAAGCAAAGAAATTCTTTTAGACCCTACCACCCTTTGTAAAATATGATCCATCTTGGGCCAAGGGTAATTGTCTTTTAATGAAGCTTTGTTTAAATTCCTAAAGTCTATACAAAGCCTAATTTCTCCAGTCTTTTTCCTAACAGACACCAGATTAGATACCCATTCAGAATATCTAATAAGGACAATAATACCAGCATCGTGCATCTTCATGATTTCATTCTTAACCAATGGCAACTGGACAGGGTATATTCTGCGCAGTTTCTGTTTGAATGGTTTTTGGTTTTCTTTAAGAGGGATTTTGTGTTGTATTATTTCAGTGTCATAGGACTTAAGATCTTCATAACTCCATGCGAAAACATCAGAAAATTCTTTGAACAGCGCTATGTATTTGAGTTTAATGTGAGCTGGCAAAGTTTTGGACAGTTTGATCATTTTCGGTTTTTCTTCACTGCCTATATTGCATTCCTCCACTTCAGCTTCCACAGGTTCCAGTTTAGGTTTATTGGCCACATCATTAAAATCAAACAATTCTTCTAGAGGGGCCAAACCCTTGGGCAAACTATCATCTTTAGAATGCAGAGCTTCCAACTCCTCTGTTACAAATTCTGCACTCAATTATGTTTGGTTTCGAAGTTTGCTAGTCTGAAGGTTAATATCTACAAGCTCAGGAAGAGGTTCTTCTTCACCAAGAAAATTTTCTTCACTGCAGTGTGTATCATAGTCTGAATCTGAGCTATGGAGTTCAAACTCATTTCTGAATTGCATGAAGTCTTCTATTTGTTTATCTCCATCAAACACCTGCCAATATTTCTTGTTATCCGGGACAGCTGGTCTGAATTTTATCTGAGATGTGTCATCATATAGCATTGGGCAAGTTCTAGCAGCAAAGGCTAAATTGTGGGCTGCAATGTTTCTTTTCCTTGGGACAAAAGTCAGGTTGGTCTCCTCAAATGTTTTCAAAAGATCCATGACATCATTCCTGTAGGCCCTAAGTCTGGGGTGATTTGCATTATACTCCCCATTGACTTGCCTAATGATGAATTCAGAATCCCCATATACATTGATTCTCTTGGCACCTAACTTTTTCAAGAGATGCAAGCCTAAGAGAAGGGATTCATATTCTGCAATGTTGTTGGAACACTGAAAGTTTAATTTACATGAAATACATTCTGTATTATTGTTTTCAGTGTTAGTAATCCAGACACCTGCACCAGCGTTTGTTTTAGTGCATGACCCATCAAAATACATAGTCCAGAGAGGAGCATTTTCAGTTTTATCAGTTTGGTGCATATCCTTTGTATGATTTGACTCCTCAAACATTTCATCGGGTTGAGGATTGCTCTCTTGACTGCCAAGATTTGAGTTTAATGGATCGATGATTTGTAGTTCAAGACCTGTGTTTGGTTTGCTAGGATTTTCAGATACAGTAAACGGTCCTGCCAGTTCAGCGTTGTGCTCCTCTTTCTCCGTTTCAGCCATTAACCCTGGTAAAGTGATTTGTTCTGTGAAGGTTTCATCATTAAACATGATAAAAGAATCAAGGCTTGAACTTACAGCATACAGAGGAGAGTTTTGAGGCCGGTCTTGACTTGTCACTGTGTATTGCATGTGGGACTCCCTGTAAAGTCTTCTAGTCTGATTGAAAACAGGGATAGTCGCATAGGTCATGTCCATTTGCATAGTCCTTTGTAACTTAGCCCCCCAAGATCTTGATAAAAGCATTCCATACTTTGGGGGGACATCAACCACAACAACATCCATGACCAAACACTTCGCTGGAATTTGGGCTAAATTTACACAGAGGTCCTTGATCAATCCTAAACATTTAACTCTGCTTGAGTCAAAGGAGTACAGGTCTTTGTAAGGTCTGGTAATTTCAAGACCTAGACTCTCCATCACAGCTTTTGGCATTAAATTATGGGAAGCGCCTGAGTCATGCAGAGCATTGTGTAGAATGTTGTCATGAATGTTCAAACTTACATAGAAGGGAGGTACAGGTCCCTCTTGAAACTTACCTTCAATCTTTGGACCAAAAATCAGCTCTGGTTGGTCATCATTAAGATTGAGTGTATCCTCATTTTCTTCTAGTTTCAAAGCCTTCAAAATTTTGGACCTATATACATGTTGGGCAGCTAACTCAGTCAAAGGAACGGAAATTTTAATCTTTGAGATTTCCTGTTCCAGACTGAAAGGAATTTGATTCTTTAAGGTGTTGATTTCAGCCTTGTTTGCTGCCACTTTATCAGCGACAACAGCTTGCTGATTTGTTTTATCTATAGTTGAAACAGCGGTTGTAATAGGAGTACTAGCTGAAGTGCTAGTACTACTGATGTTTGCACTCTGTTTTTCAAGATGTTGAGTGTCTCTCTTTACCTTTACCAGAATTATCAACCACTGTTTTGTCTTTTTGTTTGACTGGTTTAGGCTTGGTTGCAGTGCTGCTTTGAGAGGATTTGTCAGAGGTTTTATTGTTGGGGGTTTGTTGATTAGATTTACTTCTGAGTTCATATTCCTTTGAAGGCTCTATGACAGCGTTTTCCATGTTTTGATAATAATTTTCATTATCATCTCTTTTGTCATCGTAAGGTGTATAAAGACCTTGTTTCCTATCATAATGAACCTCGAAGTCATCATCATCTACCTCAAATAAGTTTATATCATCGTCCTTTGTTATTTGATCCGCTTCCTCAACCTCACTTACATAGTTTTGATGAAAGGGAGGAGTGATCTATTGATCATCTTCTCTGGGTCTGTTTGGAGGTTGATTCCTTCTAACATTCTGGTTTTGGTTTTGGTTTCTGTTTTGAGGAGCATTTTGATTTAGACTTGCTTACGCTCTCTCTAGAATGCTCATTTTCTTCATCATCTCTTCCATCATTCTTTCCATTTTTGAGCTTGAGGTAGTAGGGGTGGATTCCTCTCTAAAAGATACTCTCTTTTCAGCGTTCATCCTTGCTCTCTTCTCCATAAGGTTAACTTCCACAGAAAGAGCACCTCTTTGCATGTCTTCAAGGCTTGCAAAAACTCTTTCTCTAAGTGAATAGGTCATGTCAGGATCAAACCCTTCAAGAAATTTGTTTAAAGTTGAGCCCTGTGGAGGTTTTAGTTCAGGAGAAAGTGCATTATACACACTGTTAAATCTGGTACAATAAGCTTGTACACTTTCCCCTGGGTTTCTATGGAGATTGTTATAGTCAGCAAGGACTTGGAGAGGATTCTTCCTCACTTCCCATTTGTTTAAGAATGTTTGATGGAAGCCTTGGAGATCATTAATACTATGGGGGGCTAAACCCTTAAACCATTTTCTTGCTTCTCCCCCCAGACTTTGAGCAAATAATCTAACTTTGACAGAATCATCATCAATTTCATTTCTGTCAAAGTAGTCATTCATCTTGTCCACGTGTTGAGATGTTGTTATAGTATTGCTAGCATCATACAATGGAATTTTGGACTGATAGTCCTGTGGAAGGTTGGCTAATGGTACAGGAAGGACTAAGGGAGCATACCATGCTGCCATGATAGGTGGTGGGTTTACAAGAGGTGGGGTGGGCTGAAATGAAGTGGTTTGAACAGTGGATGAAAGATGAACAGAAGTGGATGGAACAGCAGTAGATTGATGAGCTGATCTTGGATGAGAGACACCTAGATTATGTAAAAAATGTAAATCAGGAGGTGTTGATTCTCTATTCCCAAGGTGTTCACTTGTTTCCGGAGATGAATGTGAAGACTCGGAATCTAACTGATCTAAATCACCAAATGACCTAGTCCTAAACGGGTTTAAGAAGTCAGTTTGTGATTTTTGTAGAGCTGAAAGATTTTCAGGGACTGAATTAGCTCTTAGGGATGATCTAAAAACAGTTGAAGATTCTATCTTAGGAGACTTCCTAAGGATTCTTTCTGGGTTATCAACTGTCTCAGGTGGATCAGGGTCAGGATGGGCTCTAGTGTGAATCTTTCTAGGAGCCACTATGCTATGTTTTTAGACCCAAATAAACAGGAAAAGTTCAACCAGATATGACAATCTTTGAGAGGTTAACTAATTTGTTTTCACAATTTTAATCCTACAGCCTTCTAACTGAGTTTGAAGGATATTATAATGATGAGGGTTCTTCCCAGTGGAGTCTTAAGGTCTATTTAGGATTTGTGGAGTCGCCAGGTGGAAAGTTTAGAGTGTGTTCAAAGAAGTACACTGTCCACCACAGTGCTTGTGATACATCCCTTTTCAAAGATATCTCAAAACACAACAAACTCTAACCAGAGATTGACTGGGAGGGGATTCACCAGATATGTCACCTCTAAAAGAGGATGAAATCCAGAGGCTACCTGGCCCTTTCCAGACTCTGTCTAAGAGTACGAAGTAAAACACATCCAATGGCAAGTGAAATGTAAGAGCAAGTGTTTTACCACCAATCTGAAATTATTTTTGGTATTTTCTGAATTGTTTTTATTTGTGGTTTCTAAGAATGTCCTAACTTTGCTTCAAAACTTAGCTACGGTTATGAAACAAAGACAGTCTACTCTTATGGCTAAGCCAGCTGATTTTCCAAGGTTAGATAAAAACTTAAGAGGATCCTAGAATTAACCTAGTTTGTCACTGATTCAAATAAGTTTCATCATAATTACCATTTCTTGGTAGTGCTTGAAAAGGCTGCTTTTTACTCTCAAGGTTTATGTGAAAATAAAAGGGAAAAAAGATGAAAACTCAACTCAAATCCCCAGCGGAGTCGCCAGAAATGTTAGGTCCTGGTGGCTTCAGCTGGTTAATAAAGCAAGTGCTCTACAAGCCTTATCCCAAGCTTCTTTATGAATAGTTTTGAATGTAAAAGATTCTGAATTTTTCCCCAGTGGAGTCGCCAGAAATGTTAGGTTCTGTAACAAGCAAGATTGGCAAAAGTCCGATCACAGAGTTAACATCATTTCAACCAACTTTGGGATTCTAGGATCTAGCCCTCCTGAATCCGGAGAGGGATCTCTCCAATATGTACAAAGATGGATATTGTCTTTGAAGTTTGGGGTGATGATATTAGGCTAGTTATGAAGGCCAAGGGTTTTGTTTGGTTTTCTTAGATGGTTGAGCATAGTTGCTGTCTGAGACGGAAAGATCTATATGCAAATAGGTTCAAAGGTGAGAAGTTGCAAGTAACAAGATAAGTTTTGATTCTAAAGAAAGATGATGGCAAATTTCAGTCCATTGGGCTATGGAGTCATAAGGGAATTTAATTGAAACAACCAGGTTCAAGATTAATCTATGGGGCAAGTCATCTAGGCCTAAGGATCTCTTTGAAGTTTGATTTATGGAATGAGGTGATACAACAAGAAAGGGAATCAACAGATGCAGAACAAAGAGCAGCCCAGGATCTGGTAAGTACTTTGAAACTAGCCAGCCTTTGACCAGGCACTTAAGAAAAACATAGAAGCAAACTAGGATCTGGTAAGTACTTTGAAACTATCCAGCCTTTGATACACTTCTGATAGAAAACATATAAAAACAAAAGGAAAACACAAAGATAACACAGAATGGTCTAAGATCTGATAAGTACTTTGAAACTAGTCAGCTTTTAACACATTCTAGGGAAACAATCAAATAGTTGAGCAAATAAGAAAGGGACTCAGGGCTAACCTTAATTTCCTCAGTTCATCTTCACACAACATATATTGAAAGTAACATTTAAAAATAACATTCAGCTGAGACAAAGAGATGAGGGAACGCCAGCATCCCTGTACTTAAACTAAATTAAATCATTTTCAAATAACACAGTTGATGGAAAACGTTGAAATAAAGGTTTCTCAGCCAGAGAAGGTCACTGATATACAGTAGGTCCTAACCTTATTTAAATTGTTCTTTATAGTGGAAAATTAAAAAAATTGAAAACATAAACAAAATACAAGTTACTGTGAGAATAACATCACCATCAGCATAGACCAGGATCCCATAAATCAGCTTGTATTGATGCTTCAAACCAGTTACAATCTTCAAATCCAGTGTTTTAATCCATCTCTCTTCACAACCTAACCTATCTGTTACAAGCAGAGCTCCAAGAGCCAGTGAAATCCTATCTACAATCAAGAGTCTTCAGCTCAATCACAATACAATGCTTCAGCAATTTACATTAACAACCAACCTCTCACTCATCTTCTATTGAAGTATTTATAGAAGGGTGAGGAGGTGAGATCTGATGAAAAGATCTCAAAAACCAATTAATACAGATATTAATGTCTTCTTAGCCATCGAGGGGCTCAATGAAGAACTATACAGGTGTTCCTTCTGTATTAAATGATTTACACTCATGAATTAAGCTCGAAGGGAGCTTTTGTTGACCTTTGAGGCTCTGTGTGATCTTAGGGTTACTTTGCAGACATTCTGTCATTAAATCTGAGACAGAAGTAACTTCTTTGGCTGTTTCGAGGCAGAAATCTGATCTTGTTTAATCAATTCAGCCTCTGATTGAATCCTTTGAGGCAATAGATGGCACTGTGGTGGTTGAGGAATCAATTGGCCTCAGATATGGCGGTGGAGGCAATATGTCTGATAAACACTTTCGGTTTTTCCTTCAATCAGTATTTGAGAGCGGGGATTAGGCGTTTGATCACTGTCTTGGCCTTAATCCCCATAAATCTGTCCACTTAAGCTGTGATCTAGCTTAGTGTTGTCTTCAATCTCTGATACTCTTTTTCTGCGTTTATTTTCACGGTTTTCTTCGCTGTGCAGGGCTGCGCAGACAGGAAAAAGGCATTAATGCTTGTGGAAACATCGATGAGACGTGAAACTGACTCTGCGAGTGATCCCCTCGGAGAAAACAAAACATAGAGAGTCGTCACCCTCCTGGTCTGAAATTTCCTTAAAAACACGAACAAATGACTTTAAACTCTGCAAAATACCAAAAACACGTTAAAAATCTGGTTTTATAGGCCAATCTGCTTTGGGGACTGTGCAGAGGAACGCGGGCCGTTGGATGGCATCATCCAACGGTCGAGATCAAATCTAGGCAGTCGTGGAAAAGAGTTGTGGATAAATTAAATCCGGACCGTCGATCTGCAGAGATCGACGGTAGAGATCGGGCAACGGAGAGTCAGCGGGAAGGAGGTTGACCGGACGATGGAATCAGGAAAATGAATGTGAGCCGTTGATCTGCAAAGATCGACGGTGGAGATTGAATCTTGGCCGCGCGGTGGATGAGTTAACGGGCGCGCATGTCCGTTAAAGGTCGAGCAGGGGAAGTGATCGGCAACCGTCGGATGGGAGGGCCCAGATCGGACGGTGGAGGTGGATTCCACCGCGTGGTCTTGGTACAAAGATTAGCGCGCGAAATGATCTGATAGCGCGGTGGTTTTGTAACAGTGTCGGGGACACGTGTCGGCCGGCGTAGGGAATCGCTGGCCGACGGGAGAAAACCACCTTGGTTTGGGAAGCGGTGCAGAATGGAAACCGGCGGTTTTCTGGAAAATGGCGCGGGGGAAGGGGGGTCCACCAGGTGAGGCGTGCTGCGCTCCGTCGGATCTAGGGAGCTGATCGACGGCCCCGGTTGATCCATCGCTGTACGGGCGGAAACTTTGGAAAACAAAAATACCAAACCCATAAATCATGATTTTATAAAGGTTTTTATTGATTTTTGGCGGAGAAATTTTGTATGAAGGGATAAGCGCCCTTTTGGCTTCAGGCGCGGTTCCAGCGCTCGGGCTTATGGATGAAAAAGGGGGAGGGGCTTAGTTTGCGGGGGCTAAAAACCTTTTACATAAGAATTATGTATTTTTCATGGTTTTTTTCAATGATTCTCCAAAGGACTTGAAGTTCCGATAAGGTTAAAAAGTGGGTTTTTTAACCTTGGGAAATGAAATTTTATGAAGGGATAGGGGAAAAACATATGGTTTTGTTGGGTTTTTATGGAAAAAGGAAAAATGGAGAATGATGTAAGTTGGAAGAAAGGGAGGGGACAGAAAGGGGAATGTAGCAGTATTTGACTTGGATTTTTGCAGGATATCAGAGGTTTGAAAGAGGAAACAGCGGTGAAGATTTAACCAGTAGTTTATGGATTCACCAAAAAGACTTCAAGCACCAACAATTTCAGGACTGAATTTGTTTCTTGAAGGCTGCAAAAAATATTTAGCCACCAGCTGATATGATAGAAAAATATAGGTGGCTAACATGGAGAAAATACGATGCCTTCATTATGCGTTAATAACCAAAAAGGGATCAAGACATGCTAGCTAGATGTGACCTACATGATTAACCTTGAAGGAGACCACTGGTTGGATATAAAAAGACTTTAATACTACACAAGTATCCAATGGTCCCCCTACTTGTATTGGTGTCCTGGATTGCAACCTTCTAGCCAACACCGAAGAGCACTACGAGGGATATCCTCGTTGTTGAGTTGAGCTAAAAAGCAAGGTGTCTAGATGGTGATCAAGTGTTGGAAAGGGGATTGGATGATGTGTCATTGTTGAAGAGCACTATGACGGATATCCTTGGTGTTGAGTTGACCTAAAAAGCAAGGTGTCCAAATGGTGATCAAGTGTTGGAAAAGGGATTGGATGATATGTCATTGTTGACTAGACCTTTTCATTAATTATAGTGGCATATATACTTTTAAAAAAACAGCAATATGAAATCAATGCAAGAACGCATAGAGTTTGTTTGCATGAGTAAATTGAACAAGTGTGCAAGTTATGAATGCACATATTGGCGATGACACATGTATGTTGATTGCAATTATTGAATGCATGTGAATGTTTTGTTATAATTTATTAAAAATTAACATAGGAAGAGAGTTGAAATAATTTGTTACAATTTATTAAAAATTAATATATGAAGAGAGTTGAAATAATTTGTTGCAATTTATTAAAAATTAATATATGAAGAGAGTTGAAATAATTTGTTATAAATTATTAAAAATTAATATATGAAGAGAGTTGAAATAATGGCATTGTTGCTAGCTCATGCATTTGAGATTATTTCAGAATTGTTGCCGTACTGAATACATGTCAAGGTAGGAACATGTAGATGAACTACATGAAAACTCTATTATGGGAATAGAGTTATAAAATAATATTGATGGCAGAAAAGAAATATAACTTGGCATAAGGGTGAAGGAGACTTACAAAAGAATAGTGATGGCTGAATAGAAAAATAACTCGGCATGAAGGATGAAGGAACCTTGTGGTTGCCGAGAGTGGAATTAAAAGCTAGGCAAGTAATTGCTAGGTGGTTTGTTAATACTCTCCTTGCATGTGAAACCCTGGACGAGATGGATTTCCTGAGAAGCTGTTCAGCAATGAAGCGAATGCTTGACCCTAAAAGGGTGAGTGGACGAGATGGATTTCCTGAGAAGCTGTTCAGCAGTGAAGCGAATGCCTGACCCTAAAAGGGTGAGTGCAGCAAGGGAAAGGCAGGTTACATAAAAGAGAATTGATATAGAAAAAGCACGTGCTGAAATGGTTGAGAACCAAAAAAGGGCTTGTCTCAAAAGTCAATGATACAAATTCACACCTCAGTAGCTTGATGGAGCAGAAATTGACCATAGATAAATATTCAATGCATATAACATATTTATTTTAAATACATATCTATAACATAAAGTTGAGGAACTCCCTTGAAAGATATAATTATTGTGAAATTGAAGCCCTCAAGCATGCAACATAGAATCAAGCAATAATATATTGAATACATTGCTTCCACCTACAAATTGAATACTCTTTTCAAATATCTAGTGTTGAAAAACACTCCACATTATCTCTAAATATCAATTCTAACTAGATCTAAATAAGAAAAACCTACATTATCTTCTTAAATAATTTGACTACAAACACTCGAAACAAGCATCTCAAATGTGCTAGTATAAATTGCAAATCTCTGCCCACTAACAAGATAATGGATACCCACTAACTGATCAAGAAGCTAAAGTTGCTAACACACACCTCTTAATCCATTAAAGCAGACTGTTCTAAAACATCAACTTTGTTCTCTGTTTACCTCATAGCCCTACATACCTGATTGGATTGCGTATAACAATCAGAGATTCCACCTGCTTTGCAATCGTCATTTTGATAATAAAGACAATATGAGACTTTATGAACCATCTGAACATTTAACTATGATCAACACAAATTACATCCAGTGTCAAGTAATAGCAAGATGATTGCTTTGCAATCGTCATTTTGATAATAAATACAAAATGGTATTTTATTACCCATTTCAACATTTAAGTTTTTAACTATGATCAACACAAATTACATCCAAGTGACGAGTAATAGCAAGACGATGATCCACTGACTTCACCAACCTTAACTTAGGGGCCATTTTTGCTCAGAGCTCTACTTCTTAAAAAAATATTTGTAAAAAAACAGACACAAAAAACAAAAAAACTTAGTTACTTAGAGACCATCTTTGTTCAGAGTTAGATTTCTTAAAAATATATATGTTCCCAAAATAAACACAGCAGAAAACTTGAGTTTGAACTAAGCAGAGTTGTCAAGCAATCTATTCTTGAAAATGCTGAAGATAGTATGCGAAATTACTAATGTCATGACCTGACAGAATAAGAACCCCGGTGCAAACATTTGAAAAATAAAATAAGTCCTCCAGCATCATAAAATGACCTTAACCAAAAAAATTGTTCCTAGCTTCCAAGGCATCGGCATAGCCATAAAAGATTGAAATGCTTCGGCAGTTTAAAAAAAGGTAAATATGTCCATAATCCTAACATTTTGGATGGCATGTCCTCTAAATTATCATATATAGGACCAATCTGTCCATAACGCTACCATTTTGGATGGCATGTCCTCTAAATTATCATACAGAGGAACAACCCCCTACACTTTGTTTTCAATCTTTGAGAAAGAAAACACACGTAAAGCTAAAGTGACAACTTAGCAGGGTTGCTAATCAAGACAAAAGTCCGTGAAGATTAGGATTGACTAGCCCCATCTAGTATGAGATTTAGGTCAATTCCATTGCCATTTCAAGAAGTCCCAAACCTCTCTCTCCATCTTCTTCAGATACACCAAAACCGATAGTGCTTGGCTTTGTACATGAGGGGGACTTCTGAGTTTCAATTGTATATGCTCAGACCACCCACACCACCTAGCACTACCACGATGATCGCCTCTTTTCCGATCTTTCCATACAGAGACACTGAGAGGCAAACAGAGAGCAATTCCACCACCTCAGTTTCCAAAACAGCGAGACCCTGGGAGCACACCCAACCTCCAATTGTGAGACCTTTGTGACAACGTAGAGTCCATGCCCAAGACAGCTCCTTAATTCAAAGTAGGCACCCTCCTTCAAACTCATTTAGATCTCAGCAAAGAGCAGTCTCTTCAAGGTATCATTTTGTATCCAAATCTTTAGTACTTTCAAACTAAGTCACAGTTCGGGTTTGAGCTTGTATCCAAATCTTTGGTACTTTCAAACTAAGTCACACAGTTCGGGCCTGAGATTGTATCCAAATCTTTAGTACTTTCAAACTAAATCACACAGTTCGGGTTTGAGTTTGGGTTCAGCTATGATTAGATTCGATTTAAATTTGAATTTTTTGATGAAGTTCACCATTAGGTTTCTATATATATAATTCTGAGGTTTGACGAACTTCAACAAACCTCATGGCCATGACCAAGTCTACAGGTCAACCTCGTAATCTTGTGTCACAGCTCAAGCTAGTAATCTATCCCTGCAGTTTATGATAACATTTTAGATGCTTATTGATTCTGATTTCATCTAAAATGTTATCAGCATCAATAAACATCCAAAATGTTATCATAAACTGCAGGGATAGATTACTAGCTTGAGCTGTGACACAAGATTATGAGTTTGACCTGTAGACTTGGTCAATGGCCATGAGGTTTGTTGAAGTCTGTCAAACCTTAGAATTATTTTTAGGTTTGCCAAATTTCAAACCTCAACATTGAAGTTTGGTGAGCCTTCTGACATAGCTTCCAAATCATTTGGGTCATTGGAAAAGTCCTCCATCAGAGGTTTCTTCACTTCAGCCTTGGATGATAGAAGAGATTCACCTTCAGCCAACTATCACTACAAATTCAAAGGTTTGCAGCTTTCCCTCCTCATTCTCATTAACAGGCAATGACTGCTCCCGGGCTTGAAGACATCCTCCAAGTAAACCTACAAATGAGACATTTTTTTGGGTTCTGAATAGGGACTCTCTTCTTTAGGTCCCCAGGTTGTGTTTTATACTGTTCTGTTTCTTTGAGGACAGATTTTAGATTCTAGGTCTTTGACCTCAAAGAATAGAAGTAGTGCTCACACTCCCACTATTTAAGGTCCCTTGACCTATTTATTGTCACTTGTTGTACACTAATAAAATTATATTATCTATAGGAGAATGGGAGCTAATAAATCAGATATGATTTTTTTCACAAATTCAAAATAGTAAAACGTGAACAAACTTCAATAATATGAACACCATTAAAAGAAAAGAAAACTGTCCCACACAAAAATCATGAAGAAATATTCCAATAATCACAAAAATACAATCTTCTTAGATGTAATAATCAAACTCTTAAACAGGCAGACAAACTGCTATTCATTGATGAAAAAACCCCAAAGGTTCCAGATATGAAATGAGCCAAGTCTAATAATATCATAAACTGCTGTTCATAGTATGCATATATCCATAAATGTCAAAGACTACTAAGGATCATAATAAAACTGCCCAGACATAGTTCTGGACCATGCCAACATCATCAAACACCACCCGCTTCAGTCAACAATGGTACAAGCTTCCCACTGTTATGTTTCGCAACAGTATCTACAATCAGAAAAAGTGTCAGGATTAAGAAAATTTTGGGCTAAAGCAGAAGAATGACTGTCTATTGCACAAACTCAATCTGCAATAATATGATCGGATCATAATGAATTTTCAACACAGCTTTAATTTTATGTACCAAGACAAAAATGCAACATGACAATGCAACTTGGACTAAAGAAACAAATTGCCATGCACCAAATACAATGAACGAGAGGAATGCACCTAGTCCTAACAAGTGAAGTTCCAACTTGACATAATGCCACTTGTGCAGTTCAAAGTTCAAATGCACAACAAAACAAGAAATATTTCAAGGACAGAAAAATAATGTATTTTTCTAAAGATTACTTAATATGACATTGAAATTCCATTTTCATTTTCCTCAAGTACCTCCTTAAGACCAGCAAAACACATAGGTTCAATATACAGAAGAAAACTGCCAAACTTCAGGTGAGGAGTAACATGATTACTTTAAATAGAGTTTTCATGAACTCTGTATGTGTCACCACTCTTTACCATTTTGGCACTGGAATTTGAGAATCTAGATTTATGTGCAGAATTGCCAGGGGCTAGAAACAACCAGTATCATGAGATAGCCAAAACCTAATCCGGAAGGTTAGTTGCTTGAGATGTCTTCCAATGTAGATACTTATCCAATGCTTAATTACCATGCAGAGACAGCTGGGAAACACCTTAAGCATGACTCAACTTAGGGGTAGAATTTTTCCACGTTGATATGCAGAAACACAATCAACAGCCCCTTGTGAATTCAGAAACTTTCTAATAAAAAAACCACTGAATAAAGTAAATAGTTTGAAACAAATGTTGACATTAAGGGTCAAGAAGAGAGTCAATGGAACCCCAAGTTACAGGAAACGCATTAAAGAAGGTACAAGTAATAATACATGCCAAGGATTCTTGCAAAGCATTTTGTATTATGCAGTTTTAGATCTCACAATAATTAGTGTGCAAGTGTGAGAAGATGAAGCCCCATGTGTTAGCTCATGGTCAAAATCAAATCTCATTGAGTCCCTTAAGGCTACTAGCTGTTATTTCTGCTAGCAGTTACTACCATCCTCCATCTGGAGAAACAAAAAAGAGAGGAAAATCCATCAAGGTACCCCCATCCTCACTTGTAACACTTCATACACAAGTGAGGGTAGGACTATATTCCTCCCAAAAAAATGATAAGAAGATGACAAGACATGGAAAAATGATGTGACAATATGTTACAGCAGTTGAGCTTCCCTCATAAGGGTCTACTACATTGTCCATCCATACCACTCTAGTTTTTACCTTAGCATCAATTGTGACTTGCACCTGAGAGCTAGGAGAGCTATGTCACATGGTTCGGGTTTGAATTGTTCGGCAATGATTTTGAATTTGAATTCTCTGATAAGGTTCGAATGAGGTTCAACATAACGTTCGATTACATATAGTGGAATTCATATATATTACTCATTATATATATAAATAAAATTACATTAATATAAAAGGTTTTGAAATAAAATATTATTTTATATAAAATTATATACAGCTTTATGTTAATTTAAAAATTTAAATAATAAATTTTATATGATAAATTCACATGAATAGAAAAAATTTAAAATAAAATATTGTTTTATGTAAAATGATATATAAATATGTGTTAATATAAATATTTTAAATAATATTTTTTAAGAACAATTGGGACACTAATTGGAAACCATTTGTGATCTCCTATTGACACCTGTATCAATGATTGATGGCCGAACTCGCACTTTCTTCACTACGGTACTCTCCATTCATCCAGGTTTCACGTTATGTTCAGCTAAAAGTGGGTTCTATGTTGAGCAAACCGTTGAGGGCCAGGGCTGATTCATTTAGTGAATGATAAAGGGATCACGGGCAAAGTGTTAATTTTAGTTAACCATGGTATGTTCTATGCTTAGAGCAATTTACTTCAATCCTTCTTATTAGCCCAATTCAATTTCAATTTTCCAGATATGCAATCACATAAACATTGACAGTAAATGCTGATAGAACATAAATAAATTGACAGAAGACAAGCCAAGACAAGAGACACAAATATTCTTATTATTCTTCTTATTCAGCAGAGAGAGAGAAAGTACAATTTACAGCAGTCAACAGGATATCTAAAGAAAAATTAACCTTCATAGTTTAGATTTCAGTTATTTTTATGAGATCTGTTGTGACAAACTGTTCCAGTGGAATATGCATAGCAGTTTACAGATCATTCAGCGCATATGCACATACAAAATTATGTCACCCATGCACAAGATCAGATCCTATATTTTGTTTTCATGATTGATTGATATGAAATTTTAGCAGTGGCAGAAGGGAAGAGAGAGATGACAGAGTTTTTTATGGGACAAAAATATTTAATGAAACATTAGAAGTGTAGTTAGTTTAAAAATAGATAAAAATCCAAGTTGAATTACTAACCATCACAGCCACCAATGTGTGTGCCTCCAATAAATACATTTGGGACAGTCCGCTGTCCTGTCCACTCCTGAAGAGCTGTCTGTAGCTCCTTTCCATCACCTGCACAAAAGTTAAAAGCCAAACAGAAGTTCCATGTAATCAAAATCAGATGCAGAAGATATTACACAAGCACCAATGAGAATAAAATGTGCTTATTAGCAGAACTTGAAGACAATATCCAGACAAACAACAAGAAAGTCTGATACAATTATTCCTAATGGGATTTTAAAAGGGAATCCCAACTGAATGGTCAAACCAGTCACCAGCAGGCACAGACACAATAAATAACTAAATATTGACATCATGTTGCAAGCAAACTATCATAATTCTTTCCTCAGGAAATTGAGAACAAAATCATGGAGGAGGGTATCAAGGCCTACAATATTCAAGTTTATATGAAGGCTTAATAATAGATAATGCATAATATTAACCAGATAAATAATGCCACGTCTTCATATGACAAATATGCCAGCTAATCTATGACTGTGACCATCAGTTTCTCATGCAATGACAGAACTCAAATGGGCACAAAAACATTTTTAAGGATTTTATGAATTAAGTGAAAAGAATCATAAATTACCAAAAGTGGTCAGTGAAATAATTACATCAAAATCAATCAATCAAAATCTTAGATCTCACTTGATAGTAAAAAACAAATTGAGAGAAGAACAAAACTCAAAATTATTCCCCTCTGAGATATTTTGTGGTGTATCAATCGACTTATCACAGAATAAGTACACCAGTACAATGGGACAGAGTGAATGCTACCCAAAATGATTTCCAAGATGATGGTTACTGTCTTTCCCTGATTTATTCGAGAAGATGAACATAACCTATAGAAAGAACCCATGCTCATGTTTTTGGCTCATCAGTTTTCAATGCTGCAGAAATTCCATCGTGACACAAATGTACCTTTCTCTAATGAAGGGTTTCCCGTGGTCAATGAGCTGGTGATTGTCACAATCAGCTTTTTCAAGCATCATCCACATAACTAGATACTTCATCAAAACCATAGAATGATTGCCTCAATAAGTTTTTTTTTGGGTAAGCAATAGTACCTTATCCAAAGTTACAATCCAATTTCTTCCCCTTCCAACCCTGACAAAATTTAAAAACGAATACTCAAATGCAGTGAAGCGAACATCGCGATTAAATTTCTATTTTTTCGCTGATCCGATTTAATCGCCGATTTTTTCAGCGATTTTTTTATTTTCAAAAAATCGCAATCCGATCTTAAAAAATCGTGCGCCCAAAAAACAGCGGCCTTTAACATGCAAATTTGATTTTTTTTTCCTCATTTTTGCAGAGAGAGGTTAAATGATCTACAAGGGCAAGAGAGGAGAAAAGTGAAGGAATTTAGCAACCCAAGCCAACAAAATTCAAATTTTGACCAAGTTTCTTCAGCAAAACGTTTTTTCCAGGTATGGGCATCAAATTTGACCATTTTTTTTGTTTTTTTCTTGTTTTTCCATGGGTTTCTATCACCCATGTATTTTTCATCATTTTTTATTGCATTTGGTTGTGTTTTTTGTTTTTTTTTTTTGTTTTATTGAGAGGAGAGGGTTTATTTTGGTCAAAAATGCAAAGAATTGGTTGCTAAATTTATTTTTTATATTTTTTCTTGCGCCCCTAGTTTTTTTCCATTATTTTTGCTTGGGTTTCAATATGTATTTTTCCCATTATTTTTGCATTGAGTTGAGGGGTTTTTTTGTGAAAAATTCAAAATGTTGTATGTAAAATTGTAATTTTTTTATTTTATTTTTTAACTTGCAAATTTTCTTGTGCCCTAGGTTCAAATTTCAAAGTTCAAAGTTCATCTTACAGTAAAACTCAAGAGTTCAACAAATTTACAAACATGGCAAGGAAATTGGATCCTTTGTGGGAATTTAATGAACCTGATCAAGGGTTTGACCGATCAAACTTGAGTTGCAAGTTATGTGGTCAACACATGACAGGGGGGGTATACATATTGAAATACCACCTTGCACAAGTTCTTGGACATGAAGTAGGGCCTTGCACAAATACCAATCCAGAAATAATCCAAAGAGCCCTCAAATCATTGGAAGAAATAGAAACAACTAAACTCAACAAGGCAGCGCTGAGGAGTCAAATATCAGGGTTTAGAGGTGACCATGAGAGTGGTAGTGTTTCTTCAACATCAGCATCTTCTACACCCAACCCCGTAGCTGCCTCCTCATATTTTGTTCCTAGAACCACTCCCGGTGCACAGCCATCTATCTCTTCACTTATTAAAAAAAAGAAGGAAAAAGCTAACAAGTTGTTGGGCAAACTGTTTTTTTAGAGTGATATTCCTTTCAGTGTTGCCAGGAACAATCCATTTTATCAGGCTGCGATTGATGATATCACTGTTGTTGGCCCAGGATACAAAGCCCCTTCATATGATGACTTTAGAGGGCGCATTCTTCAAAATGAGAAAGTTGACTGCACCAAGAGATTGGAGGAGTTAAGGGCATCATGGGAAGTCATGGGATGCACTGTGATGTCAGATGGTTGGACTGATCAAAAGGGTAGGACCCTTATTAACTTCTTAGTCAGTTGTCCCAAGGGGCCAATGTTTATGAAATCTGTTGATGCATCTACACATATCAAAGATGCACGATTATTATGTAATTTATTGGATGTGTTCATTCTGGAGGTGGGTCCACAAAATGTTGTCCAAATCATAACGGACGACGCTGCAAATTATGTTGCTGTTGGCAAGATGCTTATGGAGAGGCATCCGAGCATATTTTGAACACCTTGTGCTGCACATTGCATTGATTTGATGTTGAAAGACATAGGAAAGATTGATTCTGTCAAAGATATTGTAGAATCATGAAAGAGCATTACAAAATTTATATATAATCATGTATATGTGCTTCATTTGATGAGAACATTCACCAACAAGAAGGAGTTGGTGTGCCTTGCAATTACACGGTTTGCCACTAGTTTCATATCTCTTCAATCCCTCTTGAATTCTATGTGGGATTTGAAGAGAATGTTTCTTTCAAAGGAGTGGCGTGCTTTGACATAGAGGGAGAGGCCATCTGTAAGTTGGTTTCATATCAGGAAAGCTTCTGGGAGGGAGTGCAAGAGGTGTGCAGCGTTACTGAACCTTTGGTAAAGGTTCTTAGATTGGTTGATGGAGAGAAGCACGCAATGGGCTACTTGTATGAAGCCATGGATAGGGCCAAAGAAGCCATTCGCAGCTACTATGATGATAAGGGTGATGAGAGGTTTCAAAAACAACTTCTTGTATGGGAAGTGATTGATGAGCGATGGAACAACACACTCCATCGTCCCATTCATGCTGCAGGGATCTTCCTGAACCCCGAATTTGCTTACTCATGTAGTTTCTTATTTGATGCTGAGGTCATGGATGGTTTTTTCACTTGTGTTCAGAAGATGGTGCCATCTCCATCAGAACGTGCAGATATATCCAAAGAAATAGAGGTATACAAAATGGCAGGTGGCACATTGAGCTTTGACATGCTTGTCCAGGATAGGACTACTAAAATGTCAGGTAAGATTTTGACTGTTTCAAAATTCATTATCTCCTCAAGTTCATGAATCATAACTCCATACTTTGCTTCAACTTTCAATTTTCGAATTTTCATTATTTTAAAATTTTTCTTATGTTTGTAACTTTATAAGTTTATCTTATATGTTGTAACTTGTAACTTGTAGATGCATGGTGGAGGAGCTACGGTGGAAGATTACCAAAACTCCAAAATCTTGCCATTAGAATGCTCAGCCAAACATGTAGCTCTTCAGGATGCGAGCGCAACTGGAGTGTATTTTAAAAAATACACACCAAAAAGCGCAACAGGTTAAAAACTTAAAATATTCCAACTGATTTTTTGAATTCATTAAATAAATTTTTTTTATAATTATTAATTTATTATTTTTAATATATATTTTTAATTTATTAATTTATGACCCTTGTACGGGTTGGAGTCCCAGCACCTCAATGACATGGTTTACGTCTACTACAATCTTAGATTGTGGGTGAGACAACTTGAGAGGACACCTGATATGCAGGCCATCTCTTTAAATGTGATTGACACCACTGCTACATGGAAGGTTGAGGCTGAGAGGCCTATCATGGATTCAGCCCCTGATTGTATAGAGCAGGAGGTAGTGGAGGGGGAGGAGGACGAGAAGGAGGAAGAGGAGCAGCAGCAGCAACAGCAGCAACAGAAGGAGGAGGTGACACCAACTACCCCTGCTACCGGTAGAGGACGTGGTCTACCTCCTTTAGCTCTTGGTGCTTCAAGTTCTAGAGCACAACAGAGTCCATTGCCAACCCCGCCAGCTTCTGCATCTAGAGGGAAAGTTGTTACAATTTCTCACAAGAGGGGCAGAAGAAATCAGTAGTATAGGTTATATGGTGCATTCCTTTGTATATGACATTATGCCTCATGATATGAGATACATTATTATATTTTTTATTGATATTTTGAGGTTGAGTTGAGACTCAAGACTTAGTATTCAGGATGTTAGGTCCTCGTAATTTGTCAGAATGGAAAAACAAATGAATAGGGGTAACATCAAACCAATCTTTGGAGTCCTAGGACCTAGTCTTCCTAGACTCAGAGAGGGCTCTCTCTATACTTGTGTGAAAAATGTAACTTTATATGATTTTAGGGTTTTGATTTTAAGCTAGTTGTAGGGATTAGGGTTTGCTTGTTTGTTTGTTTGGTTGGGTAGGTTATCAAGTAGAATAGATAGAGTAGGAGAGATTTAGACCATTGGGCTATGGAGTCTGCAAAGGGTCTAGAAAGTACAACAATAGGTCAAGGGTGCTTCGGAGGGCAAGTATAACAAAGCCAAATGGATCTTCAAGGCTTAGGTGAGTGAAGTGAACATTAAATTATGAACAGAGTAGGTGCAAAGGGCAGTTAAGAATCCTTTGACAAATACTGCAACAAGAGAGGTCTTTAGGAACACTATGCGTGAAGAAATAACCAAAGACAGGGCATACCATACTCCTTTGACCAAACCCAAGCAAGTAAACTCAAAAAACAACTATCTAGTAAACCCTAGAGAGCAGAGAACTCTTAACCTCTCTAGCTATCTACCTTCAAAGAAAGAAAACATGCAAGCTAACATATAGTAATGACTAAAGGTAAGGGAACTCCTAAAATTCCTTAATCATACTACAGAGAACTTCAAAGCAACCATTCAAGATGGACAAAAGGGCAGGGCAAACCATAAACCTCTTCAGTCAATCCTAATCAGCAATACTTCGAAGTAAAGACCTCAAAAAAAAATGTTTAAGTGATCCCAAAGGGCAGGGCTAACCATAAACCTCTTTGGCACTGACTCCATTCAATCATTCTTGAGATTAACAAGCTGAGTGGGATTAGAGAGCGACTCTTTGTAGTTTGTGATTCCTACTTTTATAAAGGAATGGGACCGTTTGGTTCACCAGCTAGGCATGCTGTAATCATTGTAACAGGCAGTCCCGTTGACCTTTTTGTGGTCATTCGTTGGACATTAATAAAATTATCTTATCTTATCTAAACTGACCAAGCAGGGGAAAACATGAGAGCAAAAGAAGCAAACAAAATTAATGTGCTTTTGACAGCATACCTTGAGCTAAAATTTCTGTCCTAATGTAAGAGAAAGATTAAACAAAATGAAAACATAAGAAGACATGTACAAAATGAGAAAGAATCACCATTAGCCATGTTCATGAATCCTGCAAAGTGCTTGTGTCATTGATATTCGTTTCAGAACCTTCATAATGCTCCAAAACCAAAAACTCCTCACAACTCCAAGTCTATGAGGTTTTTTCCACAATCCACCAATATCCAACCAACAAAATACAATGAGGCCTCCATGCTCTATTTAACTTGCATTGGAGGGTCAAAACCCTAACTAGGGTTTTAGCAACTATTAATTACTCATAAATGTCATTTATGTCCAAAGAGACCATGCAAGGCCCAAGGCACAAAATGTCTAATTCAATAAAGGCAAAATAACTCCTCAACCAACTTTGGCAAGAAAAACTGACTTTGAGGCTCCTCAATAACTCCAAAATATCTTCAAGTGTGTTTTGTTGACTTTTTGGCAAGGGCGCAGCATAGAGGTCCAAGGGCGCAGCGCCTACACTGGAAAAATAGGTCATCTTGCAGTTGAGTTTTGAAGGCCTTCTCGATGTCCGAATGAACTCCATGATAGCTCATTAGAAAGCTTGTCAAGTCTACTTTCCAAAATTCCCTTCGGTTTTCCATTTGGTGTCCATTTTCTTGTCCAAAAACTCATTCTCCCAAGACTACTCAAGGCGCAGCACCAGCTCTGAAAACAAGGTAGAAAGGTTAAATTTTGCATGTTTTTGGCCCTTTTGGAGGACCAGTTTTGCTCCAAATGAGCTGAAACTTGGTGAGTGTGATGTACTTGGCCTAAGGAACCCAAAAATGTAAAGTTTGCCTCTAATGGATGCCCCAAAAAAGAGCGCAGGGCCAGTGGCGATGTGCCTTTGGCCCTTCAAATCAGTCAATAATTCAAAATTTACAAAAAGTTCCCAAAACTTGGATTTGTCTTGCTCATTAGGTTTGCGATGCTTGTAGGGGATGGATTAGCTAGGTTACCAAGTTTTTATTTCTCTTTTGCCTTCTTGAGGGCTTTCCCTTATTAGCATCTACTTCATTTTCCTTATCCTCATTGATGTTTGCCTTATTGTTCTCTGCATCACTGTCTTCTTCTACTTTAATGTTAGGTGCTTCATCACTTTTTCCTTACTGTCATCATGGCTCTTTGTTTCACTGCCTTCTGCATCCTTACTGCCTTTTGCACTGCTTTCTACACTGCCTTGTGCTTCATCATCATTTGTCTTACTACCTTCACTATCACCATGGCTTTTTGACACACCTTGCAATGATGTAAAATTTATAGGAAAAAAAGGCATGTGATGTCAATGTTTTTGCAAGGTAAGGGACGATTGTCATGTCAAGCCTTGATGGATGACAAACTTCAAACCATTGCAACCACCTTAATTTCAACTCCTGTCTAGGCTGATATTCTTTATGGGTAGATGTAATGAGGTAAACAGTGCTTTCAAGGTTTGAAGCTTAGGGTGTGATTCTTTAGGGTTTCATTGCTATTCCAAAAACTATTAGAATTGCTTTGAAAAAGAGTGCATGTGAAGGTATTTACCCTTGAGAAGGCTTGAGGGACCCTTGGTAGAGATATGGAGGGTTTGTGAGTTGATTAGATGTTTGCAGGGTGCAGGAGGCCCTCCTGGCCAAACGCGCAGCGCCCAGGTGAACGGGGTATCGGGTCGGGCAAAGGCGCAGCGCCTTGTGCCAGGCGCGTAGCACCAAGGCCTTTATCGGGCCTGTTGGGCAAGATCTGGCAAGGGCGCATCACCTTGGGAAAATGCATGGGAAAAATTTTCAGGGGTGCAGTGCCACTTTCCAGACGCACATCGCCAAGCAATTTCGTCCAATTTTGACTTAGAAATTTCCAATTTCTTTTCCTTGACAGCTCTTGATCTCTCTGAAGGCAAAAAATGATTCATTTTGAAATGTCTCATGAGCTTTTATGGACTTAGGAATTTTAATTCAATCTTTGAAATCCACTTCCTAATGTTTACAAGTCTTTTTTCCCTTTCTTTCACTGATAGTCTTTATGCCTTTCTGTTTGCAGGTGACTAGAAACACCTGAGGTAGCTTCTTCCCTTTGTTCCTTGAAGACTTGACATGTTTATCTTGATGATTTTGTGATGTTTACACATACCAGCTTGCTTCAAAATCCTTTGTGATTTCCATCATGACACTCACCTCAACCTTTTACCTTTGCTAGCTTGTAGTTTGTTGAGATCACTAAGTTTAGCTTTTCTTTTGGTCTTTGACATTTGATATGTTTCTTTTAACACAGCAGCAACTCAGAAAAACTCTTCCTTTGTTCCTATCATGCAGTCTAGTTCCTCATTTCACCTCCTCTAACCACCTTTGATTTGCATGTGCCTGAAAACACTGATTTTGACCTTTCTTTTGCTATTGATGCATGACAAGTTCACCTCTCACAAGTTGGAGATCTTATCACAATGATATCTTCAAAAATCCCTTTGCTTTCACCATGAAACTCAACTTTTTCCTTTCCACTTTGACTGGCAGTTTTACATTGTTTGTAAGCAAGGCTGCAAGATTTCTTCATTGAGGAGCAAACCTCCTATCTTACCAACTTTCTGCTGATAGACCCTTTATCATTCCTGCAAAAGTGTCAAGCTTGTCCATTACCTCATGTTCAGACTCTGAAACTGAATGATAGTCTTCTTTGGAAATGATGACCTTGGAACACATGAAACCCTAATTGACCTAGTGGGAGGATTCTTTGACCTGGTCTTTGACTAAAAATTGGCTTAAAGTCTTCAAGTGTAAAAACAGAGTATTGACAAAGTGGTGGATTGAAGATCCAAAATCCAATGTACTTGATTTATCTAAAGAGCCTACAAAGATAGTTTTGAGACCATCAATGCTTGAGGAACCTGGTGAACATGGGAAGATGTAAAGTAGAGTTATGGGCAAGGGGAAAATAGAGTAATGAGGTCATAGGTGGGAAAAAGGATGGAGATGAGTGGCACAAACCCATAAGGAGCTTTTTAGGAATGACAGGGTGACCATGGAATGGCAAAATGATAGAATAGTGAAAAATTTTCTCTAAGGATAATGAACGCAGTGAGATTTCTAAAACTCATAACGTTCAAAGAATGTTGTTTTTAGAAATCTAGAACCAATATTTAGTCATCTACAGATAATGAAAAATACTGATGACTAACACAGGACATGATTTAGTTTTATGTGTGATGTAGCACTAGATAATGAAAAATATTTTGATGTGCCTTCAAAATATTGCTCTAAAATAAAATTTGCTTAAATCAAATGAAAAGAAAAAGTAATCTTGAAAAATGAAACAAGAAACTATTAGCACAAGATGCAAAACAAACAAATGCTTTTAGGCATACCGTCATTGCCTATTTAGGCAAACCGTCCGAGGGTTTGTAAATCATCATTCAAGTATTCAATAATTAATAAAAATATTACATTAGTGTGTAAATCTGCAAGTGATTTCAGCATTCAATCTGGCTCTCTTTTACAGTGGTATCAGAGCCTCTGGGGGCCTCTGGCGAATCTCTAAAAAACCATTCATCACTCCACCAGTCGCTCACTGCTCGCACCCTTCGTTGCTTCTCATCCGTTGCTCCGCCTTTCTCCCCTGTCTAATTGTCCCTCACCACTGACGCCTCTGCACACATCTTATTCCACTGTGTCTTCCGCCTTGTTGTTCTCGACCGCACAAAACCCCGACGTATAGTGCCCTGTACGACTCTGCCGCCTTTCACTCACGATATTCCTGTCGTCCTCGGCTCCGTCTCACAGTCCACCATGTCACTGTAACTCCCACAACGGTCTAACACATCCACTCCAATCCAGTTGGTCGTCAACATTGTTCACTACCCTTTTTTTATTCTGTTGTCGTACGTGTTCTTCCGACCACACTTCAAACCGTCCTATCCCTTCATGACCGGCACACCGTTCCAACCATCCCTCTCTGCCATTCCCAATAGCCACTATAGTCCGAATTATATACATTGAAGTTATACAACATAGTGTTAAATAGTTTATTATTATACACTTTATTATATAAGTTCATTATAATAAATTTGTTAGATAGTTTATTATTATACACAATTATATAAGTTCATTATAATAAAGTTATATAGTAATTATTAAATTAAATATTAAAAAAAAAAAAAAACATTGGTTCCACCAAGAAAAAGAAAAATAAAATGGGG
Organism: Pinus albicaulis; assembly: GCA_034641835.2. Classification (NCBI taxonomy): domain Eukaryota; kingdom Viridiplantae; phylum Streptophyta; class Pinopsida; order Pinales; family Pinaceae; genus Pinus; species Pinus albicaulis. Next base: position 707,848,518 of record CM076576.1, on the reverse strand, counting down.
AATAATAATGATGATTCAAAAAAATTTCAAGAACTCGATAAAATGTGACGGCGCCTCGATAATATGGAAAAGAAGCAAGCGGAGAGGGTCAAAATAGGCTACTTGCAACTCAAGAAGGAATGGCAAACGATATTAAAAGGGTAAATAACATTGAGAGAATGTTGCTACGCATATAGACCTAGTTAATGGGAGGATTTAATCTTGTTTTTAATCCTTTAATTACTCAAAAACCAACACAAAGTCCCAAGACTCCAGAAGGCAAAGAATTTCCAAATCATGAAATTCCGCAAATGCATGGAATTCCGCAAATGCATAGAATTCCACAAACGTCACAAATACACTTCCAAGGAAGTCATTACTATACAAAATTTCTAGAAAAGACTACCAACGAATTAAAAGAGAACTACCTAAGTACGATGGTAAATATAATAGAGGCACTATTGTATGCGTTAATAAAATGGAGGCCATTTTTTAGTCAAATCTGCCAATAGGTGAGCAAGAGAAGATCATGGCCGCATCCAACAACTTGAAAGTTGAAGCATATAATTGGTTCCTATGGTGGTCTGCCAAATGTGAAGCTCATTCATTCCTTTGGAAAAAATTTGTGGATGCCTTGCTAAAAAGGTTTCATGACAAAGAAGAAGATGATATCTACGAAAAATCCATTCATCTCAAGCAAAATGGGCCTGTAAGCGAATACACCCACGAATGGGAAGTATTAGTTGTAAGACAAAGGATTTTATGTTGAAGAACTGCTAAAAATGTATAGATGTGGACTTAAGGAATATATCCGAACAGAATTGAAGTTGTACAAACCCAAAGCCATTGAAGAAGCCAGACATGCAACAATAATTGTTGACCGAAAATATAAATTTCATAAAACACCATATGCCAGTAATGAAAAGTCAAGTAATTACTCAAAAGGGAAGTCAAGTAAGTCTCCTCTAGACAAGTCTAGTAAGTACATTCCACCCTCGTTGCAAGGAGGAAAACAACAGTCAAGTTTTGAATGGAAAAAGGATGGCAAATGTTGGATGTGCGGAGACAAATATTCTCCACGACACAAGTGCAACACACAAAAACTCTACAACTATGAAGCAGAACAAGAAGAGGAATCTTCAAATAGTGACTTCGACGAATAAACTAACGAAGAAAATGAAACTCCTAATCCAGATCCAGAAGAGGAAAATATGTCGAGAATTTCTCTAGCAGCTATTACAGGGATAGCCCAGCCACAAACATTAAAGCTGAAGGGACATGTTAAGAAACAAAACATTATCATATTAATAGACTCAGGAAGCACCCTCAATTTTATAAATGTTAATGTAGCAAAGAGGCTAATGAGATGGAGTCTAGCTTTTACACAGTTCCCTTGTGAGGTGTAGATGTCGTCCTGGGAATACAATGGTTACAAACGTTGGGGATGTATTTCGCAAATCACCAGAAACAATTCATAAAGTTCAAATGGAATGGAAGAAAGTATAAATTGTTCGGGTTCCAGGCTCCTACCCAGATCATATATGCACAACAAATGAAGAAACTTATCCGAGAGAGAGCACCAGTATTCGTCACACAATGCCAAAAGTTAGAATTGTTATCTATGGAAGGGGCTTACCAACAATCTGAAGTTACATCCCTAATCCAGAAAAATGACAAGGTATTTCAAGAATTGCCCATGAAATTACCTCCCAAAAGGAAGATCGAACATATCATTGAAGTCAAACAGGATGCGGCACCTATAAATATCAAGCCATATCGCTATCCCCATCATCATAAAACAGAGAAAGAGAGACTAATACAAGATTTGTTAAAATGTGGAGTCATTACGAAAAGCAGAAGTCCATATGTGGCTCCAGTAGTGTTAGTCCGAAAGAAAGATGGATCCTTCCGGTTGTGTATAGATTATCGAGGATTAAACAACATTACTATTAAACAAAAATTTCCCATTCCATTTATTGATGAGATGTTGGAGAAACTCCATGGTGCAAAATATTTTTCGGAATTAGATTTGAGACCAGGCTATTATCAAATCCGAGTAAGATTAGAAAATGTCGAGAAGTCTGCATTGAGAACTCATGAAGGAAATTATGAGTTTAAGGTAAACATTTCGTCCCCCTTCCAGGCAACCATGAACGAACTCTTTCGCCCATACTTGCAAAAAATTATATTGGTTTTCTTTGACGATATCCTCGTCTACGGCAAAACATGGAAGGAGCACTTCAAGCATCTAGAAGAAGTACTTTTCGTCTTGGAGAAAAATCAATTTTATGCAAAATCATCAAGATGTACCTTTGGACAAAAGGAAGTCGAATATCTGGGACACATCATATCCAAAGTAGGATTCAAAGTAGATTCCAGCAAGATTAAAGCGAACAAAGAGTGGCCCAAACCGAAGAATATATCAAAACTTAGGGAATTCCTTGGATTAACCGAATACTACAGAAGATTCATAAAAAATTACACACATGTGACTGCTCCCCTAACGAATCGCATGCCTCAGGATTTGGGGTTGGAGCAGTATTGATGCATGACGGTCGCCCAGGTATACAAACCCAGATAATGGGAGGATTTAATCCAGTTTTTAATCCTTTAATTACTCAAAAACTAAAACAAAGTCCCAAGACTCCAGAAGGCAAAGAATTTCCAAATCATGAAATTCCACAAATGCATGGAATTCTGCAAATGCATAGAATTCCGCAAACGTCGCAAATACACTTCCAAGGAAGTCATTACTATACAAAATTTCCACAAAAAGACTACCAACGAATTAAAAGAGAATTACCTAAGTACGATGGTAAATATAATAGAGGCACTATTGTATGCGTTAATAAAATGGAGGCCATTTTTTAGTCAAATCCGCCAATAGGTGAGCAAGAGAAGATCATGGCCGCATCCAACAACTTGAAAGTTGAAGCATATGATTGGTTCCTATGGTGGTCTGCCAAATGTGAAGCTCATTCATTCCTTTGGAAAAAATTTGTGGATGCCTTGCTAAAAAGGTTTCATGACAAAGAAGAAGATGATATCTACGAAAAATCCATTCATCTCAAGCAAAATGGGCCTGTAAGCGAATACACCCACGAATGGGAAGTATTAGTTGTAAGACAAAGGATTTTATGTTGAAGAACTGCTAAAAATGTATAGATGTGGACTTAAGGAATATAGCCGAGCAGAATTGAAGTTGTACAAACCCAAAGCCATTGAAGAAGCCAAACATGCAACAATAATTGTTGACCGAAAATATAAATTTCATAAAACACCATATCCCAGTAATGAAAAGTCAAGTAATTACTCAAAAGGGAAGTCAAGTAAGTCTCCTCTAGACAAGTCTAGTAAGTACATTCCACCCTCGTTGCAAGGAGGAAAACAACAGTCAAGTTTTGAATGGAAAAAGGATGGCAAATGTTGGATGTGCGGAGACTAATATTCTCCACGACACAAGTGCAACACACAAAAACTCTACAACTGTGAAGCAGAACAAGAAGAGGAATCTTCAAATAGTGACTCCGACGAATAAACTAACGAAGAAAATGAAACTCCTAATCCAGATCCAGAAGAGGAAAATATGTCGAAAATTTCTCTAGCAGCTATTACAGGGATAGCCCAGCCACAAACATTAAAGCTGAAGGGACATATTAAGAAGCAAAACATTATCATATTAATAGACTAAGGAAGCACCCTCAATTTTATAAATGTTAATGTAGCAAAGAGCCTAATGAGATGGAGTCTAGCTTTGACACAGTTCCCTTGGGAGGTGTAGATGTCTTCCTGGGAATACAATGGTTACAAACGTTGGTGATGTATTCCGCAAATCACTAGAAACAATTCATAAAGTTCAAATGGAATGGAAGAAAGTATAAATTGTTCAGGTTCCAGGCTCCTCCTACCCAGATCATATATGCACAACAAATGAAGAAACTTATCCGAAAGAGAGCACCAGTATTCGTCACACAATGCCAAAAGTTAGAATTGTTATCTATGGAAGGGACTTACCAACAATCTGAAGTTACATCCCTAATCCAGAAAAATGACAAGGTATTTCAAGAATTGCCCATGAAATTACCTCCCAAAAGGAAGATCGAACATATCATTGAAGTCAAACAGGATGCGGCACCTATAAATGTCAAGCCATATCGCTATCCCCATCATCATAAAACAGAGAAAGAAAGGCTAATACAAGATTTGTTAAAATGTGGAGTCATTACGAAAAGCAAAAGTCCATATGCGGCTCCAGTAGTGTTAGTCTGAAAGAAAGATGGATCCTTCCGCTTGTATATAGATTATCGAGGATTAAACAAGATTACTATTAAACAAAAATTTCCCATTCCATTTATTGATGAGATGTTGGAGAAACTCCATGGCGCAAAATATTTTTTGGAATTAGATTTGAGACCAAGCTATTATCAAATCCGAGTAAGATTAGAAGACGTCGAGAAGTCTACATTGAGAACTCATGAAGGAAATTATGAGTTTAAGGTAAACATTTGGTCCCCCTTCTAGGCAACCATGAACGAACTCTTTCGCCCATACTTGCGAAAAATTATATTGGTTTTCTTTGACGATATCCTCGTCTACAGCAAAACATGGAAGGAGCACTTCAAGCATCTAGAAGAAGTACTTTCCGTCTTGGAGAAAAATCAATTTTATGCAAAATTATCAAGATGTACCTTTGGACAAAAGGAAGTCGAATATCTGGAACACATCATATCCAAAGTAGGATTCAAAGTAGATTCCTGCAAGATTAAAGCGATCAAAGAGTGGCCCAAACCGAAGAATATATCAAAACTTAGGGAAATCCTTGGATTAACCGAATACTACAAAAGATTCATAAAAAATTACACACATGTGACTGCTCCCCTAACGAATTTACTAAAGAAAAATTCCTTTCAATGGGACAATAAGGCAGACGAATGCTTTGAATCCTTAAAAGAGATAATGTCATCTACCCCAGATTTCTCCAAACATTTTGTGGAAGAATGTGATGGCTCAGGATTTGGGGTTGGAGCAGTATTGATGCAAGACAGTCGCCCCATAGCTTACAAAAGTCAAAAGCTTAATAAAAGGGAAAGCTTGAAGTCTACCTACCAAAAAGAGATGTTGGCCATTATTCATGCATTAACCAAGTGGCGTTAATAATTATTAGGAAGCAAGTTTTCAATCTGCATAGATCATAATAGTCTTCATAGTCTTCAGTGCATGTTACAACAAAAAACCTTATCAACAGAATAACAAAAGTGGATAAAGAAACTGTTAGGTCCCTATAATACTAGTGTAGCCCCTTTATTGTTACTCTTAGTGTATCCCCCTATTGTTATTGTTGTGGCGATGTAGCCCCCATATTTTTATTGTTATGCCTCATTGAAGCCCACTATTGTTATTGTTGTGTCCTTACAATATTATTGTTATGTAGGCTCTAATTATATTGTGACCCCTTAGACTCATATATATAGCAATGAGGTCTATTCATTTGAATCATTCAAGAATTGTACATTTATGTGATTTAAAGGAGGTTTCCCCCTCGAAGAGGCTAATTTTGAAGTCGTTGATCTATCTTTTTTGTGATCTGATTACATTGTATTTGGTATCAGAGCTTTGGATTCTAGAGTTTTGCTGCTTCAAATAGGTCATCTTAGCATTTTCGTTGTAAATTTTTTTCTTCGAAGCTTCAGAAACTGAAATTGCAACCACGTGGAGCCAAAATCTTGGTGAACTTCGTTTAGGAATTTCAAATCTAAGTTCGCTATATTTTATGATATATGGGCCTAAGAAGTTAGGGTTTCTGCATGCTCCAAAATTCAGTCTTAAACAATTGACCAAAGGAAAATCGTCATAACTTTCTCTTCAAGCATCGGATTTGAATTTCGTAATAAGTGACAGAAAGTGCATGGACTATAGTTTCTCCTGTATTAATTTCGGGGCCAAAAGCAAAAACAGTGACACATGGCATTCCATAAATGTTTGCTCTACTGAACTAGTCCATAATCAGGTCATCGTGGGAGAATTGGGATAACATTATCTTGAAGAATCCAACTTTGGTCTGACTTATGGCGTTGGAAATGAAAACTTAGTGTGATACCACAAGACGAAATTTCAGACCTTGAACAACCAAAATTACAAAGATATTACCGTTTCAATATTGAAAAAAGCAAGAAAAATGTGTGTATTTTTTTAAAATTGTGCGTAGCTTTTGTCTGAAAAATCAATTTGAAGTGATTTAAAGGACATAGTGAAGCATAGATGTCATTCCAAAATTACTCGAAGCAAAAAAGTGGACACACCTAGTAAGCAACCAGAAATCTCTACTATGACGCATGAAGAAGAGTAAAAAATGCAACATGATATATCAAAATTACGAGACCAAGTGCAACAAATTTCTCTCTCACAAAGAGAGACCAAAAATGAAATGGAAGCTAAGATAAAAGGTTTGAAGAATGGTATAGAAACAAAAATGGGAGATTTGAAGGATGGTTTGAAAGCAGATAGGAAGGTTTGAAGGATGGTTTAAAAACAGAAATGAAAAGGGACCTGGAAGATTTGAAAGAAGGTTTGACAAAGTTGCTACAAGAAATGCTTCCTAGTGCTAACAAGGTACTACATGAAAATCATGATGAGGATAAAACGAATACTAACTTAGATTTTAGAGACTGCAATAGTGGGTTGAAGACTAGCCACATTCCAAAGATTGATGTGAGGAAATTTGATGGCAAGGATCCAGTACGCATTGCATCTTTATATTTAGAACAAAATCAATTTGTGTGGTATTGATGGCTTTGTTCTCTTAAATCAATTGTCACTTGGACAATTTTTGTGGAAGAATTGGTAGCACATTATGAGGATGCAAAGAGTAATACCTTCTTTAGCCAATTGATTAATCTGAAACAAAAGGGTTCAATGGCGGAGCACATTGAGGACTTCCAAAGACTGAATATCAAGGTAAATGATATTCCAGAGGAACATAGGATTGATGTTTTCATAGGAACTTTAAAGGATAACATCCAACATGATGTTCACCTTTGAGAACCTAATTCATTGCAGAAGGCATTCAAGGTGGCAAAAAAAGTTGAAAGATAAATTATGGCAACAAGCAAGTCTACCACTCACAACTATAAAGAGGGAAGTGTTGTTGCTTCTAGCCTTCCACAACCTACAAGGTTGGCACCACAACAATTGGAGGAAAAAAAAGCAATAGGGTTTTGTTATAGTTGTGATAGCAAATACACTTGTTGACCACTCTTTGTCAATGACCCCATAGCAGTACACCCCATTTTTGCAAATGGGATTCATCGTGTTCGAGGTGTTCACAACATTCAGATTCCATCATCAGCCGACAATTTTATAAATGATGTAAACCCATTCTACATGTTTATGATGTAAATGATCTAAGTAAGACCATCATGTATGTAACAACCTAGGTAAGCCTAGTATTTTGGTGACGATTTCTATCCTAGGAGGTTTTTTGTCTCACTGATTCATTTGTGTTTCTTGACACAAATGATCGGTAAAGTTTTCCCCTCCAGCCTCACTCTAAAGCTAGGGTGGATTTTGTCGTCAAGATACTAAGTGGGCCCTAGTGTTTTCTATCGAGTCTTTGTAAAAGTAGTTTGGGAATAATCCTAGCTAATTGGCTAGATTATTTTATTACAAGCTACTTGGTCTACCAGATCATTCTTTGAGTGTTATATAACTAATAGAATAAATACAAATAAATGTAATTACTAAATAGTCAACTAAAGATTATGTTAAGTAGTCATTAGTTAACTGAAAAGGCATGTCTAAATGACATGCCCAATCATGAAAGGTCACCTGCGTAAGTATATAAGCAGGGCTTCATTGTAACATTTCTCATCACTTATACATTTTATATATTAATAAATTATTATTACAAATACCTCTTGTCTATTTTACAATTAAAGTCAACAAGCCTACAGTTTTGTTGTTTCATTGAGTTGCAGAATTGGGTAACTATTTGAGGGTCTATCACGAATGGGTTTTCCCCCTTCATGTGTCAACATGTGTTTATCTTATGTAATGAGGGTTGGAAAAATAATTATTCCCCTCATGAGTCAATTAATTAAATTTTCTGGCCAAATTAAATTAAAAATCGTAAGCCTGAAATTCAAATAATTTTAGGTCCCAGGCCAAGGGAATATGAGAATTTTGAGAACTTTTGGACCCTTGGTCCTTGGTAGTTAATTCAAAGTCAAATTTTTGAAGTAATTAACTCAAAAATATTATTTTTGAGGTAATTAACGCAAAAATATTATTTTTGAGTTAATTAAAAAGGAATTAAATGATAAATTCGAATTTCCTCAAAAACTTGTGATTTTGATGGATGACATTAAGAGATGATTAAATCTTTTTCGATGGTCAAGATTACTTTGACAGAGATCAACCGAACTACCATTGGAGATTTTATCTTATAAATTAGAAGTCTTTGTCTGTCATATGCATTCGATCTTTGGATCGTGCACTTGTTCTGAGAAGCTCTTGTAACTTTTGTTGATCAATAAAATAGAAAGACTTTGGGATTACAGACTTTGGTGTTCCTTTTCCAGCTCTATGTGGTGATATTGTTTGTACTAGCATTTGATGGTTGATAGCCTTTATGGATTGATTTGCATACAGATATCTTATGCAAATTTCTGGGTTTTCTTAAATTTCATTTTGATTTGATAGAAATATCAGGTATCTATGTTTCTAAATGATCTTATGGTTATTTTTTAAATCACTATTAATCTAAAATTCAGATCTATGTGTGCAGAGGTCATTATTCAGGATTTGGGCATTTGGGGAAATCTTCAGCTAGATCAGCCGACTCTCAGATTCCAAAAAAATCTGAAAAAGCCCATTGTCTCCTAATTTTTGAAGTTATCTTACGGAAATTTTTTTTTGCAGGGTCCTCTTGGGCTTGTGCCTCTCTTAATTTCTCTTTTTCTATATGGTGCAAAATGGTTTTAAATATGGCCATGAGGTCTTTTGATCTGTAGGATAGCATTGTAAATTTGCAAATATCGATTTTTTTTACTCATCGGGGTTTAAAGTTTTTTTATTTACTGTGCATATATTGGGTTTTGGGTTCCTTGTTTTCTGATTTTGTGCAGGTTTTACTGGGAGATTTTCAGAAAAAATTATATCTGAGCCAGATCTAGGCCTTGGAAGATAAAAGCTGGTCTCAAGATCGAATTTGGCTGCAAATCTAGACTTTATCTTGCTTCACAGTTTAAATAATCGCAGGTGCATTCATTTTTTTTTAATTTGGAAAAAATATTTGATTGTGTTGGGTAAAAAAAAAAAAAAAAATTGAAATTGGTGTGTTGCCTATGCATAATTTCGATCTGCAACCTTTCTTCTCCCTCCTCAAGTGTCGCTCTGTCGGTTGCTCCCTTGCCTACGATTTCTCCACGCTGCTCCCTCTCTCGTCCGTCTGCCATCTTCGCTGCAAAACCTCCCTTCGTCCACACTGTTTGCTGCCCTTCTTCCCTATGGCTTCCATCCCTCAGCATTCACGCAGCCCTTTGCTAGCTTCTCCACGCTACTCTGCGTGTCCTCATCCCTTGCCTCATCCGCGTGATCCCTTACTCACATCCATCGTCCGCTACCCGCATCTTCCTTTATCCCTTGCGTTGACCTGTCCATCCCTCTCTACGTGCCCTCCTCGCTGGCCACCATACCTACGCACAGTTCTCATCTTCGCCTTCATGCAATCTCTATCGTCCTCTCTGCCATCCACTCGACCTGCGGGTGTTCCATTCCATTTTCTCCCGCTTAACCCGCAGTCAAAACTTTCAAACCATATCAAACAAAACATTAACGCATCTAATATTTTTTTTATTAACTTTAGATTTCGATTTTGATTTTTTTTTTTTAGTTTAGTTTTGACCTTAACATTTTTTAAACTTTAGACTTTTAAAAAAATAATTAAAATTTAAAATCTAATACTTTATTTTTTAAACTTTTCATTTTTTCAATAGTTTTAGATTTATTTTAGATTTTGTATTTTCATTCATTTTAGATTTTTTTTGAGAGAGAAATAAAAAAATTTAAAAACGCTCAAAACATTAAAAATTTTAACTTCAAAAATAAATGAAAATTTTAAAAATATTTAAAAATAAATAAATAAAAAATCTTCAACATTTAACATTAGGAAATTTTGTTTTAAAATTTTTTTTTGGAAGTGGTCTTGGGTGTTAAAGAAAGAGGAAAAATCTAAATTATTCCATAGTCAAAGGTGATTTTTTTATTATTTTTAACATGTCCAAAGTTTGACTATAGGATAAATTTTAATTTCTGGATTGGGATTACTAAGAAGATCATTTTAATTCAGAATTGTTTGAAATGTTTAGCATTTGAATTCGATGGTCCTTTCATGATAATGTCTTTTCGGAATTTAAATTGTTTAAATCTCACATCTGGTTCGAAATATTTTTTCATGTTTAGCGTCTATTGGGATTAATTGCCGTTTAATTGGCTCTAAATGTGGTTTTAATTACTTGAATTGATATTAATAGCATATTAAGTTTGAAAGCTCAAGTGATGATAAATTGCATGTCTTTCTTTCCTAGATCGAATATCTTTAATGCATGATATTGAAAGATTATGAAAATGTTTTGTTCTCTTTGAGCTAGAATTGCATTGGAATTATGAGTTTATATTTAATCGAAAGTTAAATCACATTGTTGAAAGGGGCGTATCTTTCAAATTGATAAATTGAGCATTTAATCAAAGAATTGAATATTGTGGTGGTGGATTGGTTTCTTACATAATAGGATAGTTGTCCATTTTAGCAACAATTATCTATCAGTTACTTGATCCTAATTTCATAACGGAATAATTGACTCCATAAAGCACTCGTTTCAAAATTTTAATCTAATTGAATCTATTAAATCTTGTTAAATCTTAAGCAAGTACTTGGTTGTTTAACTGTGTCTCCTGAATTGGTTGGTTCCCAACTAATTCTCTTTCTTCGATTTCGTTAGGGTCTACCCCCTTAGTCTACAAGAAGACAGCTTAAATAGAGAGATTAGGGATCAAGGTGACACCCCCCGATTTGAGTCGTTGTCGCGGTGCCTAGACATTCTGTGCGACAAAACTTTTTGGCGTCGTTGCCGCAGATAGAGTTTTTTTGTCCCTAGTCTTAACGACATTTTCTAATCTTCTAATCTTTTTTCACCATTCATTAGCTCGTCACACGACCTAACATTTTCTGGCGTCATTTCATTTCTTCATCTTTTCATCACCTTATCTTTCGTCATCTCACTAATCCTTTCATTATTGGCACCTTTAGCACTTGGACATTTCGGTTGGCTTCTTGTTTGGGTGGCGACTCCACTTATTCATCTATTTTACTCCCAAACAAGAATCCCTCCCTGATATCCATCTGCTTCTCTCGACTAATTTTTCGGTTTTTTAATCAGATTTATGTTCAAGTGGCGACTCCAATTCTTTCATTTCTTACAAGAATTCCTGCTAAGAAGCTCGCTTCTTGTGGATCTCTTGACTTTTCTTGAACAAAGGTCTCTTTCTCTAACATCCATTTGGTTTTTCCATTTAAGTCATCATGGGTGATCCTTTTCATGACATGCCAAAAGAGGCCATTCGAATGCATGTGTTCTCGGATGGTGATTCAACCACTGCTCGAAGTCGTCTCTTAACGGTTACTCATATAATAAACAGATATTGTCTTCCTTCACAATATAATCGTGAAGATGTCAAGATACATCTCTTTGCCTGTTCCTTGGATGGTAATGCTATGGATTGGTTGAGTAATTGGCCTGAGGATTATATTGATTCTTTGCAAAATATCATCAATGCTTTTGAAGATGAATATATAAAACAAGGTGGTTCGCCTTGTGCCCTCAGTACTATGCAAAGGAATGAAAGTGATCGTGTAGAGAACTCAACTATCAACAGAAGGGTTCAGGACAATTCTCAGGATGAATCCACTTGTACCATGACAACACAAATTCATGATGGTGGTGAAGTAGAAACAAGTTGTCAAATCAATGTTGACAACGATAAGCATTTTGTTAACAAATTGATTCAGATGGTTAAAGATATGCAACTAAATCAAACTCAGGTAATCAAGAATATGGAGGCCAACCAGACTCAATTCATTAAGAATATGATGCTTAATCAAGGAAAATTAATAGCAGGTTACGCCAGGGAAATTGGTTCTATGTAGAGCAGGTTATTAGCATTAGAAGAAAAAATAACAATAATGGAATTTGATCACAACAATCAGTTAGCCACCATGCAAGCAAATCATAAGAGAGAGGAAAACTATATGCAAAATTGCTTCATGGGCATGAAAGCGAAAAATGATAAAATTATAAGCGACGTGGAAGTTGATCAAATATCTCTTCAGAGTAGTTTATTGGCCATAGAGAAGAAACAAGCACCATGTGTTATAAATATGGAAGAAATGGATCTCATTGAAAACAAATTGAAGGTAATAGAAGTTAATCATTCTAATCAGATGTCCATTATTCAGAAACATATGATTGAAATGAAAGCAAAGCACACTCGAGAAATGAAAACTATGGAGGCAAATCATATCACTCTACAATACAGTTCATGGAAACTGAGCTCAATCAAGCGAAATTAACAATAAGGCATGCCAGAGAAATTAGTTCCATGCATAAGAAGTTAGAAAAAAGGAAATCACATGTACAAAAGTTTCAGCCTGATCCAGATGATAGATGGTAGAAAACCAAGGAGATTTCAACAGATCATAACTCTCCCAATCCATTAAAGCAGGTCTCGTCTTGTTGTGAATGTCCTAATAAAGTGGCTGGTCACAGTAATGAAGAAATTGAAAAGGATCTAGAAAAGATGCAGAATGAAGAGAGGCATGTCACAAATATCTTAAGTACTTCGTCCGAAAGTTCTCAAGCACATTGTTCCACATCATCAACAATACAGTCTGCCACGAAGAAGAGCCTGAAGCGAAAAAGAAAAAGAATAAGGAAACGGTTTGATTCATCCGATGGCCGCAAGCAGCTCGATTTTCGGATAAGACAAAGTCCTATCGTATGCAAGATTGGACATGGCACATGCGAGAAACAACCCACAGACTTGCCTGAAAGCAAACAAATGCTCAATATGCACTATATTGAACACATCTAATGCCACAGGGCATCCTTTGTATTGTATCTTTAAACTTACATTTTGTCCTTTTAGCATTTCATTTTATAGTTAGAGTAGATTTACATTTCATGCTAGTAGAATAGTCAATAAATGAAGAGCTTCTATTTTCATGTGCTTAATGTTATATGATGATATTTGGATGGACGCTACTTATGTAATTTTGTGTGTTGCTTGGATGCAGATTCTGGATTCTCACATTGCTTCAATGAATCAACGTGTCCTCAAGTAGAGCTAGATGTTGACAACTCTTTGTCAACGACCCCATAACAGTGCACCCCATTTTTGCAAATGGGATTCATCATGTTCGAGGTGTTCACACCATTCAGATTCCATCATCAGTCGACAGTTTTATAAATGATGTAAATCCATTCTGCATGTTTATGATGTAAATGGTCTAAGTAAGACCATCACGTATGTAACAACCTAGGTAAGCCTAGTATTTTGGCGACGATTTCTATCAAAGAGGATTTTGTCTCACTGATTCATTTGTGTTTCTCGACACAAGTGGTCGGCAGAGTTTTCCCCTACAGCCTCACCCCAAAGCTAGGGTGGATTTTGTTGTCAAGATACTAAGTGGATCTTAGTGTTTTCTATCAAGTCTTTGTAAAAGTAGTTTGGGAATAATCCTAGCTAATTGGCTAGATTATTTTATTACAAGCTACTTGGTCTACTAGATCATGTTTTGAGTCGCAGAATTGGGTAACTATTTGAGAATCTATCACGAATGGGTTTCCCCCTTCATGTGTCAACATGTATTTATCTTATGTAAAGAGTGTTGAAAAAAAATATTATTCCCCTCATGAGTCAAATAATTAAATTTTCTGTCCAAATTAAATTAAAAATCCTAAGCAAAAAATTTAATTAATTTTAGGTCCCAAGCCAAGGGAATATTGAGAATTTTGAGAAATTTTGGACCCTTGGTCCTTGGGAGTTAAGTCAAAGTCAAATTTTTGAAGTAATTAACTCAAAAATATTATTTTTGAATTAATTAAAAGAGAATTAAATGATAAATTCGAATTTCTTCAAAAATTTATGATTTTAACGGAGGAGATTAAAAAATGATTAAATCATTTTCGATGATCGAGATTACTTTAACAGAAATCAACCGAACTAGCCATTGGAGATTTTATCTTATAAATTAGAAGTCTTTGTCTGTCATTTGCATCCGATCTTTGGATCGTGCACTTGTTCTGAGAAGCTCTTGTAACTTTTGCTGATCAATAAAACAAAAAGACTTTGGGGTTACAGACTTTGGTGTTCTTTTTCCAGATCTATGTGGTGATGTTGTTTCTAAAACTCTGCTACTTTCATCGGCGTCAACAGAGGCGGATTGATCGATACGTATCTTATGCGTATCAAGTAATTTCTGTTTGATTTGATGTAAACATTGTATCTATGTTTCTGAATGATCTTATGGCTATTTTTTAAATCATTATTAATCTAAAATTCAGATCTAAGTATGTAGAGATCATTATTCAAGATTTGGGCGTTTAGGGAAATCTTCAGCTAGATCAGCCGACTCTCAGATTCCAAAAAAATTGAAAAAGCTCATTGTCTCCTAATTTATGAAGTTATCTTACAGAATTTTTTTTTTTGCAAGGTCTTCTTGGGCTTGTCCCTCTCTTAATTTTTCTTTTTCTAAATTGTGCAAAATGGTTTTAAATCTGGCCATGAGGGCTTTTGATCTGTAGAATAGCGTTGTAAATTTGCAAATATCGTTTTTTTTTACTCACCGGGGTTTAAGGGTTTTTTTATTTACTGTGCATACATTGGGTTTTGGGTTCGTCGTTTTTTCATGCTTAGCGTCTATTGGGATTAATTGTCATTTTATTGTCTCTAAATGTGATTTAATTACTTGAATTGATATGAATAGCATATTAAGTTTGAAAGCTCTTCAAGTGATGATAAATTGCATGTCTTTTTTTCCTAGATCGAATATCTTTAATGCATGATATTGAAATATTATGAAAATGTTTTGTTCTCTTTGAACTAGAATTGCATTGGATTTATGAGTTTATATTTAATCGAAAGTTAAATCACATTGTTGAAAGGGGTTTTTTTTCGGTTTGATAAATTGAACATTTAATCGAAGAATTGAATACCGTGGTGGTGGATTGGTTTCTTACATAACAGGATAGTTGTCCATTTTAGTTACTTGATCCTAATTTCATAACGGGATAATTGACTCCATAAGACACTGGTTTCAAACTTTTAATCTAATCAAATCTATTAAATCTCGTTAAATCTTAAGCAAGTACTTGGTCGTTTGACTATGTCTCTTGAATTGGTTGGTTCCCAACCAGTTCTCTTTCTTCCATTTCGTTAGGCTCAACCCCCCCTCCCTCCCTCCCCAACCCCCCCTCCCTCCCCCCTAGTCTACAAGGAGACAGCTTAAATAGAGAGATTGGGGATCAGGGTGACAGCCCTCAATCTGAGCCGTTGTCGTGGTGCCTAGACATTCTATGTGACAACAACACTAAAGGTCATAAGTGTGCAGAGAAGAAATTATTTTACATAGATTGTGAAGAGGAGGAAGAAAAGGAACAAGAAACATCAAAAGAAGAGGATATACACCAAAAACCAACCACTGAGAAAGGAGAAATGAATTTGACCATATCTTGTAATGCATTGGCGGGAATTACCACTCAAACCCTCAAGATAGATGGATATATCAAGAAGAAAATTGTAATAGTGTTAATTGATTCGGATAGTACCCATAATTTTATTCATTGTAAGATAGCCAAAGAATTAAATTGCTTTATAAATAATGAATAATAATTAATTAAGTATTTTAATTATTATCAAGTTATGAAGGGTTATGGTCAAAAGTTTTGACCAATCAACCTCGTGACCAGTCACTGCCTATTTAGGCATACCGTCTGAGGTTTTGTAAATCATCATTCAAGTATTCAATAATTAATAAAAATATTACATTACAGTGTGTAAATCTGCAAGTGATTTCAGCATTCAATCTGGCTCTCTTTAACACAAGTTGTGAGACCATTTGGCTTCACAAGTTGATTGCAAGTTTATTTGTTCAAAAATTGGATCCCATGACGATATATTGTGATAATCAAAGCTATATCAAATTCTTTGAGTGATCCGGATTTATGTAGGAACCCATTAAAATACAGAAATAGAAATAAACACAGAGATGCAATGGAAATAATACTTCATTTGATTAATATCAAATAACAAAAATATGCTTACAGACAAAATGGAAATAGACAAGCTAGGGCGCTGGTAGCTTATCTCTGAGATGAGATGTGGCAGTTATAGGCCTCTAAACTGAGTTATAATGAGGCTCCAAGGCCTATTAATTGTTGAAAAACAATAGAAAACCCTAAACATCCAAAAACCTAACCCTAGGACATGAAACGCCAAAACCGTGGACCCCATTTGGGTAAATTGGTACATCAATCTTCCCAGGGACGTAACTTTGGCATACGATATCTGTTTTACACGCTCCATACCTCGTTAGAAAGATCTATCTAAGGACTACAACTTTTGAGTGAGCAACATTGGTCTATGGACCCATGTTGCTCTCGGTTTTCCCAAAAAATGTCATCTAGGGCCTCAAAACGGCTCTGGAAGTTCAGGACCCGAAAAACTACTAAAAATAGTAAGTTGTGTTGAAACTGAAAAACTGAAAGAACTGATGGTGGAGGTTCAAATGGAATAGGTGGGTGGCCACCAATATCCACCTGGATCATTAGGGCCTCAAACAGCTTCGGGAGTTCATGACCCGAAAAACTGCTAAAAATAGTAAGTTATGCTGAAACTGAAAGAACCGATGGTGGGGGTTCAAATGGAATAGGTGGGTGGCCACCAATATCCACCTGGATCATTAGGGCCTCAAAACGGCTTCGGGAGTTCATGACCCAAAAAACTGCTAAAAATAGTAAGTTGTGTTGAAACTGAAAAACTGAAATAATTGATGGTGCGGGTCCAAATGGAATAGGTGGGTGGCCACCAATATCCACCTGGATCATTGAGAATCCAATGTTTCATAACAAGTCCAAGCACCTAGAGATCAGATATCGCTTCATTCAAGATAGTATTCAAAAATGAGCACTAGCAGTGAAGCTCCCTAAATATTCTCGCAAATCAACAGGTAACTAATAATCTAACGAAACACTTAGCGAAAGGATAGATTGAAGCATTCAAAGACAAACTTAGATTGGTGCAAAATTCCTTCCTCGCTGAGAGAGTTTTGAGAAATATATAACTCGAGCAAGATTTTTTTACACAAGTTAGGTGTGAATGTACAAGAAGTAGTTCATGACAAATTCTAACGACCACTTATTAAAAGTGGGAAATAATACCATCTTGCAATTTCAATTAAATAAATAGAAGTGAAAGTCAAATTTCCTATATTCTCGTAGTCTTATAAATCTAAATGAAATAATTTTGAAATTTTGACATATTATTGAGTTAAATTTATTATAATCTTAGTCATACACCTCACTATTGAGATAAGGTGATTGTTAGCATTAAGGAGATTAATTACTAAAATTTGGGAGATTAGTTGCTAAGATGTAAGAAATTTATTGCTAGGATCGAAGAGATTAGTTATCTCTCTCAAAGCATAAATAGGACAATATGAGAGACATTGATACACACATATTTATACACCAAGAAGACTCAAGAGATCAATGGAGATCAATTGAGTAGATTCAAAGCACAAGAGAGGAGGAGCTAAGGTTGAGAACCAAAGAAAAGCAAGCAAATTCTCAATTATCCAACAAGCAAATTCATCTCAATAAGTCTGTTAAATTTCCATGAAACTCTGCAATTACTTAGATGAATAATTGAAAACTAAGACTATTTTACTTTCACCAAGATACAAAGTTTATTAACAACTCATATGCAGTAGACTAAAAACACAAGCACAAATTGACACACTTTTCTCAGGAAACCCAACAGGGAAAGCTTGCTTACTTGATGTGCCTATTTTATTGATTGTCCTCGGAGCAATTAAATCTATTACAAGGTAGTTTATCCCTTTGAGAACATACTTGTTATCCTAATGATCTAGCTTGGACTTGCCCTGCCAACCCTTGATCATAGCTCTTAAATCCTAGTGCACTCATGATCTCCTATTACTTAGGACACAAGCTCTTTGCACTCTTCATAAACAAGGCTCTCTAACAACCTGTGAGCTTTGTCTTGTCAGAAACCTTTGTGCTCAAAACAATTGTGAAACATTGAAATCCTTGTGCCTTCGTCCTTCTTGTATAGATTCGATCCATGCTAAATTAGGCTAGCTCATATATAGAACTCGAGCTCTGATAGCGAATTAAGAGAGAGTGTTACTCGTTCTCCTTCCAATCATCATTGGAGTTGTTAACTCGCACTCTCTCCAGTCAACGTTGGAGATCTAACTCGCTCTTCCTTCAATCAAGACTAAAAACCCAACTTGTTCTAACTAAACTTGATATGCCAACCAATCTTGTAGTCAAATTGATGAAGACTTCCACTTAACTGAAGCTCCAACTCTACGCATGAACTTGTGATGATTATTCCCATAACTGGAAATTAACTCACCACAACTGAAGTCTATCTCTTGAGGACAACTTGAGGTCTTCACCGGCTAAGGTACAAGCTAGAAGACCTTGATAGCTACATTTTCAACAAATTCCAGATCTAATTTTTTGTGTATAATTGTAGACTAAGTGGAGGTTTTCCTATAAGCTTAGAATATTTAAATGAAAATTTGATTTGAGGCTGTAACTATTGGAGAATCTTGTTTATGCTTTCGTTGTTCATTTTTAGTTATACATTTGATTGTTACATGTTCAATAATAATTATTTCTATGATTAACTATGATTTATAAATTGTTGTGGATATTCCACTAGATAGTTTTCCACAACATATCTATTGGAATAAACGAAATCTATATTATGAAGGGTTAAGTCTTTTAGATTCCAGATATGTTATTACTAATTTTTGTTAAAACCTGATGTTCTATGTTGTAACAATCACTTAATATAAAACTTCCTTATGTTGCAATATTAGTTAAGCAATTGTAGATAGAACATAAACCAAATGCACAATGGAAGACAGCCAAATACATAATGAGATATAGAGAATTTAGGTCCAATGACCAGGAAAAAACCAACAAGGGGAAAACCCAACCAGATTCTTCTTCTATTAGATATCAATTGTTCAGCAGAGATACAAAGTACAATGAGAGATCAAGAGAACGAGTAAGTTCACCCAAATTTTGAACAAGTTGTAGCATGAATATCACTGATAGCAATAGTTGATGCAAACAATGAATCAACCGTCAAATCTTGCTCTTACTCTCCAAGTCTCTCTTCCTCACAATCTTCTTCAAATCTCTCCAACTGTCTCTCTCAATTTCAAATCCTTCTTTCACAATGCACAAGTAGTGAGGGGAGAAAATATGAGGCACATATATATAGGAGGAGCAACAATTTAATGCCATTAAGAAGGAGCATGCCTTATAGTAACTTGTATGCTAAATAGGGAAGAGTAACTTAAGCCATTAAGGAGAGCGACAACGCATGCCTTCAATGGAGTAATCTCGCATGCCTTGAGGAGTGTAACGCATGTCGTTTTAGGAAGTGTAACTCATGCCATAAAGGAGAGAGGGTAACGAATGCCATTTAAGAAGAGATATGCATGTCTTTGTAACTTTTGCATTTAAGAGAGAGTGTAACATATACTTCAAAGAGTGTATAAGAGGAATCTTTTATGACATGCCTTCAATGAGTGTGTAAGAGGAATCTTTTATGACATGCCTTCAATGAGTGTGTAAGAGGAATATGCCAAGACTTTAATGAGAGAGAGAGTGTGTAACGTAGAGTCATGTGAGACATTAAGGAGAGAGCGGTGTGAAGTATGAAGGTAAGGTGTGCTACCCACCACCTGTGGGTAGTGTATATGGGAGAAAAAATTTCTCCTAAATGTTCCTCAGCCGACAGTCAGCAACCCCCAGATAGCTTGATGTGCCATTTTCTCTGCCATCTGAGCCAGCCATGTGGTCCCTCGCCCATCTGTTATGAATATATGTTTGAAAGTGGGCCTCCCGACATCAAAGGTATGGCTTTTCATTGGTATAGTTGAGTAATTTTCCTTACTTGTCATGGGCACTTTTGGGCATAAAGTGGTGGGGGAATTCAGAGTAAAGGGTGGTTTAGGCTTGTATTCTTGTCTCCATTGCTCGATTTCGTGGTTACCCTTGTATCCTAGTCCCATGGGATTTCCTTTACTAGCCATTAACTTTAGGGTTGGCATTACATAGGAGAATCCCGATTTTGATTGCGTGGTCCCACTTCTCGACACCACCTACATTACTCCCCTTCCACTCATTTGAGCCCCATTCATCTTTTTTCCTGTTCAGGTCCACATGTGTCCACATAGGGTTAGCCTCCCCCTCTCCTTGTCCACACCTTGGGTCAGGCCTAGAACGATGCCCCAAAAGTTGATGCAACTAAAAAGAAAGTAAAAAGCATAATTTGGCCACTCTCAACATGAAATGTACCACAATGCAAAAGATAGTTGGGACATACAAATTTAGCGCGTAGGAAAAAGCCAAGCATGAACTCTATCCCTTATCCAAGGCCATCACCCTAGTCCCTATGGGCCCTAGATGAGCCCCCTCTATCATTAAGGAACCCATGATTGTCCCAACCTCTAGTGAGCAATAAGCTGTCGCACCTCAAGGGGGTATCAATTGCTACATATTACGCATCATTCTCTCCATCCCCGAGAGCCTCGAGTAGTTATAAAGAAAAATCAATCAGAGGTAAAAGGCATATGAAGAAGGGTGGAAAAAACAAAAAGTCAGGGTAGCTCATGAACCATGATTTGCCCCCTCCTACTCTCATATACCCAAGTGTGGGCTTCCCTTATTATAACTACCCTTGCACCTTGACATGTGGTCTGGATGATTCCCTTGATCCCACTCCATTCCATAATTATATCATTTGCCACCTACCTCTTAAAGGATGTACCATGGACATGCCACCCCCTTTAGAGGTTGAAACTACCTAATAGGGTCCTTGGTTAACCCCCTATTGAGCTTGGAGACACTTGTACATACCAAAGCCCACTAAGGAAGGGCATGCCACCATGAAGTGCCCCATTGATCCCATGATTTGTAAGCATTATTAATTGATTATTCTAATGATTTATTCTAGTGGAGGGCAAGGGGGCAAATTAGATCTTATGCAGGATTGCAGGTGGGTCTTCATTTGGGGATTGGTCTCCCTATACGGGGTCCTAGCCCTCTAGAGGGCCACGTTGGCACTTGTACGGTGAGCGTTGAGAGCCATGGGCTTCCACCATAACCGAGATTACTTCATGGATCCCCAGTAGCGTTCGTTTAGTGCTCCTATTCAACCTTTTGGATAAGGATGATGCACCTGGTTCACCATGCCCAGTTGGCTCCACTGATGTACCATACACTTGGCAAATGTTCCAGGATCCAGAGGATTATCACCCGCAACAGAGGGAGGCCTTATGCCATCATTCCAACCCTTACAGTTGGTCTACAGGCACTTCCGATCCATTTGGAGACCCATGAGGGTGACCTTTTGTCCCCACACCGACTTGGGAGCACCACAGGATTTTTCTTGGAAACAAGGGGCCAACCCCTTGTCCACTATGTTGGGAGTCCATTTCTACATCATGGCACCCTATGGAATTCATTAGGCCTCCTCAAAGGCCTAGTGACTTCACTTTGATGATCACTCGACCCTCTTAAGAGGCTTATTCATGTATTATTGAGCAATTTGGTGGGCTTGTCACCAAAAGTTATTGCTATTATGCACATTATTTTATTTTGGGGGCTAAATTAGGCCTAATTAGCTAAATCGAAATCATTAGGAGGTGTATAAAGAGAAGTGAGATGACCCATTTGTATCATCATCACTTGGATTGGATTAGTATCTCTTATGAGAATTTCGCACTTTTTGTTGGGATGAATTTTTGGAGCTTTTCTTGATGCACTATGATGTTTGGATTTCGCTATTGTCTTTGGAGATTCTCTAATGCGAATTTGATAAATGGATATACTCTCTCTCTCATGTAAGTCAAAATTTTGATGTTATTCTTGTTATTTTACAGGTTAGTTGCATGTATATTGTTATTTTTATTCTTGTATGGGTTAAATGTAATGCGAAATTCTTTTGGGACCTTGAATAAGTAATTAATGCATGCGTTGACCTTTGAGAGATTGGGCGAATGTTCCTAGAAGCACCTCTTAGGTTAAAGACCTCGAAACTTTGTCTCCTTTGCAAATTTGAAGTATAAATCTCTAATGACCTAGTCGTTGCCTTTGAAGAGGCTAGCAAATGTCAATTAGGGCTCCTTAGCTCACGAAATCTCATTATCTCTATGTATCTCGACTCCATTAAGCCCCAACAATAGGGCACTGATCCTCGCATTCCTTTGGTGGTCACATTTACCTCTCTTTTTCTCACTTTTCCAATGGCCTAACCCTAGAAGGTCACCTAGGGCATCAAGCGAACTCTTTTGTATCCATCCAAAGAAGTTGAAAATCGGTCCAAAACTACGTTGGGGTCTTCTCAAGAGGTCCTCCAAATTTCAAGCAATCCCGGTGGAATCCCCAGATATCGCAAGCCCTAACTTGAGGATCATTTCTCTCCCTAGGCTAATTTGGGTTAGTGTCCTCGTTGTTGAAGAATGTAACTAGGTTCGGTCTTCATTAATGTATTTGAGTCACTATGTAATGTACTTTTCAAAAGAATAAAGAAAAGAATTTTTATTATTGTTACAATGACTTATTAAAGCATGGATTTCATGCTTGGGTCATTGTGTTTTAGGTCAGAGTCCCCATTGAGGACTTCTAGGATTTATTTTGAGTCTATAGAGTCATTGTACATTTAAAAAGACCCTTCTTTGGCTTTTGAATCATGTAAAAAGGTTTAGTATTGAGTCAAAATGATTTATGTCACCTCCACACCAAGTCGACTTCAAGTTGATCAAGTCAGCCTCCTCCAAAGTCTATAAAAGAAGCAGTTTGAAATCGTTTGGAGGAGATCATCTTAAGCAAGTTCGATATCTATCTGGAAGCAGGAAAAAGTGCAAAGTGAAGGAAGAAGGCAAAAGAAGTGTGAGTTTGGTCAAGTTGATAGAAGAAAGGAAAATCAAAATTTTGGTGTAACAATCTCTCTCTCTCTCTCGTGCCCTAATTTGGAAGATCAAAGTTTCTCTTTTGATGTCACTGTCAGTGGTTGCTTGATGTCGAGGACAACACAAGTATAGGTCGAAGTTGTTGTTGTTGGGAGTTGTTGCCTCAAGAAGGTGTATTGGGTCAAAATCAAAGTTTATAAGTCAAGATTGAAGTCTTTCTACCAAGATCGAAGTCTCTAGAGCAAGGTCGAAGTTTCTGGGTCCAAGAAAGTGTTGCATAGTGTTGTTGATGTTGCCAGGTCGAAAGTAAGATCAAGAAGATTGTTGACTTGGTGTGGAGAAAGTGAGAGTCAAGGTCTAGAGTCTTGGATTATCTCAGGAAAACTATTGAAGGAAAAATTATTGACTAGGTTTTCCCCTAGAATGGGGTTTAGCCCTAGTTGTCCGCCTATATCTGGTGTCCTTGATCTATGTGCTATTGCTTTGGTAATTGCTTGGTGAACTAAAAGAAAAGAAGATAATAAGAAACTAATAAGAATACAGGAACATCACAAGTAAATTATCAAGAACAAGAAAATATTTCTGCCTTTCTGATTTTCTAACACTCATTTGGATCATTGCATTCAAATCTCAAAAGAAAATTAGTCCTTTGATCCTATTCTCCTCCCAATTAGGTCAAGCCCCTCTTTGAGCGATCAACTCCATACACTTGACCTAGTTTGGGTTTGCTTGGCTTCTTTGTGGTCCCACAACTTTGCAATTCATAATCTACAAGGATTACATTTAAACCATTTCTCCATAAGGATTCTTAAGTCTAAGAAGCCCCTTGTCAAGGCATATCCTCTAAACCTAGGCTCAAGTGTAATCTTAGCTCTTCCTAGAGAGCCAATCACCTTTCTTCTTAAGCAAATAAGCCATATATTTGAGCCTCTCTTGTGATCAGGTCGTTAGGATCACCTTTCATCCTATCATTGATACACTCATTATCGTGATCCTTATTATACCGAGTCTCCTCCCATCTGTGAAAGTTTGTAAAGAGTAGGGAGCCTTAGCTAGAGGTGATAGTGGGCTATCGCTCCATTGTTGCTCTTGACCTAGTAGTTGCCCTTCAAGGATCCCCTCCTAGGACCCCTGCTAGTTCAAGCGATAACAAGGTGACTTGAATTTCTTTTTTATAATGCTACAATAATATCATAAGGATAATCTTAATAGTAATAATAATATTGGTAATTAAGTCAAAATTGAACTATTAGGATTGATTAATGATAAGTTGAGTGATTTTCCATCAACTATACTTGATTACCAATTGATACAAGGTGATTTACTATTTTTGGAAGCCATACTTGAGACACTAGACATGACTTTCTATTTTTAGAAAGTCACTCCACAATTGTCAAAAATGAATTTTATTAAAGGAAATTCATCCCTAATCTACCAATTTTCAACATTTTTTTTGTTTGTGCATGCAATATATCAAATGTGGAAAAAAGAGAACAATGAAATACAAACACAACAATCACAATGAACATCTCGATATGCTCTAGGAAACCCTTTCGAGAGAAAACCTAGTTGGAAAGTGAGGTTGCTTTGCTCTCTTTTGTATGGAATGGAAATAATGCAAATACAAAGGAGAAAATGCTCTCCATGGATTTACCTGGGACTTGTGGTACGGGGCCACTATAGAATACACTATTATTAGAACTAGATCGTTCATTGAACCAGTAGAGTCCAAAAATGTGAATTAGACCAAAACTTGAAAAAACTGAACCAAAAAACCAGTCGACCAAAAAAAACATAAACATAAAAAATTTGGAAAAACATATATATCCACGTGCATCCACATGAATCCAAACCATTATACACAAATATGCAATTTTTTTCATATATATAACAAGTAAGGGTGCATATAACCAAAATAGCATTGAGTGTGATCCATCTCTGAGCCAAAAATACATCAACAAAGAGGACTCTAGTTGGCCTCTAACGTCCAAAAAAAATCATTCTACAACAAATATCTACATATCATCAAAAGCATTGCCTATATTGAGATCCTCATCATCAATATCACCCTCTAAGCATTAAATAAGAAAGGAAAAGCTTAACATATCAAATGGACAATTTGTTTGAGTGATAGGTACATTTTTACTAGGCTCGTGACAGAACAATTCGACAATCCATTCCACCAACATCAAGGTATATAGAGGGCTTGGTGCTCTTGATTAAATGTTAATTCCATATTGTTAATTTTAGATAACAATGGTATGTTCTATGCTTAAGAGCAATTTACTTCAATTTTCCTTATTAGCCCAATATCAATTTCAAGATTAGCAATCACATTAACATTAATAATAAATGCAAATAGAACATAAACAATAAGCAGAAGACAAGCCAAGACAAGAGGACACGATATTTGGCGGATGCCAAGGAAAAACCCTCAATGTGGGGAAAACCCTTTGATCAAATTCTTCTTATTATTCTTCAATAGTTCAACAGAGAGAGAGAGAGAGAGTACAAAAATCAAAATAACCAACCCAAAACAGTGCTATCAAATCAGCAATCAACTACAGCCCTAACCAAAAAGTCAACGTTGGTCAAAGGAGCTCCAAAATGTCCTCCAAGCAACTTTGTCAACAGCAAACAAATTCGGCCTTCCAAGAGAGAAAATCAACCCACAACAGTGAAAGCTCCAAAATGTCCTCCAAGCAATTCTGTCAACAGCAAACAAATTCGGCCTTCCAAGAGAGAGAAAATCAACCCACAACAGTCAAGTCAAACCCAGTCAATGCTACTGTGCAATCCACGGTCAAACTTGAAGTCAACCTCAATCAAATTGCTCCAAATGCCCTGAAATCTATGTCAATCAATGCGGCCTCCGAAAATCAGATCTTCTACCTAAAAAACGCATTCAAAGATGAAGGGTTGGCCCTCGGTCAACACTGTCCAGAATTCTAAAATCTGACTTGTACTTTGACCCTGAAAACTTCGGCCTCTTACCACACGTGCGAAGAGAAGAAGAGTTGCTCCAAGTGTTGTACGGACCAATGAGGAGAGGAGAGAGAAAGATGTGATGAGTGAGTGATGTCCAAAATGAGGAAAAGGTCACTCTTATTTATACAATTCGTTGAGGGTGTGGAGAAACATATGTTGGGCTTCATGAGCCTACATTTGATTCTGGCCGACCTTGATAATTTGCACGTGTGAGAAATAAATTCAAAAACATACTCTTGCTCATCCAAACAAGATGATCTTTTGGTTTTTAAGCTCCTGTGGTTATCATTTATTGAAGAGCTTCCCGGATTATCCACAGTGTTAAGGAACATTTGTCGACGTTTCGAATCCCAACGGGGATCCATCATCCGGACATTTGAATGAAGAATTGAGAGAAGGGTTTTATGCCATTAATAGTGAAGAGGGATATGAAAAGAGCCAACCAAAGTTCATTAATTTTTTATTTTTTATATATTTAATTAAATTCAAAAAACCAATAGGAAATAATTTTATTTCCAATTTTTATTAATTTTAATAATTTTATTTTTATTAATTTTAATAATTTTATTTTAGTTCAATACTAATTACTATTAATAAGTTGAACTAAAATAAAATTATTAAAATTAATAAAAATAAAAATATTAAAATTAATAAAAATTGGAAATAAAATTATTTCCTATTGGTTTTTTGAATTTAATTAAATATATATAAAAATAAAAATAAAAAATTAATGAACTCTGGTCGACACTTTTCATATCCTTCTTCACTATTAATGCCTTAAAACCCTTCTCCCAATTCTTCATTCAAATGTCCTGATGATGGATCCCCGTTGGGATTCGAAACGTCGACAAATGTTCCTTAATATTGTGGATAATCGAGGAAGCTCTTCAATAAAATGATCTTTAAATCAATCTTTCACCTCTCGGAAAGAGGAATCCAATAAAAATATCATCTCCATCATATGAGTTGCCCAAGGTGGACTTTCGCCCTAGTTGCCAATTTTAACACTCACTCTCAACTAGGGAGAAATCCACCAGTCAATCCATCTGGAAACCTATACCATCTAGGTCATCCCTGCTCTGCTCTACTCTATTGAACCATGAAGAAATAATGAAGAATCGATCGAGAGTGAGTCACAAGACCTTGCCACTCTCCACTAACCCAAAGTCAATTCAGAGGTAAACCCTCAATCAGACTTGATCCCAGATAAAGTTGTTAAACGCAATGCATCATTGCATAGAGAGTACGGCAATACACAATGCGTCCATCGGTAGTGCTATGGTCTCTATCCTCATTTCCCAACTCATTGGCCAGATGAGAGATACTTCCCACGAGTCCCAGACTACATGGGTAGGATGTATGCGTCCAATGCATATGTCAACCAACATGGGGTATCACAGGGAAGGTGAACCACTCACATTGTACACATTGCACCATTAGGGAAAGGTGAACCAGTGAACCACTCATCCTATGGTCACTCATAGCTCCAAGAAGTACACCCAAGCCCCCGAGAGCTCAATGTCCAACTCATGCAGGACCCTTATAGGAGGGTCTTTCCACGACTCCAAGTCTCTCACGGAAGGTTAAGAATTTGACCTTCCCCAGGGGCTTCGTGAGAATATCTGCGACCTACTCATCAGTCCCAATGTGATGGAGCCTTATTGCTCCCCGTTGTACCATATCCCGGATAAAGTGGTCCCTGATATCGATATGCTTGGAGCGGTCGTGGAATAGGAGATTCTCTGAAAGACAAATCCCACTTTGGTTATTGCAGTAGATCACAATGGTATCCAGCACATGCTCAAACAACTCACTAAAGAGCTTCCTCAACCTAACAGCTTCACAACTGGCCATACTAGCTGCAATGTATTCAGCCACGGCAGTGCTTAAAGCAACTGATTTTTGCTTCTTGCTCATCCAGGATATCAAAGCAGAACCTAATGAGAAGCAACATCCAAATGTGCTCTTACGATCCACCACATTGTCAGCCCAGTCAGCATCAGTATAATAATTGATTGTGCCCCGGAGATATCTCAAAAGATTCTTGGCAGCAATCCAGTGTATGTGATGAGGCTCGACCATAAATTGATTTAACGTATTCACAGCGAAACATATGTCCAGACGCGAGTTCACCAAGAACATCAGGGCCCCCACGAGTTGACGATTCTCAAAAGGATTTCCCAAATCGGACCCACCAGCACTTCCGCATAGCTTCTTCAAGTTGAGTTCCATCAGAGTAGTCACACACTTGTAGTCCACCATCCCAGATCTTTCAAGTAGCTTCACAATGTATTTTCCTTGAGAAAGGAAAATCTCACCTGGATTTTGCCAAACCTCCAAACCTAGGAAGTAGTGCATTCAACCCTAGGTCCTTCATCTCGAATTCAGAAGCCAACTCCCTCTTGCATTGATGAATGAGAGGGTTTGCACCTATCAGAAAGAGATCATCTACATAGAGCACCAAGATGAGAGAACTGTCATTTTCAACCTTGAAGAAAAGGTTCGAATCAGCTTCACTTCTGCATACCCTGGTTGTTGGCTCCCCGTGATTTGCAAGATTGGCAAGAACAACTCTGCAAGGAACCACATCAGACCGCTTTGGAGTCCAAGGGCCTAGCCTTCCTGGACTTAGAGAGGGCTCTCTCTATGTTTGTGTTTGTAAATGATATATCTTTATGCTTATGTTTTCTGAATTTAGGCTAGTTATGAAGTTCTGGGACTTGTTTGTTTTGTTTGGTTGATTGATTAGGTGATTAATTAATTTGAGTGTTTCAGTTGAATAGATAGACTGTGAGAAGCATTAATCCATTGGGCCATGGAGTCATAAAAGGATTTAATTGTTCATCAACTCTGCAAGGGTTTTCATAGGGCAAGCTAACTATATCAAGTGGATTTTTTAGATTAGATGAAATATGAAATGACAATAAGTTGTGAAATCAGTAAAACTAAAGGGCAATTAAAAATCCTTTAATCATACTTCAACAAAAAATGCCTTTTAAGTAATTGTTTAAGACCAACCAAAGGACAGGACAAACCATAGACTTCTTTGGCTAGACTCTACTAGGTAAACCTTAAGACAACAATCCAACAATCTTAGAGAGCAGGACACCCCTGAATTCTCTAGCTATTACTTTCAAACAAAGAAAACATTCAAGATAACAGTCACTGAAACTAAAGAGCAGGACACCCCTGAATTCTTTAATCAAACTTCAAAGAAGGTCTTTAAAGCAACAGTTTAAGAAAAACCAATGGACAGGGCAAACCATAGACTTCTTTGGCCAGACTCTACCAAGTAAACTTCAAAGAAAGACTTGAAAATAACATTTCAAGGAAAACCAAAGGACAGGGCAAACCATAGACTTCTTTGGCTTTACTCTACTAAGTAAACTTCAAGATAACAAGCTAGGTGGAACTAAAGAGCAAGACGACCCTGAATTCTCTAATCAAACCTTGCAGAAGAAAACATTAAGATGAAAGAAGCAGACAGAATTAAGGTGCCAAGACAGCATATCTTAATCTAAAATCTATGTTCTTTTATCAGAGATATGATGGACAATATGGAAAACAGAAGAGAAACAATGACAAAGAAGGATAACATCACCATTAACATAGCCCAAGAATCCTATGAACGTGCTTGTATTACTGATGTCCAAAACAGTGACAATACTCCAGTACAATAATCTCTGCAACTCAGAGTCTGATCAAATCCAGCCTAGCAATCAACCCAGCAACCAGCAATTAATCAACCAACACTAAAAATGAATAATACATGCAGTATTTATCTGCAAAACGAGGAGGTTGCCCTATCCTAGGGTGACAGATTGTATTTATTACAAAGTTTAATGTAATCTTGACCTTTGAGACCATGCAAGGCCCAAGGCAAAATATCTGTCACTGACTCACTGTAATAATAACTTCCTAATTCACTGCTGAGCTAACTTTAGGATATTTTTTACTTTTATGGCTTTTCATTAACTTTTACAATAACTGTTGAGCTGCCTAAAAATATCTCTAACTGTTTTAATAATTGTATCTGCTTTTATGAAGCTGTAGGTGGCAAATGTGTTTTAAAGTAAGAGTTGTTTTGCCTTGGTCATTCGAATATGTCTTCTTTGTTGATTTGCTTTTGATTTTTCTTTTAAACTTGGATTTGCCTTTTCCTTAATTGTGTTTTATGTGTTAAATCCTTTTAATTTGCTTTATGTCTTCACTCTGTCTTCTAATTCTGTTTACTTGCCTTTATCCTTTGATTAATCTCTTAACCCCTTTTTATCTTTGACTGCTTGGTGACTGTGTTCTTTCTTTGCCCGTATCTCTGCACAGCCACTGTAAGTTCTTTTATTCATTGCCCTATGCTGTGGAGAATTCTTGCTGTCTTTGGAGGGTTTGAATGACCATCAATGGTCATGATCCATTGATGCTTATGCTTCAATCTCGTGCTCCTAGTCCTTTTGATGAACAAAACTTGCTGAATCGTCACCCAAAAAGCTTATTTAAACAATTTTTCAGATTTAGAAATGCAAATTATGCAATTTCTACCTCGATCACCTGCACATTAAAATCAATTTGTTAATTAAAACCTGAGTTTGTGGACATAGTCCAGGAAATGAGGGCTTGTTGGTTTACTACGTGTGGTTTATGGACTTTCGAGCCTTTTGGAGTGTTTGCAGGGGCGTATATGGCAGACAAGGCTCATCGCAATAGGTCATAGCTTCAAAATATTTGAATGCGGCAGTGGTCTTAAGTTATGGCGGGGAGGCGGTAAATGGTTTTCGCACGGGATGAGAGTGGTGAGGTGGTTTTACCTGCGGGGATGCAATACCACAGGATGAGCACCGCGTGGCAGGATGTGACGGCGGGAATACCGCCAATTTCGCAAGGCTCAAGGTCCTTAACCCTCGCACAGTTGGATGTGCGACAAAGATCGTGGATCGTCGGATCTGGTGGAGGCGATCTGACGGTGGCGATCCGACGGTGGTCGGGGTTTGATAGAATGGCGAGTAGATTTGGACAGTGGGGCTCGAGAGTATACGTGGCAAGGGCGCTTAATGTATGGTGGCGGTTGTATGACACGGGGCCCGAGGTAGTTTTAAGTGAAAGCGCTTAATCATAAGGCGAGGGCTAGGGCTATATGAGAGCGGAGGGTTAAGGTAGTGCGGCGGGGTTTAAACGTATTTGTGGGGCCAAGGTTATATGGGTGCAGGGTTATAAACATAAGGGGGTCGGGTAGAATAGACAGAGTCCATCCTTAAAGAGTGGGACCTAAATAATATAAATTTTATTCAAAAACAATGAAAATGGGTTTTTTCATTATTTTGAAGGGAAATGGGGAATGGAGTGAAAAGGAGGGTTTAAATGGTGTTTTAGGTAATGGGAATGGGGTTTTAGATAGGGGAAAGGGCAAAAATGGGGAATTTAGGGTAGAACATGAAATTTCAGTATCATGAGGGTATTTTGAAAGAGACAAAATGGGAGATAGCGAAAGTAGGTTAAATGAAAGTAATGAAGGCAGTGAGATTTCTGAAAATAAGATGATAATCAGGTAATGTTATTTTCAACAGAGTATAGAAAAAACCATAGTCATCTAGTGATAGTGTAGAATACAAATGACTAACACCAGCTTCATAAGATAGTTGTCAATCCTTTCATACCAAGCCCTGGGGCTTGCTTCAACCCATAGAGGACCTTCTTCAACCTACATACATGTGACTCTCAGTCCAGAACTTCAAACCCTTCGGGTTGTTCTACATAAACTTCCCCCTTAAGCAAGCCATGTAAGAAAGCAGTTTTGACATCCATTTGATGTAGATTCCATCCCTAAGAGGCGGCAAGGGCAATAATCAAACGGATGGTGGTATATCAGGCAACAGGTGCAAATATCTCATCATAGTCCACACCTTTCTTTTGAGAGAAGCCTCGAACAACAAACCTGGCCTTGAACTTTTTAGCATTCCCATCAGCTCCATGTTTGATTTTGTAAAGCCATTTTGAGGTGACAACAGACTTGTCCTTGGGTCTAGGGACCACATCCCAGAGATCATTCTTCATGATCGACTCATACTCTCTGTTCATTGCGTCCTTCCAAACGTGGTGCTTCATGGCTTCTTCGAACGTGCCAAGCTCAGATTGAACAATGGTGCTCATGGCAGCTAAGTACCCTTGGCACATGTTCGACTTCTTACTTTGCTAGGTCCCTATAATACTAGTGTATCCCCTTATTGTTATTGTTGTGCCCATGTAGTCCCCATATTGTTATTATTGTGCTCCATAGAAGCCCACTATTGTTATTGTTGTGCCTTTACATTGTTATTGTTATGTCGGCTAGGATATTACTGTGACCCCTTGGACTCCTATATATAGAAAGCAGGTTTTGTCATTTGTATCATCCAAGAATTGTTCATTTATGTAATGTAAAGGAGGTCGCCCCCTCGAAGAGGTTGATTTCAAAGTTGATCTATCTTTTCTTCTATTTTGTGAGTTGGTTTCATAACATTTGGTATCAGAGCTTTGGATTCTAGGGTTTCGCTGCTGCAAACAGGTCATCTTGGAATTTTCGCTGCTGCAAACAGGTCAACTTTTTTTCTACGAAGGTTCAGAAGCTGAAAAAACCCATTTGAGCTGAAATCCTAAGGAAGTTCGTGTAAAAATTCCATATCTTGGTTCACTATAGTTTCAAAGATATGATCTAAGGACGTTAGGGTTTTTGCAGGCTCCAGAATTTCATCTCAAACAAGTGGCTGAGGGAAAATCGTCATAGCTTTTTCTTCCAGCCTCGGATTGAAATTCTATAACAAGAGGCAGAAAGTGCACGGACTGTAGCTTCTTATGTATCAATTTCAGAGTCGAAGGTCGAAATAGTGACATGTGGCACATCGTACAAGTTCGTTCTACTGAACTAGTCCATAATTAGGTCATTGTGGAAGATTGGGCATAACTTTATCTTGAAGAATCCAAATTAGGTCTGACCTGTGGCATTGGAAAGAAGACTCAGAGGGATACTACAGGACTGAAGATCAAATCTTCTAGATATGAAATTACAGAGATACATCAATTTCAAAATCAAGCTCCTCGAAAGCAAGAAAAAGGTGTGTATCTTTTTTTTTTAAATTGCACAAGTCTTGTTTGAAGTGATTCCAAGGGCATATTGAAGCATAGATATCAGTATTGGGTTCTAAAATGCCCCCCCAAAAATATTTCCACATCTATTAAGCCCTTAGAAGGGTCTATTATGACTCATGAATAGGAAGAAGTGCACCATGATATATCAAAATTACGAGACCAAATGCAACAAATTTCACTCTCGCAAAGAGTAACAAAAAATGAAATGGATGCTAAGATGGATGGTTTGAAGAAAGACATGGATGGATTGAAGAAAGATGTTGAAGCTAAGACGGATGATTTAAAGAATGGAGTGGAAGCTAAGATCAATGGTATAGAAGAAAAACTAAAAGCAGACCTGGAAATTTTGAAGGAAGGTTTGAGAAAGGTGCTACAAGAAATGATTCTTAAGGGTGAAATGATAGTAAATGAAACTCATGATGAGAACAAAAGAAATGTTAATCATGATTTCATAGACTCTAATGTTGGATTTAAGACCCACCATATTTTAAAGATCGATATGAGGAAGTTTGATGGCAAGGATCCATTAACATGGATACTAGAGATGGAGCAATATTTTGATCTCCATAATGTGCAAAACAAACAAAAGTTACGCATTGCAACTTTATATTTAGAACAAAATACATTTGTATGATATCGATGGCTTTGCTCTCGTAAAAAAACAAAAAAATTCACTTCGTCAATTTTTACGAAGGAAATGATAGCACATTATGAGGATACAAAGAGAAACACCTTCTTTAGCCAATTGATAAATCTCAAACAAAAGGGTTCAATGGTGGAGCACATTGAGGAAATATTCCAGAGGAACACAGGATTGATGTCTTCATAAGGACATTAGAGGATAACATCCAACATGAGGTTCGCCTTTGAGAACCTAATTCATTGGAGAAGGCATTCGAGATGGTAAGAAAAATTGAAAGAAAAATTATGGTGACAAGGAAGCCTACCACTCACAACTATAAAGATGAAAGTGTTGCTATTGCCTAGACTTCCACAACCTACAAGGTTGACACCACAACAATTGGAAGAAAAAAGAGCAAATGGGCTTTGCTACAGTTGTGATAGCAAATACACTAAAGGAGGAGGAAGAAAAGTGTGTTGAGAAGAAATTATTTTACATAAATTGTGAAGAGGAGGAAGAAAAGGAACAAGAAACTTCAAAAGAAGAGGATATACAACAGGAACCAACCCTAGAGGAAGAAGAAATGAATCTGACCATATCCTGTAATGCATTGGCAGGAATTACCACTCCTCAAACTCTCAAGATAGAAGGACATATCAAGAAGAAAAATGTAATAGTGTTGATTGATTCTAGTAGTACCCATAATTTTATTCATTGTAAGGTAGCCAAGGAATTGAATTGCTTCCTATACCCAACACCAGAGTGTCAAGTGATGGTTGCAAATGTAGGAACTATAAATTGCTCTGGAAAGTGCCATAATATATTGAATAGTCCAATGCTCTCCATCACAACAGGTGGTGTTGATGTTGTACTAGGAGTATAATGGTTACAACCTTTGGGGACGGTAGCTTTTAGTTTTCAAGAATTTTTCTTGAATTTTTTTTCGGAAGGAAAGGAAGTTGAATTATGAGGTATCGCAGGGAAGCCTGGAAAGATAATCATCTCTAATGTCATGACAAAGCTTCTGAAGAAAAAACAATGAGGCGTAATTGCACAATTATGCTCACTACAAGTTCAAACATCAAAATCATATATTTCTCCAGATCTCCAAAAAGTCTTGGACAACCATTCCAAGGTATTTGAGACTCCCAAAGGACTCCCGCCTATTTGTGATCATGATCATGTTATTCATTTGATTCCAGGAAGTGTTCCTCCAAACATCAGGCCTTATAGATATCCTTATGCTCAAAAGAGTGAGATTGAATGTATGGTTGCAGACATGCTAGAGGTTGGTATAATTCAACCTAGTCAAAGTTCTTTCTCTGCTCGAGTAGTATTGGTGCACAAGAAAGATGGATCATAGCGTATGTGTCTGGATTATAGGAAGCTCAACAAGCTCACTATTAAAGCTAAATTTCCCATCCCTGTCATTGATGAATTATTGGATGAATTACATGGGGCAATTTACTTCACCAAGTTGGATCTTCATTCAGGATATCATCAAATTATAATGAAGACTGAAGACATTCTGAAAACAACATTCAGAACTCATGAGGGTCATTATGAATTTTTGGTCATGCCTTTTGGCCTTACTAATGCACCTTCCACATTTCAAGGTTTGATGAATTTCATTTTCAAACCCTTCCTTAGAAAATTTGTGTTAGTATTTTTTGATGATATACTAATCTATAGCAAGTCTTGGAAGGATCATGTTCAACATATTGACATGGTGCTCAAACTATTGGAAGAGAAACAATTATATGCAAAAACCTCCAAATGTTTCTTTGGAGTACAGGAGGTGGAATATTTGGGCCATATTATATCTCATGAGGGTGTTAAGGTAGACCCTAACAAAATTAAATCCATCAAGGAATGGAAAATCCCTACAACCATAAAGCATATTCGAGGATTTATGGGGTTAATATGGGTATTATCGCAAGTTTGTTAAGAATTATGGGAGAATATCGGCACCTTTAACATCATTATTGAAGAAAGATGCATTTTCTTGGACTCCAAAAGCAACTAAGGCCTTTGAACATCTTAAAGAAGCAATGTGCCAATCACCAGTCTTAGCTACGCCAGGCTTCACAAAAACCTTTATTGTGGAATGTGATGCCTCAGAAAATGGAATGGGTGCAGTTTTAATGCAAGAAGGAAGACCCATTGCTTTTGAAAGGCGTCCAATCAAAGGAAAGTATTTACTGAAACCTATTTATAAGAAGGAAATGTTAGCAATACTACATGCACTAAAGCAAGGGCGACCTTACCTAATGGGAAGACACTTCACGGTAAAAGCAAATCATGATAGTCTTAAATATTTTTTGGAACAAAGATTATCTTTAGAAGAGCAACAAAAATGGGACACAAAGATGTTGGGTTATGACTTTGAAATCATCTACAAAAAAGGGAAGCAAAATGTTGTTGTAGATGCACTCTCAAGAAAGGATGAGGATGTGGAAGCATTGTTTTGTGCCATTTCTATTATCCAACCGGAGTGGATAACAAAAGCAAGGGATGAATGGAAGAGTGATGAAGATGTGTGGACACTCATTCAAAAGTTGCAGCAAGATCCCGATACATCTGAAACATTTCGCTGGAAAAATGATTCATTATGGTATAAAGATCGCTTATATCTTTGTAAGCATTCCCAACTCAAACAAAAGATTCTTTTGGAATTGCACACCTCTCCCTTAGGAGGGCACTCGGGATTTTTAAAAACTTACCACATGATTAAGAAGGAATTTTTTTGGGATTGCCTTAAATCTGATATCCAAAAGTTTGTGGCAGAATGTTTGGTTTGCCAACAAAATAAAGTTGACACAATTAAGACCCCAAGTCTGTTACAACCTTTATCCATTCCAAGTCAACGTTGGGAGGAGGTTTTAATGGATTTTATCACAGGTTTACCCAAGTCCGAAGGAAAGACTGTCATCATGGTGGTAGTTGATAGACTTACTAAGTATGCACATTTTTGTGCATTATCTCATCCATATAAAGCTACATGGAAACAATTCAAAAGCTACATGGAAACCCAAAGATTATTGTAAGCGATAGAGATCCCATTTTTATAGGAAATTTTTGGATGAAATTATTTTCGTGTTTGGGTACTCAATTCGCTGATAGCTCATCATATCATCCTCAATCTGATGGGCAAACTGAGATACTGAACAAATGTTTGAAAGGATATCTTCGTTGCTTTGTATCTAATAAACAGACACAATGGGTCAAGTGGCTACCTCTGGCTGAATGGTGAACACTTCCTTCCATACTGCAGCAAAAATGACCCCATTTATGGCACTTTATGGATATCATCCACCCTCCATCACATCATCTTTAAGAGAAAATTAAGGTTCAAGCAGTGGAAGATCACATCGAGCATCAACAACACACTCTCTAACTCGTAAAGGATAACCTCACCTTGGCGCAAAATCCAATGAAACAACAAGAATATCAACATCGTAGCAAAAGAAGTTTTGATGTAGGTGACTGGGTAGTTTTGATGTATCCATACAAACAAATGTCCCTCAAGTAAGCTAAGAAGGATAATAAATTATCACCAAAGTATTATGGTCCTTACAAAGTGTTGCAAAAGATTGGTACTATGGCATACAAATTGGAGCTTCCTGCATCTTCCCGAGTGCACCCAGTTTTCCATGTTTCATGCTTATAGAAGGTTATAGGTGACAAGATCCCAGTTCAAACAATATTGCAGAACTTGACAAAGAAGGAAAAATCATATTGGAACCTCAAGCAGTCACGGAAACAAGAACTCGACAACTACAAAATCAATCAATTTCAAAGTATCTCATCAAGTGGAAGAACTTACCCACTGAATATTCGACATGGGAGGATGAGAATTTTATACAGAAACATCCATAACTACTCAAGCGTTGAGGACAACACTTTTTTGAAGGGAAGGAGCATGCTAGGTCCCAATAATACTAGTGTATCCCCTTATTGTTATTGTTGTGCCCATGTAGTCCCCATATTGTTATTATTGTGCCCCATTGAAGCCCACTATTGTTATTGTTGTGTCCTTACATTGTTATTGTTATGTGGGCTAGGATTATACTGTGACCCCTTGGACTCCTATATATAGAAAGGAGGTTTTGTCATTTGTATCATCCAAGAATTGTTCATTTATGTAATGTAAAGGAGGCTTCTCCTCGAAGAGGTTGATTTCTAAGTCGTTGATCTATCTTTTCTTCTATTTTGTGAGTTGGCTTCATAACATACTTTCACGAAATGTCCCCCTCGGTGCAATGTGTCTGTCGACGTCTTCGAGAGTGTCTTCGAGCCATGAGGGTCTCCTTTTCGAGGAAGAGGGCTCACTAGAAGGTAGATCAATGGGATCCATCGGTCCTTCAACATCGAGCATCGGTTCATCCTTTGGTTCTTCCTGCTTTCCTGCATCTTCATCTTTGTCTTTCTTTGAAATAGGAAGATTTCTAACCTTCCCAAGGGTAGCATCTTCATCGAAAGTGACATCATGACTTATTTCCACTTCCCTTTGACCGGGCACATAGATTCTATATGCCTTTGAAGTTTCACTGTAGCCCACAAATGTTCCTTTCTTTCCAGATGCATCCAACTTTGCTTCTCTTTTCTTTCGACACATGAAAATATACGAGACTACCAAAATTTCTAAAGTGAGAAACATAAGACTTCTTACCGGTGAAAACCTCTTCAAGAGTTTTGGAGTCCAATGCTTGATGTGGGCATCTATCAGTGTTGGAAGCTTCTCCCCATAAGAACTTCGATAAGCCTTGGTCATGAGGCATGGCACGAGTAGCTTCAATGATGGTTCAATTCTTTCTTTCGGCAACTCCATTTTGTTCAGGAGTATAAGCAGTAGTGGTCTCCCTCTTAATGCTAGCTTCTCTACAGTAGTCATTGAACTCATTTGACTCATATTTGGTTCCATTATCGGTCCTCAATGTTTTGATCTTTTTCCCTATTTGATTTTCAACCAAGGCTTTGAAAGAGCGGAACCACTTGAACACTTCATCCTTCTTCTTCAAGAAATAGATCCAAGTTTTGCGAGAGAAGTCATCCACAAAAATAGCATAGTACAAATATCCTCCCAAAGATTTTACGCGCAACATACCAGACAAATCAGAATGGATCAATTGTAGAATGTTCGTAGTCTTACTATCACTAGAGGGGAATGGTCCCCTTGTATATTTCCCTTCGGCACAACCCTGAAAAACACCTTCATGATCAACTTTGAATTTGGGCATACCTATGACCATCTTCCTTGCATCAGGTAGAGCTTTATAATGAAGGTGAGCAAACCTCCAGTGCCATGATTCGGATTGAAGAGAAGTGTTTCATGTCATGGCTCCCAAAGGACTTCCTCCAACTTGATAAAGGCTATCAACCCTAAATCCAAGAGTAAAAGCATCTTTGAAGTTCCTTTGCCAAATGCGTACCTTCCCATCAATAAATGCCACCTTGAAGCCTTTGTCTTCCATCACCGAAATAGATACAAGGTTCTTCTTCAAGTCAGGTACATATAATACATCTTCTAGATGAAGGATTTAACCTTGATTTAAATGAAGAGTAACAGTGCCTGTCCCTTTCACGGGATAGGTGGCATTTTCTCCAAGTATGATCTCCAAATTGGTTTCCTTTTCAATCAAATTTGAGAGGGCCTCTTTGTACCCAGTGAAGTGCCTTGAGGCACCACTATCAATCAACCAATTATCCAATGTGTCTAAAGGAGAGGCAATAGTGAGGGCAGAGATAAAATAAAATTCATTTTGCTTATCTACAACGTTAGATTCCTCATACCTGGAGTTTCTTGACTTCTTAGTAGGTCGACCATTTCAATATTGTGTAG
Organism: Pinus albicaulis; assembly: GCA_034641835.2. NCBI lineage: Eukaryota > Viridiplantae > Streptophyta > Pinopsida > Pinales > Pinaceae > Pinus > Pinus albicaulis. The sequence continues at coordinate 707,808,675 of CM076576.1, read as the reverse complement.
CTGGAGCATTTCTTTACTTTGTTGTTGAACCTGTTATTTCTTTGATTTCCATTGCCCTTGAAATTTTTTTGGTTGTGAACATCATCTCGTGGTGTATCCTTTTTATTAGGACACTCTCAAGCATAGTGGCCAAACCTGTTACAATTGAAGCATCCACCCTTTCTTCCTTCTTTGAATCCCTGTCTTCCTTGATTTTGTTTTTCTTTGGACCAGCATTATTCTTCCTTTTAGCATGAGTGGAGAATGCAATGGGATCATTCCTATTTGAAATAATATCTCTCTCCATCACCATTGTCTCTTCTTGAGTGCATCGAGTCAACAATTCATTAAAACCTGGAATCCTGTCATTATTGAGGATAGTGGTATTGAACACATCCCATGCTCGGGGAACACCTCCAAGGGTAATAAGAGTGAACTCTCGGTCAGCAATAACCTCTCCAATAGATAGAAGATCATTTTTTATTTTGATAATCCTCATGAAGTAGGATTGGATGGATTCCCCTCTATCCATCTTGATGTCCTTTAGCTTGCTCTTGAGAAAGAGGATTTGGTTTGCGTTGCTAGCCTTGAACATGCTAACCAACTTGTCATACATCTCCTTAGATGTGCCCAACTCAAAAATGTAAGCAACCAAATGCTTTTGAATGGAATCCTTGATGATCTTCTTAGCTTTGACCTCACCTTTCTTGTACTTGGTTTTAGTGGCAGCCGGTACATTTGAAGGAGGCTTAGCAATCTTTCCCTACACATAATCCATGACATCATTCTCTTCCAAAGTTAAGTCTAGAGACATCTTCCATGCACGATAATCAAACTTACCATTGAGCTTGTCCTCGGATTTGAAGTAAGATGAGGAAGCCATTGACTCTTGTCCTTGTCCAACAGATCTCAGTAATTACTTTTCTCACTCTTTCTTGGGCTTTGTCTTCGCCTGGGCTTTGATTCCATGTTAATTTTACATAACAATGGTATGTTCTATGCTTAAGAGCAATTTACTTCAATTTTCCTTATTAGCCCAATATCAATTTCCAGATTAGCAATCACATTGACATTGATAGTAAATGCAGATAGAACATAAACAATACGCAGAATACAAGCCAAGACAAGAGGACACGATATTTGGAGGATGCTTGGGAAAAACCTGAATGTGGGAAAAACCCTTTGATCAGATTCTTATTATTCTTCAATAGTTCAGCAGAGAGAGAGAATACAAATATCAAAATAACTTGCCCAAAACGGTCCTGTCAAATCAACAGTCAACTGCAGCACTAACCAGAAAGTCAACATTGGTCAAAGGGGCTCAAAAATGTTCTCCAAGCAGCTCGGTCAACAACAAACAAATTTGGCCTTCCAAGAGAAAGAAAGTCAACCCAAAACAGTCAAGTCAAACCTAGTCAACGTTGCTGTAAAATCTATGGTCAAACTTGAAGTCAACGTTGAAGTCAACCTCGATCAAACTACTCCAAATGCCTCGAAAGTTATCCCAATCAATGCGGCCTCTGAAAATCCGATTTTCTATCTGAAAACCGTAGTCAAAGATGAAGGGTTGACCCTTGGTCAACGTTGTCCAGAATTCTGAAATCTGACCTATACTTTGACCCTAAAAACTTCAACCTCCTGCCACACGTGCGAAGAGAACAAGAGCTACTCCAAGTGTTGTACAAACCAATGAGGAGAGAAGAGAGAAAGATGTGACGAGTGAGTGATGTCCAAATGAGGAAAAGGTCACTCTTATTTATACAATTCGTTGAAGGTGTCTCAGTTGAGCGTGTTGAGACACATTTGTTGGGCCTCATGAGCCTACATTTGATTCTGGCTGACCTTGATAATTTGCATGTGTGAGAAATAAATTCAAAATCACACTTCTGCTCATCCAAACAAGATGATCTTTAGATCAATCTTGCACCCCTCGGAAAGAGGAATCCAATAAAAATATCATCTCCATCATATGAGTTGTCCTAGGTGGAGTTTGGCCCTAGTTTCCAATTTTAACACATATGCTCATACGTGACAGACTCCTTTGAAATGTCGCAATCCCCCCGATCCTAAAATCTTACAAACTGTTAAGTCTGATGGATTTTGAGTGGAATCTAGAATTCTACTTTCTCATATGAAATCCAATGAGGTTGGAACCACTCTCAAACATCCTTTAAAAAAAAAATGGTAATGTTAAAAATTTAAGTAAAAAGGATAAAAAAAGTCATTTTCATCATTTTACTTGAAGAATTAAACATTACCATTAATTACATAGCATTAATAGGGTCCTATGGTTGAATATTAGGCTACCTTGCTCATAAATTATTGCTTTTAAAAAAAATTACATTCCAAAGGTCCTTAGTTGCATTGTAGGAAACCAGCCAATTCCATATGATGAAAAAAGGTTAGTTCAGTTTTAGGTCTGTGGCAATGGTTCAAACCAATTTTCACTTAAAAATGGTCAGACTAGCTGATTCAATCCGGTCTGATCTGGTTCTTATAATGCTAACAAAATACAAACCCCCTTATTTCACTCTCTCTTTATCCACTCTCAGCTACTCTGCTCTATTATGGAACAAAATGCACTCGAATAGAATGGAATCCCATTTCCTCCTAGTGGCCTAGTTACAACACAACCTGATAGCCATCTACGAGTTCAGTTTGACTCCTTGAACTCTCAAATAGAGTTACAACTTTGACCTTTCTAGAGTCTTCTTCATAGTCTCTACATGGCTAGCCCTTTCTAGAGTCTTCTTCATTGTTCTACAAGGTTGGGATGGCATCCTCTAGAATCATGGTTGATAAAACAAGAAGGTCAACTTTCGAATGGAAAAACTATTGCATACAAACTCTGTTTGATGTCTTTCTTCCATTGTTGGAAAGGTCTCTAAGTGTAGAACAACGCAAGGGGGGCTAGTGCAAGAAAGAGTGTTTTAACTCCAAAAAACTCTGTTTAATGCCTCAAACTACCTGTAGAAAGTTTTAGACCCCAATTCTCCAAACTAGGACTTGCCAATAAACATGATCTTGTAAGTTGATTCCTCCAATTTTTCCACTCTAAAACCATCGAGTTGGATGACAAATAATATAATGATCCAATCCATATCAAAGTAAGTTCAAATATGATTTATTTAATTAAGAGAATCATAGGACAATAGACATCTAGGACTTAAAAATTTACAATAGAAAATAACATATCCAAAACACAAGCTACAACTAGAAAGATGTGCAAATACATAATAAATCCAACATTTACAAGTATAAATGGAAAAGTCATAACATATATCCACACAATTCATCAAAATCCAAGACTAATGAAATTAGTAGAAAATCTCTACAACTATGATTGTTGATTAATGACGTGGAAGCCAGCCTGACAATTAAAGTATTAACCTCTAGAGCTCCCAAGGTATTGTTCTCCTTTCCATAATATCTAGCCATAACTTTATTTGCCCCTTTCTATTTGAGATATTTGTGCTTATTTTTAAGATTGTAATCTCAAAAAAACTAATTTTCTAACCTTTTTTACCACTTACTTCAATGTCATTCCTACTAGCATTTCATCTTGTCCTAGAACACTTTTAAGGTTTTGCTTTAATCATTTTTTATGATTCCAGATCTACATCACTAACAATGTCTTTGGAAATCCATGTAGCCTATCAACATGTTGTATGAATAGTTTAACAAATTCTAAGCCTTTGTTGGTGGCACCCATGGAAATAAAATAGACTTAGTCAATCACACTAACAACAAAGACTAAGTTTTTCCCTCACACCCAAGACATACGTGTAATGAAGCCCACAATAATGGATTCTTGTTTTTTATCGGGAATTGCAAAGGGCTGCAACAATTATAGACTTCTTACAAAGTTTGCTTTACTTCTCTAACAAGTCTCCTATGAAGCAACAAATTTTCAAATATGCTTTAAGAGTCTTCCAAAGTTTGCAATACTTCTTATCTAACTAGAATATGCTCAAGAAGTACTTAGAGCTTTGTTTACCTATCCAAATAGCTAAGTGTTGCCCCAATAAATATTGCTTGGTTTATTCTACAATATACATAAAGTTCAACAATTATTTATGATAAATAGCTAATCAACTTCTAGCTTTTAAAGAATTCCCTCAAGAATGAAAAACAAGGGAGTAGGAGATGGAGTTCGCACTAAGAGTTAGGTTTTGGCACATCTAAGGTTTTTACCCATGCGTCGCCATAGGTCAAGGACTCGAGACATGCACTGAGGGCGAGCCATGGATTGGAGTTGCAGACCCCAACAATCTTTTGGGCGATGGTAGATGGGCATATAAGTTTTGGCCTATGGCAGAATAGCCAACTCCTTGTTGCAACTTGCCTATGGCTTACAAGGGCACGACACTGCCTAGTCCTACAAAAACCTCCAACATCCGAGACTGTTATGAGCCTAAAGCCAAGGAACAAAGATTGACAAAGGGTCCTAAAATTTATTTCATTGGTTGGGATTTGGTACTTTTAAGGGGGTCACAATGGGAAAGCCTAATAGGATTGATGTTCGATTACCCTCCCCCTCCTACTCAGGACTCACACGCTTGCTCAGCATCAAGGGAGTTGAGACCCCCAAAGGATCTATCGCCTGTGCACAAGTGGGAGACAATTTTTCAAAGAGATCACATTCGTTCCAACAAGTCTAAGCAAAATGAACCACGGGAAGAGTTGGAACAGGAAATCTTCCAAATATTTATCAAAAACATAAACGTTAAGTCCTCCCTATTCTGGATATGGAACTCAGACTTAGTCAAAAACTTGAAGCAGCGCATAAAGAACAAGTTGGGCATCCTTGAAAAAATCGATGCCTACTATTTGAAGGGAAGATGCTTCGGGACTTTTCCCAGATTAAACACTACTGCATCGTAAGGAACTCAACCAGAGCCTTGAACCTGAGGTTAGGAGGAGGAGCTTTGGGACCCAGCATATCTAGCGGATCAGCCTCCTACAAGGGATGTGGCGTAAGGAAAGGCTTCCCTCCCTATAGATCAACCTCAATACAACCTTGGACCCTATATTGTTGAACAAATGAAACAAGCACCTTCCACGAAGGTCAACCTTCCTGAGGTAAACCACCTTTTTTTTGCTCCAATCCAAGGCTATAATATGCAGGTTAAATAGATTCTGGCCTAAATTTGATGCTTTACACTAGTGGGTCTATTCTTCCTGGACCCCCAATTGTGATATCTATTTATGCTCTAAAGGTTTTTTTATTGTCCAATTTGATACTAAAAAAGTTTTGGAGAAAGTTCTACATGAGGGGCCCTAGTTTTTGGGAAGAGTTGGGCTCTTCATCACTCCTTTATTTCCAAATTTTGATGCCACAAAAATGGTGGTCATAACAATGTCAATAGGGGTGAGGCTACTGAATCTCCCCCTCCCTTTCTGACATCATAAGGTTCTAGAGGAAATTGGAAACGCACTGGGAATATTCAGAAAGATGGACCACGAAAGAACAGAGAAATGTATATTTACCTTCGCCAGAATTTGTGTAGAAATAGACCTCAACAAAGGTCTACCTGATCACATTCAAATGAAACATAAAAACGTCCAATGGAACCAAGAATTAGATTATGAGAACATGACATTTAGATGTCATATATGTTATCAAACAGGTCACCTACAGAATGCATGTCCACAGGCAAAAAAGTCCCCAAAAAAGAAAAAGGGTCAAGCCCACAAATCATAAGGATGGCAGCCCTCAGATCCCCACTTCTATGGAGAACCCTCCAAACCAAGCAGAAGTGGATGCACAAGACCAAAAGGAAAACGCATCTCACTCGCAAAATGACATCAAAGCACAAGATACCTAGGCATTACATCTGCAGAGAAATTAGGCACATACACAAAATGGATGGGGTACAAAAAGAGCACATGTTTCTGAGAGTTCAAACTCAGACAAAGAATCCCACCAAAGGAAACAAGAAGAGAACTAGAAATGGTTCCCATTGAACGAAACTCAAAGGGATGTCAAAAAGGTGCAAAAAGAAAGGCAAAAAAGAGAAGTTAACTGATTATTATCACACTTAACTTCGAATGTTTACATTTGTAATTTTTTTACAAATTTTTATGTTTAGCTCAAACATAGTGAGGTGTTTCTACTAGAATGCGTTCAACATATCTATAATGTAATTTTGTTCTCTATTTCAAGATGAATAAAATTACGGGTGTTTTCCATTGGTAAAAATAAATTCTAGCTTTCAAAAGTGTTGGCAAATGATTTTGCATGAGGACGGCCCCAATGTTGATTACTCATACATTAGATTCCACTACAAAGGACTTTAAGAAATCAATAAGTACAAGTACAAGATTGAAAGCCATTATCTTCTTTATATGTTGCAATGTCACCACTGCTACTTTTTTGCAATTCAATTGTTCCTTCTTCGTATTGGTTAATGCGCATGAGGCCTTCGAATTTCTTAATAAATCTCAAATCAAAGATTGATGAACGAAACACTCTTAATTGTGTCACAAACTTTGGTGTTGACCTAAAAAAAGGTTTAAAACATAGTTGGAATGGCTTTAATTCCGTCTATATTGAATGTCACCACCACTAAATTAAAAGGGACCCTTTCTTAACACTACATGAGCCATATCTACTAACAAATGGACTATTTTGACTATCTCAATATTTTACTAGCATAGACCCATCTAACCTTCAATGTAATATGCACCTCGAGGTTGTAAAGTCAAGGTTGTATATTTTGAGTTCCAATATTTGATGCATCAAACATTTGCAAACTCTTAAAGGCAAGATAGACATACTCAAGCTTCGCAACATCAAATGTGGGATTAGATGGCCATGTGTTAATACCCACACTAAATGCACCCAATCATCATCTAATATATTGTTATATACAAAGACACATAAAGATTTGATGGATTGTCGCCACCCACACCTAGACTAGAGAATGCACCTTTCTTATGTCAATACAATAACCTTGAAATACCTATTAGGAGGAAAATTGACCAATTGGAACGCCAATTGTAAGTCAATGATATGTTCTTTCCCCTCTCTAGTGGGTAGCCGTGTGAGATGGGTCCTTACATACAACTCTAGAAACTCGTCAAACAACCACTACACTTCCTTCCATCTTGTTGGTTTATGCTTTTACCTTGGTATGCAAGTCCTTCATGAAGGGCCTTTGTGGAAATACTGCAAAAATCAAACATAACTCACACTTAGCAAGTTGCGTGGCCACTTTGTGCATTTGAAATAGTATATTTGCAAGACCTTACAACCCTCTAACTATGATTAGTTGTTCTCAAATTTTATGTACAAATTCACAAAAGGTCTGCAACCATTACTCCCCTTGATACTACATTAGCCATACCAAGAATACAATATAAAATTAAAAATCCAAAATAAAATATCTGGTCATTGGCAAATAAATACTCTAAAAAATCTAAGAGTTGAAAGAGAAATATAACCTTTATAATAATATGCAAAATATTTGACAATAAAGAGCACTGAATTTTTGTAGAAATAATCCCCTATCAAAAGCCTTTGATGATATTAATTATGTTTCAAAAATGAAAAAAACTTCATTTAAAAGGTGGAAATACCACTTGGACCAAACACTCTCTAAGAGGAGTATGGACATTGTAGTTAGTAGATTTTCATAATTTGCCAACTAATCGCAACAAAACATGCTTTACTATAGGGCCTAAAGGCCAATTTAAAGCTTACTTATCAGAACCAAACCGATCATTGAACCGGTAGAGCGCCCGGACCGGGAACCGGTCAAAACCAGAAGGAAACCAGTAAAAAAACCAACCAAAAAACCAGTCAATCGAAAACAGTCAACCAAAAACACATAAAATATTCATTTTTTAAAGAAAAACATATATATCCATGTGCATCCATGAATCCAAACCATTTATACACAAATAAGCAAAAGTTCTCATTTATATAGCATGTAAGGGTGCACATAACCAAAATAGCACTGAGTGCAATCCATCTTTAAACCAAAAATACATCAACAAACAAGCTCCACATGGCCTCTAACATCCAAAAAAAAATATGCTACAAGAAATACCTAAATATCATCAAAACCATTGCCTATATTGGGATCTTCGTCATCAATATCACCCTCTAAGCATTAAAATAAGATAGAAAAAGCATAGCATGTCGAGTCAAGATTTTGTTTGAGTGATGGGTACATTTTTTACTAGGATCATGATAGAGGAGTTCGACAACCAATGCCACTAACGTCAAGGTACATAGAGGGCTTGGTGATCTTTAATAAAATACTAGTTCCATACCCTTGTACATGACAAAAACCAATGTAGCGTTGCAACCCCCCCATCCTGAAATCCTGGAAAAGTGTTAAGTTTGCTAGATTTTGAGTGAGATCTAAAATTCTACTTTTTCTCCATATGAAATTCAATGAGGTCAGAAACACTCTCAAACATCCTGAGTCATTTCATGGTAATGTTAAAAATTTAAGTAAAAGTGATTACTTCAAGAATTTAACATTACCATGAATTGCATAGCATTAGTAGAGCAATGTGGTCAAATACTAGGCTTCCCTTGTCATAAATCGTTGTTTTTTGGAAAGAAAAAAAATGTGTTGAAAGGGTTCTTGGCAACAATGTACGAATCAGGCAGTTCAGTACCTAACCGGCCAGTTTAATGAAAAAAGGTCGGTTCGGTACTGAACTGGCCAATTTCGTACAAGAACCAGCCGGTTCAATACCTAACTGGCCAAAAACGGTTCAGGACACCGGTTTGAACCGGTTTTGGCTGCAAACCAGTTCGACAGGCCGATTCAGACCGGTTCGATCCAATCTTGATAACACTAATTTAAAGTTATTATTTTGGTTTATGCCCATTTGTCCCTTGCATGTGGGATAAATAATGTACACAATAAAATTTATTCCATTAATTTTTTAAATAAAAGTTCTTAAGTTTTCTTACTCTAAAGGTCGCCATAAAGCCTTGGATCCCTCCTAAACCCTATGCTATAGAACCCTCCTAAACCTTATGCTAGCTTGACTTGTGTGTAGACAAGCTGATTTCTTAACCTGAAATCCGTGTGGCTTAACCAACATTAGATACATCAACTGATTCTCAAACAAGCAGAATATCAAAATGCATTGTCCTCAATCAGATGTTATCTTATGTAGCAACATACACCTAACATGATGGTAAACCTATGTCTATACACCCTTATCATACTCCGATCAAACCTTTTTCTTGTTCTTTTGATCCTCTACAAGATGTGATAAATTTTAGTTTGTGGGACACCTATTACATCTCTATATCCATGGATCTGCTATCTAAATAGGACGGTGTAAATTGTACCCCAAAACTTAAAAGCCTTCAAAGTCTTGCCCTGATTCTAAGAAAAAATTATAATATTGATTCTTTTGATCCCGTTATGCACCATCAAATTGAACTTTTTTCTATTAACTCTTTCCTGAACAGCCATAGGAATTTAATCAAAACTGATTTGTTCATGTCTTCAGGGAAAGAAACCAGACAGCAGATGCCTTATCCAATGATGCTTTAGAGCTGAAGCGTGGAAAGTGGATTATCCTGGAAACTTTTGGTGGACATAGTTGTTAAGCTGATCATTTTCTTTTTACTTAATCTCAATGTATCACTCTGAGATTTTGACCTGAAAATGTCCTTTCAAGGACTTTTTGATTTGTAATGTGATGGTATTCTGTCACGACTTTGCTGAAAGGACTTTTAGCTTTTGTTCAACGCTGAACTAAATGCTCTTTTTTGAATTTTCATGACTTGAGAAAGGAGTTTTACTTGTTGTGCTCAATAGAGTGAACTTGTGAAAATGTCAACAGATATCCTATGAGAAGTAACTTTATAGATCCTTAACAGTATAGCCACTGACCAGAGAAAAAAACTCCATACTGTTGGAAACAAGAGATTATGCATGTTGTTTGGCTAAGAATATCCTGGGCCTGACTAGAGAGGAAAACCTAATACTGCTCGAAAAAAGAGGTTGTGCATGTTGCTTGGTACTTAAATGCTGACCCCACCGAAGCATATACTATGAACAAAGGCTGTTCAAGACAAGAATAGACTATCTAGCTAAATAAGATCTTCATGATTCAAGGAAAACCAGGAATCCTTGCCTATTGTGTAAACAAAGGGCAATGCCAGCATTTCACATTCGTTTCCTTCACCACTGATGCTAAGTGGTCTCCTGGAAACTAGGGAGAATCAAAGCTACAGGGATAGATTAGATGGCTAAAAGCCCCAAAAATCAAGACATGTATATTTTCTTAAATAGAAGCAATTTTAAAAATGGCGATAGATGATATTGGAGCTTAACAAAAGTGGTTAACACCGCCATAGAGAAGCAGTTGACTCTCTATTACGAAAAGAACGTGATCAAGACATTGGAAAACCTATTGTTGACAACTCGTGAAATAATATCTGAAAAATTAAGTTTGAAGCAATAGCATGAGGGAATGATCTTGTGTGCATAGCCAACCCAGTTATAATCTACAGCCATAAAGGCTCAACTTTATAAAACTCAATCAAAAACCATCCCAGCAAATACATAAACATTGACATTACTACCGCAATACCATTAGGACCACCTTTCACAGATGGAAAGCAAACGATAATCATAGGTCCATGAACCAAAAGGAATGGAGGCCAAAATTCTTGGTGGACTACGAATAAATCTATAGGATCTGAAAAATGTCCAATGTCTACCAAATCCCACACCCTATGATCCACAGTGCATCTAATTACATATGCATTCGTCACTGATACATATAGAGGCAACATATGATAATTTTCTGTGCACATATAACTGGATCAAAACCCACTCCCGTATCCTTCAAACAAGCCAATTGGGTATTGGGTTTAGCCCGAGTGTTTGGGAGAAATGTTGTTATCATGCCTACCCAAGTTCAAATCCTGCATGTGACACATTGAGCTCATAATTTGTACTTTTTGCAATGGCTTTGAGCCTTGTTGTCTAAGCAGTCCCTCGAGGTCAAGACATGTATATTCCACATATGAAATATAAAGATATTTCTCAAGGAAAAAAAAAAAGAGATAAGGTAACTTAATTAATGTCCAACAAACAACAAGTATAAATAGCTAAGAGAGCTAACAAGATATCTGTTATACAAGTGCGGTTGACCTTCCACAGTAGTCTTGGGCCACTGTTGGCTCGAACTTGGCATGCAAGCTCTGGATCTAGGTGGACTCAAGCTCTAGATGTAGATACACTGAGGTGGTCCACGCACATTCGTCCAGCTCTGCACTCAAATCTCCAGAATCAACTGCCACCGTGTGACTTAAGAAGTGGAATAGATGGCTTAACAGGGAAATGCTTTTGCAAGGAAGAACATATGGTAAATACAAGTTCCATGCGAAAAAGATGGATAAAGGTGGAGGCGGATGATTGGCATATGTTCAAATTGTGGCATGGGATGACAGATTGTTTCACTTGCAGGCCACTCCAAGTGACTTCCAACACCACCGTAAAAAGGAGAGGTTGTATCAGGTGAAGTCAACTTTTTGTAATGGCCTCATGGTGCGTTGAAGGTTGTGTTGTAAGGTCTATTGTCGCTGCTAGTAGAAAACTGCACGAAAAAGGGTTAAGAATTTGTCCATGGGAAAAGACAACACGGCGAAGGGTTGTGTATTGTGTTTTCCCTAGTAAGGTTTAGTGACGGTTCGGTGGGGATGTACTTTTGTTGTAGATTCTCTTTTTGAGGGTGTTTCAATATCCTTAGCCTTAGCTATCACATTTTCAGTGAGCTCATAATACTCCTTCGCATGACACCCCGTGGTTCTGTAACGGGATAATGTTCGGTTATGAATCTATGTTTCTCCTAAGCATGGACTTCGGACTTTTACCAGAGGAAGTCTTGTAGCAGTCCAATTCATAAGTTTCAAGCTCTAGCATCAGGTTTCCCGTGACTCAAATGCCGTCACTGCAGCCCAATTTTCTTGATATGCTCCTATATCCGTCTATGTACCTTGTTGTTTTAATAATGAAAACGCAATTCATGATTCAACAGGAAACACAAAAACAGAGAGATACGCGTACATATATGCATAGCCGTTAGCGTAAGCAGTTTAATGGTGTGCCGAAATGGGGTTTTGGGGTTTGAATTCTGATTGACAATTTTTCATTTAATTACCTGTGTGATCAATCTATATTGTTTTTAGCTAGTCATAAAGATCCACTGGAACAGCATTGTTTTAAAAAATCGACAAGTTCTGTCTAGCAATGTCACTGAGAACTGAATTTTCTGAGATCATCTGACATGGAAACAGGAGTCCTGAAACATGACCCATAACCCATACTGAATACCTATATGACTCCATGGAAATTGAATCTGTGACTATTTTAGAAACAATTCAACCCCAAAAGGATAAAAAATAAAAGGTACCACCAAAACCCATATGATGAGATATATTATAAAACAACCCACCAAAGAAGCCGAAATTTCCAGCGAAATAATCAATTATTTTCCCCAAAGATGACCGAATCGATTTAACCCACAAATTTCAGAGGAAGTAAATAAAAAGTATGCATCCCATGGCAAAGAGTTAGTGTGCAGTACTACTCACTTTCAGTATCCAGCTCTATCACCTTCGTCTTGGCCCCCAAGCTACTAAACAGCTGTTTGACCTGTGTACAATAGGGGCAGTATGTCTTGCTGCAACAAAAACCCAAAAGAGAAAACAAATCAGAACACAATCCCTGCCAGAACGTCATTAAGTTAATGCACAATTAACTACAAGGAAATGCGTGATTGTGGGAACCTGAAAACCACAACAGAATTAGAGGAAACGATCTCCTTCGCTTTAGTCATCGCCATTTCAATTAGCTGAGGATTCTTGCTGGACGATAAGCCCATAAAATTGCTGCACTGCCTCGTTCTCCCTGGCCTTTAAAAGAAGGGGGCGGATCAAAAATATCCTAGGCCAAGTAGGAAACTCGTACGGGCCTTTGTAGCGTTAATTTCCTGGCCTTGCACGTGTCAGCGTGACTCAGTATAAGACGATAGAATTGCATTGACTATGGGATTATTGGTGGATTTATTTTAAAGGAAATGGCATGTATTTACATTTAATTTTTATTTTTAATAAAATAACATCATCCATGAGTGAAATACCTAACATCGAAGTTTAGATGTATATTAGCTAATTTAAAATACCTTTAGCGTAAAGGAAGGAGGAGTGGGGATTTAAAAATTATTATAGATTTATAGTTATGATCGCAGACGAAGGGCAAACGTACAAAATAGATTCGATCAGCAAATATTCTAAAGTAAAGGCGACTGTTATTCATAAGTTCTATCGGCCCACAATCCCTCGAGATTGGACGTCGACTTTTAAAATTTCCGAGTTGACTGCGTGTAGGTGAGTTTTCTGCGGGTAGTAAAGTTCATTGGTTCTCACAAAAATAAGTTCACGACGGCACAATTGTGAAGATTCAAAATTACTCTTTGTTGAAAAGGGAGTATTTTATGTTCAGACTTTCTGCTCTTGAGGATTTTCTCATCTTAAAATGGAAAGCAAATCAATAGCAAATGTTGAAACTGGCAATGAAACATCAGGTTTTGTGGAAACCAATCATTTAGGTCAAGTCAAAATTGTTTCAACACACAAAACAGGAAAGTGGATTTGGGTAAATGCAAAGCAGTATCGAGGCATTTTAAGGCGTAAACTTGCTCGCCCCAAATGGGAACAAGGACAAAGACAAAGAAAAAGAAAACAGTGCTAGAGAAATAAAATAAATAAGAGCAGAAAAAATAAAAAAGAGTCAACCATTTACAGTCCCACATCCACACCTCTTACTTGGTCATCAGATCTCTATGTCGAAGAACTGATGAGGGTCAGGACAAGGCTGGAGAATTTGGAAGCCAAAGAATAGGAAAGGGACCGCAAAATTTCAGAGATCGCATTTGCAAATCAGTGTTTAATGGAAGGTAATAGAATTTTAAAAGAACGGGTAACAATGTTACAAGAGGCTCTAGAGATAGGAAAACAAGAATGGCAAAGCATGAAGACAGCGTGGCAAACCGTGACAGGATCAAGGGCAGCAAACAAGGATGTGATAATTTCTAAAGCAACTCAAGTAGATACACAAGTATATCAACAAACAAATATTTCAAAAGAGAATACAAAAAGGAACAATAGGGATGATAGTCCAAGAGAAATCAAAGATAGAGTTGAAAGCACTAATGGTTACATAAGGACAGGGGAAGAAGAAGATGCAAGTGCTTGTAGAGCACAGGAAAGAGAACACAAAGAAGAAAAGGCATGGAACCAAACTTTATTATCAGAGGAATAAGAGAATATGGGAGGAATGAAAGTACTCTCAATTTGATAAGGGACTTTCTGAAAAATAAACTACATTTGAAAGGGAAAATTTGCCAAGAAAGGAGGGTGGGGAAGATATGTGAAGAGAGGTCTCGTCCCATAAAAGTCACCATGGAAACCATGCAAGAAAAACACCATCTCTTGAGCAAAAAGAAACTCTTGAAAGGCTCACACTTCTTCATAAATGAAAATTTAACCAGCGAACAACAAGAGGAGAGAAGGGAAGAAGTAAAGAAAATTAGGGCAGCAAGAAATGAAGGGAAAAGGGCATGGTTGTACAATGGTAAAGAAGTTATTGCAATGCTTGGGGCTCAGGACAAAACAGGGCAACAAGCTAGCAGTAAAGAAAAAACAAAGAATTCAATAATAGGGAGGAAAACAACAAGAGCAACATGGATGGAAAACGACAAAGACTCAAAGTTAAGTATTATGTGTCAAACTGCGTAGCAGTCAAATCCTACCGAGGTCTACCTAAGTTTAGTTTGTTGGAATTGTAGAGGCTACCCTTGGAGGAGGGGACCTAGGTTAGGGCCTATTGCGGAAGGTAGAGACATAATTTGCTTCAAGGAAACTCATGAACATGATGGTTGCAAAACTCGTGTGTTTGACGATTATTTGAAGTTAGCGGTTTGGAACAAGGTAGCAGAAAATGGCAAAGGGTATGGGGGAATACTAGTTTTAGTGAAAGAAAGGGAAGGCGTCGCATTCAGTTGATGAAAGAAGATGAAAATAAACAATATTTATGGTTCAAAATATCAGAGAATGAGAATCACATAAGAATTGCAACATGCTATTTTTCCCCTCGAGTCTCAAAAGCTTACAAAAATAAGGGGCTAGACAGCAAGGATATGTATGCAACTTTAAAGCAAGATATTGCCACTTACTATCAACAGTGAGAAGTGCTTTTAGTGGGCGATTTTAATACTAGAACAAAAAATCAGCAAGCTAGTATTCTTTGTTGCAAAGAGGATCATAATCTTATTTGGCTCACTGAAGAGGAGAATCCCCAATGGGTGAGATGTTCAGAAGATGACAAAGTTAGCAATCATTTTGGAGAGGAATTGCTTGCACTGTGTGGGGCTTTCAACTTAATTATTTGCAATGGTCTGGACAGATGGAAAAGTTTTGGGAACTTCACTTGCAACACTTACAATGGGGCAAGTTTCGTTGATTATGTGATTTGTTCACAAAGCTTGATAGAAAAGATACACGAAGTTAAGATTGGAGAGCATAATTCAGACTTAAAATCTGACAATAACCCAATTTATATGAATTTATCATGGGCAGAAGAAATGCAGCATAAGAGAGAAACCCAATGCTCTCAACAATCACTACCAAGGGGCAAAATTCTTCTAACACAAGAAAATTGTACTATCTTCAAGACAATGTTGGAGAGATTAATTCAGAAAGATAAAATTGGTTTCCAAAGCTTCACTAGTCATAAGTTAACAAATATAATTCAAAGGGCACTTGAGAAGTGCAAAAGAGCAAAAAATAGGAAATCATAATCAAATTGTTTTCCTGTAAATGCTTGGTTTGATGAGGAATGCAAAATGGCAAGGAGAACCTTGAAAAAGACAAGAAAAGAGAAGATGAATGTAAAGTTATATAAGTAGATACTAAAAAGGAAAAAATATGAGTTCATGCAAACAAGGTAAGAAGAGTTAATATTTCTAGGCAAGAATAACCCAAAGCTTTTCTGGCATGAACTTCAACCAAGGAAGAAGCAAATCGAAAATAATATTACAGCCAATCAATGGTTTGAATATGCAAGACAACTCTATGAGAAATAATCAAAGGTTGAGCCTCCCCCGGGGCTCAACACAACTACAAATCTCTTCACATTACAGGAGGTGGAGATTGGAATTAAGAAGCTGAAAACAGGAAAGGAAAAAGACTTGGTTGAAATTCAAGCAGAGTATCTAAAATGGGGAAGGAACACTCTTGCACGACACATCATGGAAATATTCAACAACATCATTCAATAAGGTTTCCCAAGGGACTGGATAACTAGCCTAGCAATACCCCATTTTAAAAGTGGAGACATTAATAATCCATCCAATTATAGAACCATTATGATCAATACTTTGTTTGAAAATATTTTCGGCAGCATGGTAGAAAATAGAATCAGTAAGTGGGCAGAAGTAAAAGAAAAGAGAGCAAAAGGACAAGTGGGTTTTAGGCCGAAGCATTCTACAGTGGATCACAACATCACATTGAGACACATTATTGAAAAGGTTTGGGGGGATAAATAAGAAGTATTTTGCTGGTTTGTTGACTTCAAAAAGGCATTTGACACAATCCCTAGAGACAAGTTGTGGCGTAGAATGGAAGAACTTGAAATTCCTTTGCATTATAGAGTTGTTGTCCATAGACTTTATGAAGAGGTTAAAGTCAAAATTAGAACCTCAGCGGGTATTTCAAAAATATTTAGAAGTGACATTTGAGTCAAGCAAGGTTGCTTTCTATCCCCTACTCTTTTTGGTTTATATATTGATAAACTGGAAGAGTGGCTAAATTTTCAAAGTGGGGATGGTGTTTGGTTGGGGGAGTTTGTGATAAAGCTTCTTTTATATGTTGATGATCTTGTATTGATTTCTAAATCGACGCACGGATTGCGGATGCACCTATATGCCCTTGAGAATTTTTGTAGAGCAGTGGGGATGCAAGTCAATATTATCAAGACCAAGATAATGATTTTCTCTAATAAAAGGAAGCAAAGTCGACATATGTTCTTCTTTGAAGGCAACACTCTTGAAGAAGTAAATGAGTACAAATACCTCGAGATTGATTTCAACAACAAACTTAATTGTGAGGACTGCAGAAGAGAATCTTAGGAGGGTGGAAAACAATATATGCTTTTCAAAACATATGTAGAGAGGAAAATTTATGGGATTGGAAAATGATTAAAGTGCTTTTTGGACTCCTAGTTTGTCCAGTGATGCTATATGGGTGTGAATTATGGGCTAGTAGCATCCCTGTCTCAAAATGGAAGCAAATTGAGAAAATCCAAGAACGCTTGATCATGAGTAAGTTCAAAATAAAAAGTTTGGTAACTAATGATATAATGTTGAATGAAACAGGAGCAACTCCCATCGAAGCAATTGTTATGGTGCGGGTCATAAGATATCTAAAAAGAATTTAGCAAATGGAAGTAGGTAGATGGCCTAATGTTATCTTCAAGGAAGGCATGAGTGAAAGAAAGAAAACATGAATGAGACAAAACTACACACGGATGCAAAAATGGAATATCTACCTCAATGCATCCCACAAATAGCAAGGAGCTAAAGACTTTTGTTATGGAGAAGTTTCGTAAACAAATATGGGGAAAAGAGTTGGGTAGAAAGAAGAAGTACTACATTGAAGAATTCAACCCTACGTATGATCTCCAACAAAAAGAGTACATTGGAGCTAACATTTCGCGGAGGGCAAAGGTTCTTATTGCTCAATTAAGAACCAACTTGCATCAACTTCGATGTGAAACAAGACGGTGGAAAAGGCCTAAAGAAGCTTGGGAAGAACGAGTGTGTACATTTTGCACGTATGGGGCAGTGAAACCGGAAAAACATTTCATTTTGGAATGTGATGCGTTCAAAGACATCAGAGAAAGCTATGGGAATATGTTAGCATCAGCTTCTTGGCATTGTCTTTTCGGCGATGGGATTGTTGGAAGGCTGGGCCAACTCATCATCAATTTGAAAAAGAAAAGGACTGAAATGCAAAAGGTGAAAAACATGCAACTCATTGTCTCAAAGACTACTTTTAGTCTCGTGGACGTTAAAATTTCATTTCATTTCATTTCTAAGCATTGAGAGGAATCAAAGTATTTAACTCGTGATACCAAGGGGTGAGAGGGATCAAATCTCTTTTCACTTTAAAAGAGATTTGCATCTCAAAAGATTTGATCACTCTAGGTTAGGATTGATAGATTAAAATAAATGTAGGTTGGTTTAATTATTAATAATTAATAATTATAATTATGAATAATTTATAATTATAATTATTAATTTAGGCTATTTATTTTATTTTTAATTTTAATTTTATGTAATTTGACCTAATCAAAAAGTTTTAATTAATAATTTTAAATATTAATTTAATTTTTTAAGTTTATTTTTATTGTTATCTAATTTAACCTAATCAAAATGTTTACATAACCTAATATAATATAACTTTCCTAGAAGCCCCATAAAAAAATAAAATTTTAATTTAAAAAATATTAATATCTAATTTTTTTAAATGCATTCCATCAAAATTCATCTTACTTCAAAAATATTAATATTGCAAATCATCTTCTTCGCCATCTCCTTCGCGTTCTTTAACTTCATCATCTTCTTCAAATTCACTATCTTCATCAACTTTACCATCGTCTTCAAATTCACTATCTTCATCAACTTTACCATCTTCTTCAAATTCATTATCTTCTTCATGTTCTTGGAGTTCAGATTCCTTACAAAGGTGAGAGAGTTTGGATTTTACAGTGTCATTCTCCCACCTTATTAATTTCCTACAATTTCCTTCAACTTAGGTAGCTTCTCCAGTTATTTTGGAATCTCTGTAACAATGGACAATGTGTGATCTCTATATTGAAATTATCCGTAACAATGCACAATGTGTGATCCCTATAACTTACGGAGTACGCATTGTTTCTTTATTTCATACACCCAATGGCCTTGCAATACTTTGTGCCTTCTTTAAAACTCTAAGACGGAATTCCTTTAACATTAAAAGACTGGCGATCTCAACTCCTAACTGAGGGCACTTAGAAATCTGTATATACTCTAAATCAGGGAGCTCCTCCATTCTCAATGTCTTCAACATGTGACAACTTCTTATTTCTAAGAAGTGCAGTTGCGACATTTTTTTGGCATTGCACACTATCCTCTCTAAGCTCTAAGTTGTCTAGGGAGATTAGTTCTAATGTCTCCAACTCTAGAAAACTGCCACTGCATCAAGGTGCTAGAAGAGCTCACCAAAGAGCCGCATCATGGTGCTGGAAGAGCTCGCCAAAATTCAAATATGGTCTTCCATTGTCTGATATCTACGGGGATGTTGGGGCTGAAAAAGAGGCAACAACGATGACATCGTCCTCGCTGTCTGTTGGTGTAATATTCCCAGATGGGAAAAGCAGGAATATAGTGCAAAATAATGGAACAATGTTGCAGATCATCATTTAAACAACAAGAGGCCAATATGGATGCCTTTCATATGTTATTACAGCAGCAAAATGTACATAAGAAATGGGCCATAACATGCATAACATGAAATACAAGCCTCTAATGAACAAAATCCCTCAATATGAGCTGCTGCAACCATATATAAAAGCTGGAAAACCCTTACAACATTATTTTATTGGCTCTGCTACAACAGTTGATTATACATCAGATCTAGAGTTGATATGTGCCTCAAAAGTTAGATCCATATCAGATCCATGCACTATAAAAGCTCCTCTATAGAACCCCTTAAGGGTTTTCAGCAAAACACCAAGTACAAGATGTAGATCTGAGATCTAAGACTGCAGATCTACTGAAAAATACAGATCTAGAAAGTGTGGCTGATCTGATATGATCAATAAAATAGCCTCCTCCAATAGATCTTCAAAGTGAAAGGCATATCCCCTTCACTAGAAAATCAGCTCTCCAAATGGTGTGTTAAACCACCCTGCAACTCCTCCTACATAAATAACGCAGATCTGGAAGTAAATTGCACTATAGGGATCAAAATATGGTTGGTCTGATGCCAAGATCTAAAAATGAGCCCAAAGGCCTTCAATACTGTCCTCCCAACGAAGTGGAAACCTCCTCCACTGAAAATGAGCAATGAAATGGCCTAGATCTAGAGATCTAGTCTCCACTTGTTGTAGCTTGCAAAAACAACCAAACCCTCAATAGGATTTGCGCTGTAGTTGAAAGAAGAAGCTTGGACTTAAGCTAAATAATGGACAATGTAGTGCAAGATTCCTCCAAGATCTCCTCAATGGAAGAGGTGGGATTCCCGATCAGGAACACCCTGTGCTAAACAACACTCCATCTTAGCTAAACAACAAGAGAAAGATATATGTCTAAACAGACCATATATTAAAAAATATCATATACATCAACATCCCCCATATGGCTGCCATCATCTTCCTTAAATAGAATATGAGCTTGCAAACCCTAAGCCCCATCCAAAAATATCACTACATTCACACAAAGCATCTCCATCTAAAACTGCGTTGTCCCTCATTGATGGCCATTCCTCCATGACAACGCTGTTGATTTGGTCAAGGTTGACCGAGTCAAAGTGATCCAGCCCCGTTCACACCAAGGGTCCTTCAATTAAGCTGCCAAGATTTGTCCCTTTCACATTTGGCATTGATTTATTCATTATCAATGAGAAATATGGACCTCCTTTACCCTCTCATTCTTTAAACAAAGTAGAAAAACAAAATTGAATATTCCAATTAGCTCATGACTAATTGGGAATATTACAGTCCTCCCTTCCCAAATGTTGCTTGTCCTCAAGCAACTGACAAGGTGAATGTTGCAAACCTCCATCATTGGTGACACCAACATGTGATAAGCTTCCCTCATAAGCTAAGTGCTCACCAATCCATCCCTCCATGAATTGCTCCTCCAGAGTTCTCATGAGATGCAAATAATCCATCCCATAAGGAGACAATAGTTCAAATGAAAAAAACATGGTTTGCCCAATATTCTTCATGTAGCATAAGTGAACATGTAGCATAGTGAACATGGAGAATCTCCATCCCATAGGGCACATACATACCTCCCATCCTCCCTCCATACATTCCCATAAAATTATAAGCACATCATCAATGTATGGGATCAAAATCAAATACATACAAACATAAATTTGTGCATATGGAGGTGGTTCATAGTCCCACATGTGGAACCAGCACAGTACATCTTCTGACTGCGTCAGATCATGATGTGGTAAGTGATTTTCCCACCACTTACTTGTTGTCCAAGTCATCTCACCATGGCTAAAAGTGTGAGATATGTTTGGTGCTTTAGGAGTTCACCCACAATGATACAAAATCTCCCTTTGATCTCCAAGGGAGTGGTCATGTTCAGAAATTTTTGTGGCCCAAAGTTGGCCATGAATTTTATATGGTATAGTACTCCTTCTTGGAGTTATGGCCTGCATATACATGGTGAAAGGATGCAAACAATAATCAAATGAAACATTATTTACATGAGCATATTCTTCACCAAAATTCCTCCTTAAACAAATTGAGTGGTGCATAGATCTATCTCTCCTCTCAAAAGAAGAAAGAGATGGTTGAATTAACTCCTTTATAGAGTTGTGTTGCTATCCCAACTCCACATGGTTCATGCATCTTTGAAGATGCTGATATAGTTCTCCTTCAAAGCCCTTCCAAGTGTAGCTTCTCATGATAATGTTGTAGAATTTCATGGACTATGTGTGGCTGAAAAAGAACTCTTCATAAGCCCTTTGTAGTAACTTCTTCTTGAGCTTGGAGGCTCTAGATAAGAATATCCTACCATGATAATAGATGACTCCTTCTTGGACTGAATAGCCCTCTTCATGTAGCTGGTCATTAAGTATCATGCAAGTGAAAAGATCCTTGGAATAATCCACCAACGATTGGGATTTCCAATATGGATCAATCTCCCATAGTGACAGCGCTGATGATCTATCAAAAGGAATGGTTTTCATATGGCTACTTTCCTCCTTGACATCTCCTATGCCAAACGTATATGTTGGAAGGTCATTCCTTCCATGCTTCTCCTCCCATAGCGCAGAATCTGAAATGAGAGTGGGTAATGATGAAGTTGGGAGAAGATCTCCCTCCTCCTTGAGCCTACCCAAGACTCCCAACATTGTATTATTGTCTTCTAATGCTCCCATCCCTCCTGGATCCATGCTTGGAGCATCATGTTGTGAGATAAATCTCACCAAATCTGAATCAGGTGGCCTCCCAGGTGGTTTGCCACTAGATAATAGTGTCCCATGCAGCCATCTCATAAGCATAATAGATGGGACTGTAAGGTCCTTGCTTCCATTGCGCAAATCCATCTTTGATTTCTGTGTGGAAGTTGCATGTGAGGGATATGTATGCATGCCTTTGATCATTTGAGTCTTACCACTCTTTTTATCCACCCATTCCATCTACAAAGCCTCCCAATCAGTGGTGACTTTCCCCAAAGTAATCAACCATTGAACACCCAATATCACATTGGTGTTCGGTATGTCAACCAAAAAGAAGTGATAAATCAATGTATATGTCCCCATGGTGACTGATTAGGATGGAACATATTGCATGCATTGCATTTTTCTATATCCTGGGACCAAAACAGAGAATCCCTCAAAAGTATCAGTGGGTATTTCCCTCCTTTGCACTAGTTGGGCATTAATAAAATTGTGGGTAGCCCCACTATCAACCAAAACAGAAAACCTCTGATTCAAGATGGAACCTTTGAAATCTTAAGTTCAAGTACTCAGGCACTCCCCTTAAAGATGCAAGAGCCCCTCTATTAGCAGAAAATGCTCCATTCCCATCTCCTAATGGTGTTGGTTCATCTCCTGAAGTGTCAGTGCTGTGACCCCTTCTTGGTTCTTCTTCTTCCTCCTAATCATCTAAGAAGACCTCTATGTAATGTGTTTTTCTAGCTGCACGTCTATGTCCAGGTGCCCATGATTCTTTGCAAGTGAAGCAAAGCTTCCTCCTCCTTAAATCTCTCCGGACATCATCATCAAGAGGTTTTTTATAGTGACTCTCCTTTGCTGGAGGATCCTTTTCTTCTTTTCCCTTTGATGGAAAAGAGGGCTTATGCTGAAAGGTTGCCTTTGCTTTTAGAAAGGCATCTTGAAGGTCTCTAGCCCTTTAAATGGCATCTTGTAGGGCAGTAGGCTTGGTAGAATTAACCAACCCATGAAGAGGTTCATCCAATCCATCAACGAACATGTACACCCTTCTTGCTGCAGATAAATGAGGAACCATGATAAGAAGTCTTAAAAATTCAGAGATGTAGGTTTCTGCATTACCTGATTGTTTCAACTTTGCAAGCCCCATGAATGGTGCTTCAGAATCTCTTCTATCAAATATTTCCACCAGCCTTCTACTGAAATCTGAATAAGCAATTACATTGGCATGACCCAATGTAAATAAGCCATGGAACCACCAGTCATGTGCTTCACCTTCAAGGTGCAGTGTTGCAATCTTAATGGCTTCCATTTCTGGAACCTTGTTTAGCTAAAAGTAGATGTCAATTTTTTCTACCCAAGATTTGGAAGAATACTTGGATGACCCATCAAAATTGGGTAAAAAAAATCTGTCCATAGTGTGGTGTCGATCATGATTCTGAATTAACCCACCACCTCTATGATGATGCCTTGGTCTTCTATTGTCCTTTATTTGACAAAAATCTTGAAAAATCAAGTGATCCTTGAACCTATGAGTTTGAGATTCATACTCCATAAAATAGTCTTCAAGGGATTCTTGCTCGTGAAACCCTTCATTTCCTATAGCCAAAAATGTAGGCATGGTAGAGCGTTGGGAAACTTGTGGTTGATGCACTGGTTGATCATACCAGTGATGATACATGCCAGAGCCTTCTTCATGATGAAATCCTTTAGGGTATTCCTTAAATATGTTCATTCTCATCTCCTTGATCTCTCTAGCAATGTCTTTCATGGCTCTATGAAGGATCTTAGGGAACTCCTCCTCTTCATCTTCACCTCAAGATAAAGGGGTTTTACCGTTGTCTTCATTGTCATTTGCATAATCAAATTTTCTAAGTCTTATTTTTTGATATCTCCTCTCTCTATCAGTGAGAGATTATCCTTCTTCAGATGACATATTGCTCTTAGAATGCATAGGTTATGCCAAGATTATGCTCCAATACCACTGTAATATTCCCAAATGGGAAAAGCAGGAATATAGTGCAAAATAATGGAACAATATTGCAGATCGTCATTTAAACAACAAGAGGTTAATACAGAGACCTTTCATATGTTATTATAGTAGCAAAATGTACATAAGAAATGGGCCATAACATGCATAACAGGAAATACAAGCCTCCAATGAACAAAATCCCTCAATATGAGGTGCTGCAACCATATATAAAAGCTGGAAAACCCTTGCAGCGTTATTTTATTGGCTCTGCTATAACAGTTGATTATACATCGGATATAGAGCTAATATGTGCCTCAAAATTTAGATCCGTATCATATCCATGCACTATACGACCACCTCTATAGAACCCCTCAAGGGTTTTCAGCAAAACACCAAGACAAGATGTAGATCTGAGCTCTAAGACTGAAAATCTACTGAAAAATACATATTTGGAAAGCGTGGTTGATCTGATATGATCAATAAAATAGCCTCCTCCAATAGATCTTCAAAGTGAGAGGTAGATCCCCTTCACTAGAAAATCAACTCTCCAAATGGTGTGCTTAACGACCCTGCAACTCCTCCTACATAAATAACGCAGATCTAGAAGTAAACTGCACTGTAGGGATCAAAATATGGTTGGCCTGATGCCAAGATCTGAAAATGAGCCCAATGGCCTTCAATATTGTCCTCCAAATGAAGTGGAAACCTCCTCCACTTAAAATGAGTAATGAAATGGCCTAGATCTAGAGATCTAGTCTCCACTTGCTGTAGCTTGCAAAAACAACCAAACCCTCAATAGGATCTGCGCTGTAGTTGAAAGAAGAAGCTTGGCCTTAAGCTAAATAATGGACAATGTAGTGCAAGATTCCTCCAAGATCTCCTCAATGGAAGAGGTGGGATTTCCGATCAGGAACACCCTGTGCTAAACAACACTCCATCTCAGCTAAACAACAAGAGAAAGATATATGTCTAAACAGACAATATATTCAGAAATATCATATACATCAACATCCCCCATATGGCTGCCTTCCTCTTCCTTAAATATAATATGAGCTTTCAAACCCTAATCCCCATCCAAAAAGATCACTACATTCACACAAAGCATCTCCATCTAAATTTGCACTGTCCCTCATTGATGGCCACTCCTCCATGACAACGCTGTTGATTTGGTCAAGGTTGACCCAGTCAAAGTGATCCAGTCCCTTTCACACCAAGGGTGCTTCAATTAAGCTGCTAGGATTTGTCTCTTTCACATTTGGCATTGATTTATTCATTGTCAAGGAGAAATATGGACCTCCTTTACCCTCTTATTTTTTAAACAAAGCAGAAAAACAAAATTGAATATTCCAATTAGCTCATGACTAATTGAGAATATTACAGTGCTCCCTTCCCAAATGTTGCTTGTCCTCAAGCAAATGACAAGGTGAGTGCTGCAAATCTCCACCATTGGTGACACCAACATGTGATAAGCTTCCCTCATAAGCTAAGTGCTCACAGATCCATCCCTCCATGAATTGCTCCTCCAAAGTTCTCATGAGATGCAAGTAATCCATCCCATAAGGAGACAATAGTTCAAATGAAACAAACATGGTTTTCCCAATATTCTCCCTGAAACATGTAGCATAGTGAACATGGAGAATCTCCATCCCATAGGGCACATACATACCTCCCATCCTCCCTCCATACATTTCCATAAAAGTATAAGCACATCATCAATGTATGGGATCAAAATCAAATACATACAAACATAAATTTGTGCATATGGAGGTGGGTCATAGTCCCACATGTGGAACCAACACAGTACATCTTCTGACTGCATCAGATCATGATGTGGTAAGTGGTTTCCCCACCACTTACTTGTTGTCCAATTCATCTCACCATGGCTGAAAGTGCGAGATGTTTTTGGTGCTTTAGGAGTGCACCCACAATGATACAAAATCTCCCTTTGATCTCCAAGGGAGTGGCCATGTTCATAAATTTTTGTGGCCCAAAGTTGGCCATGAATTTTATATGGTATAGTACTCCTTCTTGGAGTTATGGCCTGCATATACATGGTGAAAGAATGCAAACAGTAATCAAATGAAACATTATTTACATGAGCATATTCTTCACCAAAATTCCTCCTTAAACAATTGGAGTGGTGCATAGATCTATCTCCTCTCTCAAAAGAAGAAAGAGATGGTTGAATTAAATCCTTTATAGAGTTATGTTGTTGTCCCAACTCCACATGGTTCATGCATCTTTGAAAATTTTGATATAGTTCTCCTTCAACGCCCTTCCAAGTGTAGCTTCTCATGATAATGTTGTAGAATTTCATGGAATATGTGTGGCTGAAAAAGAACTCTTCATAAGCCCTTTGTAGTAAATTCTCCTTGAGCTTGGAGGCTCTAGATAAGAAGATCCTACCATGATAATAGATGAATCATTCTTGGACTGAATAGCCCTCTTCATGTAGCTGGTCATCAAGTATCATGCAAGTGAAAATATCCTTGGAATAATCCACCAACAATTGGGATTTCCAATATGGATCAATCTCCCATAGTGACGACGTTGATGATCTATCAAAAGGAATGGATGTCATATGGTTGCTTTCCTCCTTGAAATCTCCTATGAAAAAGGTATATGTTGGAAGGTCATTCCTTCCATGCTTCTCCTCCCACAGTGCATAATTTCAAATGAGAGTGGGTAATGATGATGTTGGGAGAAGATCTCTCTCATCCTTGAGCCTAACCAAGACTCCCAGCGTTGTTTTATTATCTTTTAATGCTCCCATCCCTCCTGGATCTATTCTTGGAGCATCATGTGTTGAGATTGCAACAAGATGATGAGCTTAGTGGAAAGAAGTCGCCTTCACTAAGTGGGCCCGCAGGCTATTTTTGGCGCAAGTCTATTTTTAGACTATGTCTGTTTTTTAGACATGTCGATTATATTCTATGAGTTGCAAGATGCTATTTGTGGATGGTTGGTCAAGTTGTAAAAATATATGGACTTCTATTTTTAGACATATTGGGCAGAATCTATTTTTAGATTGCCAGTCTAAAAATAGATATGTCGAATATTATTAGCTCTTAATAATATTTGGACTATAAACATTATCTTATTCTCTTGGAGCACTTCAGTTAAGTGCACATATGTGGCACAGGAGCTGACAGAAGGAATTACGCTATTCCCGAGGGTTAAGTGGAGCTATTGCATGGATACTTCAATTAGAACTCATGTGACAGAGTTTGGTGGAGTTATTGAGGTAGTTGGTGGAGTTGTGTTCAGTTTAACTGAGTTAAACATAGTTGAGCTAGTTGTATCTAGTCTAACTTATTGATACACTAGTGAGAGTGGTGTGAATTAATTATTAATTAATTCACTAATTATTAACTCATTAATCAACTAAAAAATACATCAGTTAACTACAGTGCATGGACAGTTTCAGTAGAGACTAGTGAAGAGGTAGGTGAAAGAGCAGTGTGACTATCAGTTGTGACTATAGTGTTGCATGATTTGCAACACACAGTGGTTGGAGATGCCAATGATGATTACGTGAGCAAGGTTGGACCAATTAGAGTTCATTCAGAGCCATTCTTTAGTAGTGATTGCGCAGTAGAGGCAGGTTAGCAGGTGGCAGAGACTGGAGCATGTGTTTTGCTAGATCATACCTGATTAGTGTGTAGCAATTGGAGATTGTACTGAGAGCTTGTGAGGAGCTTTGTATGATGATTGTTACATGATCTCTATGATATATATATATATATATATATATATATATATATATATATATATATAGTTGGGGGTTTTCAACTTTAAGCTTTCCCATAAAATATTGTGTTCATATGTGTGAATGTTTATGGTTTTAATGAGCGCATGCGATTGTTTGTATTTCCGCAATTAATGATCAATGGTAGAAGAGATTTTGTATTGTGCATGAAGTCAAATAGTGTGTGATTAGTAGAATCTCGGATGTATAACATATCAGTTATATAAATTTCTACATGGTATCAGAACGATATTGATCATTGGAGCAATTGCAAAACATTGAAGCATTTGAGTTTTGTGCTGGTGGAATTCGAATTTGCAGTAGTGTTTTCTTGGTGTCGAAGTTGAGATGTATTTCAACGGATTGTGATTGGAGTATGCCCTCGAGGGCATCTTGAATTATATTGCATGGAAGGACAGGATGGAGGCAGTGCTGGATGACAATGGGTTGAAGGAGTTCATAGATGCAGAAATTCCAAAACATGCTTCTAGCGATGCTACCGCACTTGACGCATGGAAAAAGAAGACACCAAAGTGTCGAAGGATTCTGTTGGAAGGTGTGAAGAATCACATAGTGTCCAGCCTTCATGGTAAAGCTTCTCCATTCTTGATGTGGAAAGCATTGACATACTTATTCCAAAGCAAGAGTGACCAGAGGAAGTTGGCGCTCAAGGATAAACTAAGGAACATAAAAATGGAGAAAGGCGACAGTATACCCAAGTACCTCACGAAGTTTTTCCAGTGCAGGGATGAGATGGGAAGTGTGGGGGTTACTATAGATGACGAGGACTTGGTGAGCTTGGCTCTCCTTGGGCTTCCGAATAGTTGGCATTCCTATCAGGACTCTGTCAATGGTCGGGAGAAATTGCCAGGATGGGAGCGACTTTGGTCGGATCTTGTGCAAGAGGAGATAAGGCGGAATACCAGGGACGGATCTTCATTGAAGAGTGAAGAAGAAGAAAATTGCGCTTTGGCTTCCAAAGCAAGGAAGGGGAAGAGAAAGAAGAATGCTTCTCAATCCGGTGCGAAAGGCAAGAAGCAGGACATGTCCAAGGTGAAGTGCTTTCACTGTCACCAACACGGACATTACGCCACTAATTTTCCACAGAAGAAGAAAAATAAGCAGGCTGCTGGATCTACAGCTGGAGAGGCCTTAGCCTCGCAGTTTGAGTTGGATTTTTCGCTAATCGCATGCTTGGTCTCAAGTGTAATGGGTTCAGTGTGGTTTCTTGACAGTGGTGCGTCTTTTCATATGACCGGAGAAAAAGATTTGTTTACTGATCTAGATGAGAAAGATCTTGGAGTGCACATCGAGATGGGCGATGATGGTAGATACAGTGCGACCGGTATCGGTACCATTTCCTTTGAGAGGGAGTCTGGTAAACCCTTCGTATTGAAGGAAGTGATGCATGTTCCAGAATTGAAGAAGAATCTTATCTCTGTGGCGATGTTAGAAGACAAGGGATATGATGTTGTCTTTAGCGAGGGAAAGGCTTTCCTGCGCAGTAAGGCAACTGGTGAGACCCGGAGGATAGGGGTTCGAGTTAAGAACCTTTATCAATTGCAGGTAGATGGCTGCGCAGCAATGGCAGGCAAGGCAAAAGGAGTGGTGAGCCGGGATGATGGCGAGTTGTGGCACCAGAGATTGGGCCACCTTCACCATGGAGCTTTGAAGATACTGCAGCAGATTTCTACTGGGCTTCCCAAAGGTACACTTGCGCAGTCAGATCAATGCAAGGGATGTACTTTGGGAAAATTTGTGAAAGCCACCTTTCACGAGAAGGATAGTCGCACCACGACGATCCTTGAGAGAATTCACACAGACGTGTGTGGACCTTTCTCAGTAGCTTCAACAACAAAGCACAGGTATTATGTGATATTTGTTGATGATTTTTCTCGTAAGTGCTGGATCTTCTTCATGCAGAAGAAGAGCGAGACATACTCAAAGTTCTGTGAGTTCAAGGCACTGGTTGAGAAAGAATCGGGGAAGCAGGTGAAGGCTCTTAGGAGAGACAATGGTGGTGAATTCATCTCTGGCGAATTCAAGGACTTTTGCAGCACAGAAGGAATTCGAAGAGAGCTCATAGCACCTCATAACCCACAGCAGAACGGGGTTGTTGAGCGGAAGAACAGAATGATCGTGGGTGTTGCACGGGCGATGTCGCATGATCAGGGCCTACCCATTCACTTGTGGGCGGAGGCATGCAATATTGCAGTATATGTGCAGAACCGTTGTCCTCACATGATACTTGGCATGAGTACACCCGAGGAGGCATTTTCTGGTAAGAAGCCTGATATTTCCCATTTGAGGATTTTTGGTTCACCTGTTTACATTCATGTGATGAAGGATGCCAGGAAGAAGCTGGAGCCGACCGCAGAGGTTGGGATATTTGTGGGGTACACTGATACACCCCATAACTATCGTGTGTATTTTCCAGACAGTCGCAAGACTGTTGTGCGACGGGATATCAAATTTCATGAGGAGAAAGCCATGAAGTGTTCGCTTGAGAGGGAGCCACACTTGCATGCAGATGAGGAGCTATTAGTTCCTAAGGATGAGCCTCAGGATGTGGATCAGCCATAAGAGGAGGTTCATGGAGTTGAAGAGACCACTCATGTAGCGCCAACCATCAGAGGGTGGAAGCGCACTACAAAAACTGAGCAACTGATTCAGGATGCAGAGAAGATTGTAGGAGCACCTAAATCATAGCGCAGACAGAGACAGTCACCGGACCAATATACTAGATAGTTGGCTCTTATGAGCAAGTGTATCGTGACAGAGCCATCCTCTTTCAAGGAAGCTGTGGAGGATCCCGCATGGGTAGATGCCATGGTGGAAGAGTATGATTCGATTGTCAGAAACAGTGCATGGGAGATTGTCCCAAGGCCGGAACAGAAATCAATGGTAGGTTCGAGATGGATCCACAAAGTGAAGCAAGTAGCTGACGGGAGTGTGGAGAAGTACAAGGAAATATTTGTTGCCCGAGGCTTCTCACAGATCGAGGGGATCGATTATGAGGAAACCTTTGCACCTGTCGTAAGGTATTCTTCCATACTAACAATTATTGCTCTCTCAGCACAGATGGTGTGGCACATTCATTAGATGGATGTGAAGACTGCGTTCCTCAACAGAGTGATTGAGGAGGAGGTGTACATAGAGCAGCCCGAAGGTTTTGAGATCTTCAGCAGCGAGTCGCATGTGTGCAGGCTCAAAAGAGCGGTGTATGGGTTGAAACAAGCACCTCGTGCTTGGTACACACGGATAGACAATTATTTCACTGGACTTGGATTCTCCAAGAGTAAGGCGGATCCGAACCTATACCAGATTGTGGTGGAGGGTAAGTTGCTGATCATTGTACTTTATGTAGATGATTTGATTTTGACAGGTGATGAGCTGTTGATACTCTCATGCAAGGAGGATCTTGCAAAAGAGTTTGAGATGAAGGACTTGGGCCTCCTTCATTATTTACTGGGATTGAAAATTTGGCAGCGCAGTGGTGGACTGTTTGTTTCTCAGGGTAAGTATGCCCGGGAGATACTGGAGAAGTTAAACATGCATGGCTGCAAGCCTGTTGATACTCCTCTTCCTAGTGGTTGGAGGAAGGAGGATGCTACTTCAGCGGAGGTAGTGGATGCCACTGTTTATCGACAGTTGGTGGGGTCGCTTATGTATCTGGTCAATACACAACCCGACATATGCTATGTTGTTAACTAGCTTTCACAAGTTATGGTTAAGCCAACCAAGCTCTTTTGGAAGGCGTGGAAGCATGTATTGAGATATCTCAGAGGCACATCGGGATATGGATTATGGTACAGACAGTCGGATCAGGTGAGGCTATGTGGCTTCACGAATGCAAATTGGGCAGGGAGCCCAACGGATAGAAAGAGCACATCTAGAGGGATTTTCAGTGTCGGGTCGACAATAGTTTCTTAGTACAGCAGGAATCAGAGATCCATGGCACTTATTTCAATAGAGGCCGAGTATATGGCAGCGAGTTTGGCTGCATGCGAGGCTATATGGATGAGGAAGATCCTGGTCGAGTTGTTCGGTTCACACTTAGAGCCTACTGTGATTTATTGTGATAATCAGAGTTGCATCAAACTCTCAGTTAATCCAATATTTCATGATAGATCTAAACACATTGACATCCGGTATCATCATATTAGAGATTGTGTGCAGCGGAAGATCATGTTACTTTCATACATTCCCACAGAGGATCAGGATGCTGATATCTTGACGAAGGCGCTCACCAGGAGCAAATTCGAATACCACAGGGGTAGGATAGGGGTTGCAGATAATCCTTATCTTGTTGAGAGGGAGTGTTGAGATTGCAACAAGATGACGAGCTTAGTGGAAAGAAGTCGCCTTCACTAAGTGGGCCCGCAGGCTATTTTTGGCGCAAAGTCTATTTTTAGACTATGTCTATTTTTAGACATATGGATCATATTCTATGAGTTGCAGGATGCTATTTGTGGATGGTTGGTCAAGATGGAAAAATAGATGGACTTCTATTTTTAGACATATTGGGCGGAATCTATTTTTAGATTGCCAGTCTAAAAATAGATATGTCGAATATTATTAGCTCTTAATAATATTTGGACTCTAAACATTATCTTATTCTCTTGGAGCACTTCAGTTAAGTGCACAGATGTGGCACAGAAGCTGACAGAAGGAATTATGCTATTCCTAAGGGTTAAGTGGAGCTATTGCATGGATACTTCAGTTAGAACTCATGTGACAGAGTTTGGTGGAGTTATTGAGGTAGTTGGTGGAGTTGTGTTCAGTTTAACCGAGTTAAACATAGTTGAGCTAGTTGTATCTAGTATAACTGATTGATACACTAGTGAGAGTGGTGTGAATTAATTATTAATTAATTCACTAATTATTAACTCATTAATCAACTAAAGAATACATCATTTAACTACAGTGCATGGACAGTTTCAGTGGAGACCAGTGAAGAGGTAGGTGAAAGAGCAGTGTGACTATAGTGTTGCATGATTTGCAACACACAGTGGTTGGAGATGCCAATGAGGATTGCGTGAGCAAGGCTGGACCAATTCGAGTTCATTCAGAGCCATTCTTCAGCAGTGATTGCGTAGTAGAGGCAGGCTAGTAGGTGGCAGAGATTGGAGCATGTGTTTTGCTAGATTGGACCTGATTAGTGTGTAGCAACTGGAGATTGTACTGAGAGCTTGTGAGGAGCTTTGTATGATGATTGTTACATGATCTCTATGACATATAATATATATATATATATAGTTGGGGGTTTTCAGCTTTAAGCTTTCCCATAAAATACTGTGTTCATATGTGTGAATGTTTATGGTTTTAATGTGCGCATGCGATTGTTTTCATTTCCGCAATTAATGATCAATGGTAGAAGAGATTATGTATTGTGCATGAAATCAAATAGTGTGTGATCAGGAGAATCTCGGATGTATAACATATCAATTATATAAATTTCTACATCATGTTGTGAGATAACTCTCACCAAATTTGAATCAGGTGGCCTCTCAGGTGGTTTGCCACTAGATAATAGTGTCCCATGCAGCCATCTCATAAGCATAATAGATGGGATTGTAAGGTCCTTGCTTCCACTGCACAAATCCATCTTTGATTTCTGTGTGGAAGTTGTAGGTGAGGGATATGTATGCATGATTTTGATCATTTGAGTCTTACCACTCTTTTTATCCACCCATTCGATTTGCAAAGCCTCCCCATCAGTGGTGACTTTCCCCAAAGTAATCAACCATTGAACACCCAATATCACATTGGCATTCGGTATGTCAACCACAAAGAAGTGATAAATCAATGTATATGTATCCATGGTGACCGATAAGGATGGAACATATTATATGCATTGCATTGTTCTATCTCCTGGGACCAAATCATAGAATCCCTTAAAAGCATCAGTGGGTATTTCCCTCCTTTGCACTAGTTGGGAATCAATAAAATTGTGGGTAGTAGCCCCACTATCAACCAAAACAGAAACCCTTTGATTCAATATGGAACCTTGAAATCTCAAGGTCAAGTACTCAGGCACTCCAATTAAAGATGCAAGAGCCCCTCCAATAGGAGAAAATGCTCCATTCCCATCTCTTGATGGTGTTGGTTCATCTCTTGAAGTATCAGTGTTGTGACCCCTTCTTGGTTCATCTTCTTCTTCCTCCTCATCATCTGAGAAGACCTCTATGTAATGTGCTTTTCCATTTGCACGTCTATGTCCAGGTGCCCATGATTCTTGGCAAGTGAAGCAAAGCTTCCTCCTTCTTAAATCTCTCCGAACATCATCATCGAGAGGTTTTTTATATTGACTCTCCTTTGCAGGAGGAGCCTTTTCTTCTTTCCCTTGGATGGAAAAGAGGGCTTATGCTAAAAGGTTGCCTTTGCTTTTGGCAAGGCATCTTGTAGGGTAGTGGGCTTGGTAGACTTAACCAACCCATGAAGAGGTTCATCTAATCCATCAATGAACATGTACACCCTTCTTGCTGCAGATAAATCAGGAATCACGACAGAAAGTCTTAAAAATTCAGAGATGTAGGTTTCTGCATTACCTAATTGTTTCAACTTTGCAAGCCCCATGAATGGTGCTTAAGGATCTCTTCGATCAAATCTTTCCACCAGCCTTCTAGTGAAATCTGAATAAGCAGTTACATTGGCATGACCCAATGTAGACAAGCCATGGAATCACCAGTCATGTGCTTCACCTTCAAGGTGCAGTGTTGCAATCTTAATGGCTTCCATTTCTGGAACCTTTTTCAGTTGAAAGTATATGTTGAGTTTTTCTACCCAAGATTTGGCAGAACACTTGGATGACACATCAAAATTGGGTAAAAAGAATCTGCCCATAGTGTGGTGTTGATCATGATTCTGAATTAACCCACCACCTCTATGATGATGCCTTGGTATTCTATTATCCTTTATTTGAAAAAACTCTTGAAAACTCAAGTGATCATTGAACCTATGAGTTTGAGATTCATACTCCATAAAATAGTCTTCAAGGGATTCTTGCTCGTGAAACCCTTCATTTCCCACAGCAAAAAATGTAGGCATGGTAATGCATTGGGAAACTTGTGGTTGATGCACTGGTTGTTCATTCCAGTGATGAGACATGCCAAAGCCCTCTCCATGATGAAATCCTTTAGGGGATTCCTTAAATATTTCCATTCTCATCTCCTTGATCTCTCTAGCAATGTCTTGCATGGCTCTAAGAAGGATCTTAGGGAACTCCTTCTCTTCATCTTCACCTCAAGATAAAGGGGTTTTACCATTGTCTTCGTTGTCATTTATATAATAAAATTTTCTAAGTCTTATTTTTTGATATCTCCTCTCTCTATCAGTGAGAGGTTTTCCTTCTTCAAATGACATATTTCTCTTAGAATGCACAGGCTGTGCCAATATTATGCTCCGATACCACTGTAATATTACCAAATGGGAAAAGTAGGAATATAGTGCGAAATAATGGAACAATGTTGTAGGTCTTCATTTAAAAAGCAAGAGGCCAATACAGAGACATTTCATATGTTATTACAACAGCAAAATATACATCAGAAATAGGCCATAACATGTATAACAGGAAATACAAGCCTCCAATGAACAAAATCCCTCAATATGAGGTGCTGCAACCATATATAAAAGTTGAAAAACCCTTACAACGTTATTTTATTGGCTCTACTACAACAGTTGATTATACATTATATCTAGAGCTGATATGTGCCTCAAAAGTTAGATCCATATCATATACATGCACTATACAAGCTCCTCTATAGAACCCCTCAATGGATTTTAGCAAAACACCAAGTGCAAGATGTAGATATGAGATCTAAGACTGTGGATCTACTAAAAAATAAAGATCTGGAAAGTGTGGCTGATCTGATATGATCAATAAAATAGCATCCTCCAATATATCTTCAAAGTGAAAGGCAGATCCCCTTCACTTGAAAAGCAGCTCTCCAAATTGTGTGCTAAACCACCCTTTAACTCCTCCTACATAAATAATGCATATCTGGAAGTAAACTGTGCTGTAGGGATCAAAATATGGTTGGCCTGATGCCAAGATCTGAAAATGAGCCTAATGGCCTTCAATATTGTCCTCCCAATGAAGTGGAAACCTCCTCCACTGAAAATGAGCAATGAAATGGCCTAGATCTAGAAATCTAGTCTCTACTTGTTGCAGCTTGCAAAAACAACCAAACCCTCAACAGGATCTGCGTTGTAGTTGAAAGAAGAGGCTTGGCCTTAAGCCAAATGGTGGAAAATGTAGTGCAATAATCCTCCAAGAGATCCTTGATGGAAGAGGTGGGATTCCCAATCAGGAACACTCTATGTTAAACAACACTCTATCTCAGCTAAACAACAAGAGAAAGATATATGTCTAAAAAAAAACCATATATTCAGAAATATCATATACATCAACATCCTCCATATGGCTGCCATCCTATTCATTAAATAGAATATGAGCTTGCAAACCCTAAGCCCCATCCAAAAATATCACTACATTCACACAAAGCATCTCCATCTAAAATTGCGCTGTCTCTCATTGATGGCCATTCCTCCATGACAACGCTGTTGATTTGGTCAAGGTTGGCCTAGTCAAAGTGATCCAACCCATTTCACACCAAGGGTGTTTCAATTAAGCTGCCAAGATTTGTCTCTTTCACATTTGGCATTTATTTATTCACTATCAAGGAGAAATATGGACCTCCTTTACCCTTTTATTCTTAAACAAAGCAGAAAAAGAAAAT
Organism: Pinus albicaulis; assembly: GCA_034641835.2. NCBI lineage: Eukaryota > Viridiplantae > Streptophyta > Pinopsida > Pinales > Pinaceae > Pinus > Pinus albicaulis. The sequence goes on along the minus strand of CM076576.1, from coordinate 707,772,007 downwards.
TGAATATTCCAATTAGCTTATGACTAATTGGGAATATTACAGTGCTCCCTTCTCAAATGTTGCTTGTCCTCAAGCAACTAACAAGGTGAGTGCTCCAAACCTCCATCATTGGTGACACCAACATGTGATAAGCTTCCCTCATAAGCTAAGTGTTCACCAATCCATCCCTCCATGAATTGCTCCTCCAAAGTTATCATGAGATGCAAATAATGCATCCCATAAGGAGACAATAGTTCAAATGAAACAAACATGGTTTGCCCAATATTCTCCCTAAAACATGTAGCATAGTGAACACGGAGAATCTCCATCCCATAGGGCACATACATACCTCCCATCCTCCCTCCATACATTCCCATAAAAGTATAAGCACATCATCAATGTATGGGATCAAAATCAAATACATACAAATAGAAATTTGTGCATATGGAGGTGGGTCATAGTCCCACATGTGGAACCAGCGCAGTACACCTCCTGACTGCATCAGATCATGATGTGGTAAGTGGTTTCCCCACCACTTACTTGCTGTCCAAGTCATCTCACCATGGCTGAAAGTGTGAGATATGTTTGGTGCTTTAGGAGTGCACCCACAATGATACAAAATATCCCTTTGATCTCCAAGGGCATGGCCATGTTCAGAAATTTTTGTGGCCCAAAGTTGGCCATGAAGTTTATATGGTATAGTACTCTTTTTTGGAGTTATGGCCTGCATATACCTGGTGAAAGAATGCAAACAATAATCAAATGAAACATTATTTACATGAGCATATTCTTCACCAAAATTCCTCCTTAAACAAATGGAGTGGTGCACAGAACCATCTCCTCTCTCAAAAGAAGAAAGAGATGGCTGAATTAACTCCTTTATAGAGTTATGTTACTGTCCCAACTCCACTTGGTTCATGCATCTTTGAAAATGTTGATATAATTCTCCTTCAAAGCCCTTCCAAGTGTAGCTTCTCATGATAATGTTGTAGAATTTCATGAGAATATGTGTGTCTAAAAAATAACTCTTCATAATCCCTTTGTAGTAACTTCTCCTTGAGCTTGGAGGCTCTAGATAAGAAGATCCTACCATGATAATAAATGCCTCCTTCTTGGAATGAATAACCCTCTTCATGTAGTTGGTCATCAAGTATCATAAAAGTGAAAAGATCATTGGAATAATCCACCAATAGTTGGGATTTCCAATATGGATCAATCTCCCATAGTGACAACGCTGATGATCTATCAAAAGGAATGGCTATCATATGGCTGCTTTCCTCTTTGACATCTACCAAAGGTATATGTTGGAAGGTCATTCCTTCCATGCTTCTCCTCCCACAACGCAAAATCTAAAATGAGAGTGGGTAATGATGATGTTGGAAGAAGATCTCTCTCCTCCTTGAGCCTACCTAAGACTCCCAGTGTTGTATTATTGTCTTCTAATGCTCCCATCCCTCCTGGATTTATGCTTGGAGCACTACAAGGAAAAAACCCTTTAGCGGAGGTTATAAAGGAGGTTTTTAGTGTTATAAACTTGGCCAAAATTGTCAAAAAAACATTTGCTACAACATCCGTTTATGGTTACGGAGGTTTTGGTGGAGCTTTTAACGGAAATTCAATACAACTAAAAAAAAAATGGGCGGCCGAAGTTTATTACGGATGTTTTTTCATCAGTGCGCTACTCTGCCTTTAACGCACTGGTGCGTATATGCCAACGACGCCTCGGGGCTGTGTCAGTCCAATGCACCGGGACATTTAGGTGTAAAACCGCACCGGGCGTAGTGTTGGTAATACAACGCAGGGGGCCATTCTAATTAGTCTTGGGATTTGTGTGGTGCCCAGGTCGTATCAACGCACCAGTGCGCCATATCACAGAAAGGCACTGAGATTTATAATTGGTATTGGTATTCGTGCGGTGCCCATAGATCGTAAAAATGCACTGGTGCTTATAGATATGTAAACGCCTCGGTGCACAGTATCACACAAACGCATCGATATTGATAAATGGTATCGGTATTTGTGCGGTGCCCATAAATCGTATAACGACACCGGTGTGTATAGGCACATAAATGCACCGGTGTACAGTTACTGACACACACCGATTTTCATGTTGTATTTTTTAGAAACATCGACCTGTGACAGTCCAATTATTGTAATTGTTTTAAATTCATTATTCATCAAAAGTCGACACATCTTATAACAATATTCATATTAATTACATTTTTATTAATGCATTTGAATGTGATGTTTGGATTAATTTGTTATATCATATCATAATTATTGTGGTTTTTTAAAATTCATTATTCATCAAAACTCGACACATATATCTTATAACAATATTCATATGAATTAAATTTTCATTAGTGCATTTGAGAACGAAAATGGAGAACGTAATAGCGACAATGGAGAACGCAATAGAATAAATTAAAACACACACACACACACACACACACACACACACACACACACATATATATATAAGACAATCTTTATCATACAAAATGGGATAGTTACTGGTATCCCTTTTTCTTTCAATTGGGACACTATGTCCATTACATTAAAAAAAATGTCTGATTTCATAGACATATATATTTCAAAAAATAAAATGCCTTGCTTTGATATCCAAACATAGTGATCATCATTCTTTGCTTGAACTGCTGTCACTGCTAGAGCTACTTCCATGACTTGGGTTATTTTCAGGAATGTTTTGTTCATAGCGTTGATTGTTTTCTTCTTCTTCACCTTCCATCTACAAACATAAAAATAAACTGAAATGAGTGTATATACATTGGTGAGAATAATGAAAATTGCAATATTAAATAATATACATCAATGTAAATCGAAAAGAAAAATGGCGTACCATAGCAACAATTGACTCATAAACTATATACATTCTTTCAAAACCATGTACCATGCCATCTTTCAAAATTTCATCTGTTGGCGCAGTTCCATACTTTGTTTCCTGCAAGTTTTATACCCCATAACAAATCATATATTTAATATAAAAGATGTTTTTGTTCTATTAATTATAGATGGAACTAAGTAAAGCAAGATTGATAGATGCTTACAAATTCCACAATTAAATTCTGATATGTCAACATATACTCACAACCCATATTTAACCCAATTTCAATCAATTCGTCTGATGGTTCTTCTTTGTATGTTAACACCTGTTTGAAGACATTCAATGATGATTTTTGTAAAACAACTTAAAAAATACAAAAATGAAATCTAGTTAAGTTGTTAAAAGGAAGTAACAATTACTCACAAACTTAGATATCAACCATTTTCTTCTTTGTCGTCTATTTTATGTGCTGAATGGGTTCCATTTTCTTTTCTTTTCTGCAAGAAAATTCTTGAAAATTAATATTTAATGCTAAATTGTTTATTTATTGTACCTAATGATCGAAAAATTCAATGATTACATATTACATTTGAAGCACGTTGTTGTTGTTGGAAAGAACGTCTATACATTCGTTCCACTAGATCCCTCAAACTTTTGTAAAAGTTTTTCCCCCTTTCGTTAACTTCTAGCACCACTCCAGATGAGCTAAGGAGCAATTGATTTTCATTTGCATGTTCTATTTTTTTTCTTTTCTTAGAACAACATTCCTTTTCTGAGTTGTTGGTCCCTGTAGAACATTAAACAGATGTGAATTAGTAGACTATTTGACACATGTTATCTAATAATTTTAAGTATATTATTAATGATAATTAAAAAAAGAAACTCATATTGGATCGATAGTATTTTTTCATTCACTTGATTCATCCTTTTGCAATTTTTCCATTAAACTTTTACGCTCTTCTGGTCCTAGATCAGAAATAATCATATCGAGCTTCATCATTTTGTGGCTCTGCATGATACACAGTAAACAATACATATTAGTTAAACTTACATATAGTTCAAAAATAATATTTTTTATAAAGAATTTACAAAGAACTTGTCTTTTTTGTTTTTCTTGATGTTTTAATGGTATTTTTGTTACTTGATCTTTTGTTAAAAATTTCTTTATCAATCTTAAACATGTACCATATCATTCATTAATATATTTATAAATAAATTCTCAACTTTTCAGGTAGAAAATAAATCTCAAGGTACCAGTCCACCTTTCACGAGGTTCGCACCGCCGCCGGTGTGTGGGGATATTAACAACGCACCGCAAAACAGTATAATACACCATACGGTGTGTTGGGTATTGTAAACGCACCGCAAAAAACAATAATAGACCTAACGGTGCGTGGGGTATTATAAATGCACCACAAAAACGTTGTAATACACCATACGGTGCTTTCCTAGTTAAATGGAGCACCGATGCCCTATTTCAAATTTGGCGCACGGATTTAGAAAAAATGTTTTCATTTTTTTTTACGATAGTACTTTCGCGGTGCGCTGTATGATACAGAGCACCGGTGCGGTATAGTACGTAGGGCACATCGATAAAGAAAAATCTATTTTTTCAAAAATTCACGTAATGGCCGAATGGATTGAGATCCGACTATGCAAGTCGTTTCATGGGTTGGATGTCAATCTAAAATGAAAAACCCTAATTCTGAAATCACAGAAATAGGGAGAAGAAAGGGCAAAAAAAAATAAAAAATTGAAGGGTTTAGGGTAAAAATGGATAAACTACAGAAAAAGTAAAAAAAAACAACAAATTTAATCACGATATGGTTTCAAATTCTATGATACATGGTTTGAATCACCAGATGTTTGGTTTCTGATTGTCTGAATACTTCTGTTTGAACGTATTTCGCTGCTCCACAGTGTCTTCTTGCTCTCTTGCTCCAGGTTGTCTCCTGCAAATATATGCCTGAAAATTTTAGCAAAAATAGTGAAATAATGAAAAGTGTTTAGTATTTAAAGAATTATTTTATGAAATTAGATTTTCGAAAATATTTTGCCGCCCATTTTTCAAATTGTCGCCTTTTTTTTCACATAAATAAAATAAAGTTGCGTTTTTTTTATTTGCGATTATTCGTTACCGGTGCGGAAGAGTTGTGACGCACCGGTGCGTCTTATTTATACGACGCACCGGTGCGTGTTAGGATGATAAGCGCACCAGACTGTATAAAGTTTTTTTTTTTGTATGTAAGATCATAATAAAATAATGATAATTATAAAGTACATGAATTTAGTTTCATTATTTTCTAAACTTTATTATGTTACAAAAATTCGTATTATTCTAGATTTGTTATTTTACAATTATTTGTAAATTTACAAATTTAAATATTTTAATAAAATCATTTCACATTAATACAATTAAAATTTTGACATTAATATAATTAAAATTTTACAAATATTTTACTTACAATTACAATTAAAAGTACAATAATTACAATTACAATTACAATTTTACATTAATTTCACATACATGAATTACGATTAGAATTAGAATTACAATTTTAATTTTACATACAATTCAATTAATCCTACAATTACTACTGCCACCAAACTCTAACACAATTTTAAATTTATATACAATTACATTTACAATTTTACATAGAATTACAATTACAGATAAAATTACAATTTTAGAATTTTCCATACAATTACATTTACAATTACAATTTTACAATTTTTCATATATACAATTACAATAATTTCAGAATAAATTAAATATTACAATCAAAATTAAATTTTTACATCAATAAATATTTTACATACAATTAAATTTTAAATTACAATAAGTACAAATACAAATACACTTTTACAATTTTACATGCAGTTAAAATTTAAATTACAATTACAATCACGACATAATATTTAATAAATATCATGGTCATTTAATATTAAATTAATTAATAAACATCATCACGATCATGATAACCATCGTACAAACATCATATTCGACTAATAAACACATTCAAACATCAAATTAACATTATATATTAAGATCATCACAACACAAACATCAAATATACATCTTAATATGTCAAATAACTCATGCTATCACATATACACATCTATCTGCAAGCTAAACATTAAATGAACATATTTAACATGATCTAACAATATACGCCACTTCATGATGATCACCAACATGAAAATTAAGTACAACTGCAACATAAACATAAAATACATGGACCATATATATATATATATATATATATATATATATATATAACTGAATAATGTTAAAAATATACAACTGTAATATAAATGTCATGGATCAGGCGCTGTTGGTAGTATAACAACTACAAGTGGATGCCTGCTCAGTAAAGCTGGGTGCAGCCTCGACAGTCGATGGTCGAGCCTGCTCATGATCATGATCACTAGTACTGATGGATGCATTTGCTGGTGTAGTACAACATCAATATGAGCAGTAGTAGTGGAGGCCTGCTCAGTCAATAGTGCAACCTCGGCGGTCGATGGTCCAGCCTGCTCATGATCATCATGACTAGTACTGATGGATGTAGCTACAGGCTGCTCACTGGACGTGGCCGATGGTCCAGCCTCATCTCCATGATGACTATCAGATGCTGCCAGTGGAGCGTCATGCTCATCAGGCGCGCCGCGAGGTGAACGATCATGAGATGCATGTGAGTCGCTGCTCGCGGACTTATGTCCATCACGTGCTGCGGCTCGAGTACGCCTATAGCTACGGACAGTTCTCCTGAGTCGCGTAACAGCTGTCGTAGCTCCTACGACATGCCGCATCATGCCGTACATCTCACGCGGCATGCCTCTCCACATCTTAATAGCCTATTGTCGACCTGTATGTCTCTGTAATGAGCGGGCCTGGTGCCCTCATCAACAATCAATGCACAAAGTTGGTTGCCCAACTCCATCCTATATCTAGTCTCAGGTCAACCACGCCTAGCAAAAGGCGGCACCAGTGCACCATGATGAGCAGGAGCATGTCTCTCTACTGCACCAGCCTCATCCTCATCATGATCATGCTCAACATTAGCTATGTCCTGATCGTCATCATCAGGATCCACACCTGGATCACGTGGTGGACCCGACATCTCCTCGCCATCAAAAGAGCCAATGTCTGCAAAATATATACAAGTACACAACAATAATTAGACAATTTCATTACACAATTTAATAAAAACAAGTTAATTAAGAACATGTTAGAATAAATATTATTAAAACAGTAATATTACCTCTATCATCTGGCGGCTCATCAGCTGTGAAGAGGATGTTGGGACACCCTCACCAATCTAAGCCATCATAAGGACATGGGACCAAAATGAAGGGATGCAGGCCGTCAAAATTGGCTAGTAAGTCCAGTGAATCATGTGATATCCTGGCTAGAAACAAAGTGTCTCCCGTCTTGGACATCATCTGCCCCCACATGTGCATCCGGGCCTCAAACATCGACCTACGAGGCTGTCGAACAAAACTAGGTCTCATCTCTAGAAACCTCTAACAAAATAAACAAAACAACTCCAAAGCAAAAGGGAAGTTGACCCTCCCTTGTGCATGAGCACGACATCTATCTAAGGCCATACAAAACTGCCACAAAAAAATGGCAGACCACCTGACAAGTCGTGGCTGCTGTACTAAAGAATCAACATAATATAAAAACGAGCAACTAATGTGTTGCCCATTACTAGTGTTGTGCGAAATGGTCAAAATTATAAGGAAGAGGCACTGCACGTCCTTTATACCAAAAGCACCTATACCTAACTGACCTCCAGGTACCTAAAACTCTGAAGGAGACAATACATGTGCTCCAATGTATCTCTGGGAGTAAACTAACTAAATCTCTGCTACACAACCAACTGGCACGTCTGGGAATGAGGGAAAATCCACCCCTCTCCTCGATAGTACTATAATAAAATAAATATCCTCCTCAGTGGGTATGTACCACTGGTCAGGACCAACCTAGAAAGCTTGTCGGTGGGCATTCCACCTGCGGATAAGATATCTCAAAAACACATTGTGCGCCTTTAGGGAAGTAGCCTCCTCATAGAACTTGAGGAGGCCTCCCTGCCTAAGGATCTCCTAGGTATCTAGGTGCGTCTTAAGAATGTAGAGCACCAGTCCCGGTGCCCCTAATGAAATACAACGCATCGGCCTCGGTGCAGCTATCTATTTTTCAAGCATCGTTAACTTCATCAAAGTTCAGAATAGCGGTGCGCTGACTGAAATATACGCCCTGGCGCGTATAGTCGTGTCAGCGCACCGACTTCATGACAATTACATAGCCGATGGTGCGGTCTTTTACCCAGCCGCACCATTGACCCTCTCGGAATCCAAAATGCGGTACGCTGACATACACCGGGGCAGATAATTCCGTCAACGCACCACACTGTGATTCCCGTGGTCAACGGTGCGCCTGGATAAATAAGCGCACCACCTTTTATTTTATTATTTTAAAATTATTCGGGGCGCCTTTTAGTACTGCCCCGGAAACGGTGCGGATACCATTAGCACAGGTGGCGATGTGGCCTATAAATTTTTCAGGCAACACCGCGATCCGGTGCGAGCCGAACAACTCTGGCGCACCGCACGACAAATTTTTTTTTTAATGGTTATTTTTAAGGTTATTTCAATTTATAATCCGCTAAAACACTTAATTGTGGAAAAACTAGAAAAATACCTTTACATTTCGCCGTCGAGGAGGCATATTGGCTGTAAAATTTGCAAAAAAAAATTTGCCCACCGTTTTTCAAAATGCAAGCTGGAGATTGGTGGCCAATGCATAGCAGCAGTGCATGCAATGGGTGCAATGAGAGCACCGATGTCAGGGCAACTCAGACAAGGGGAAATGGCACCAGTGCTTGAGAGCTCTGGAACACTGAAGAAAGTGAAAAATGAAGTTTTTTGGTCGTAATTTATTTTTATTTTTATTTATTTATTTATTTTAATTTTAATTTTTAAATTTTTTTTTTAAACCCTGTTCCGGTGTGCGGGGTTTTATAGGCGCATCGATACGCTTACCTACAACCGCACCGGGCTATGTCAAATTTGGCGCGTTGTTTATAATGCACCAAGGCGGTTCCCTAACACTGCACCGGGATGTTTCAGTTTCGGCGCGAAATTTTGATGATGCATGGAGGCGGAATATCCGTAAAGCACCGGCGCGGAATAGTCGTAAAGCACCAGTTTTTTGGCTTTATTTTTATTTTATTTTTTATTTTTTATTTTTATTTTTATGTAACGTTATTTTGGTGCGTGCGGTTTATCGACGCATTGGTGCTCTTGGATAAGAACGCATCGGCGTGTTTCTGTTTTGGCACGGTGTTTTATGATGCACCAGTGCGGAAGGGTGGTGAAGCATCGGTGTGTTACAATAATAGGAGGCCCTAGATGTGTGTGTACGTCGCGCATGCTATCCGATGTGCCAATGTCTCGTGCGCACCGGTGCATTCTATGGTAGGGCGCGCACTGGCAATTGAGAGCTCAGAAGCACTGGAAATTTGAAAAATCCGGGTTATTTTTCTGTAATATATATATATATATATATATTACCCTTTACCGATGCACATTGTTTATAGGCGCACAAGTTCTGTTTCTTACAAACGCACCGGTCGGTTTGTGTTTTGGCATGGTGTATTATGATGCGACGGTGCGGTTTCTTTCAACCACACCAGGTGGTTTCGGTTTTGGCACAGTGTTTTATAATGCACCGACGCGGAATATCTGTGATGCACTGGTGCTATATGATAATAAGACGCATCGGGCGAGTGTGTATAGAGTGCACGGTGTCTGATGTGCCAATTTTTTGGTCCGCACCGGTACTTTCTCGGTTCGAGAGCACCGGGCAATGTGTAATGATAAGCGCACCGAGAGGAAACCCTCCGCCCGCCAACCTCCTCTAGTAACCTCCGCTAGAAACGGATGTATGGGGTATTTTTCTGTGGGGTTCCTCAAAAAAATACGCTAGAGGGTATTTTCCTTGTAGTGGAGCATCATGTTGTGAGATAACTCTCACCAAATCTGTATCAAGTGGCCTCCCAGGTGGTTTGCCACTAGATAATAGTGTCCCATGCAGCCATCTCATAAGCATAATAGATGGGACTGTAAGGTCCTTGCTTCCACTGCGCAAATCCATCTCTGATTTATGTGTGGAAGTTGTATGTGAGGAATATGTATGCATGCCTTTGATAATTTGAGTCTTACCACTCTTTTTATCCACCCATTCCATCTGCAAAGCCTCCCAATTAGTGGTGACTTTCCCCAAAGTAATCAACCATTGAACACCCAATATCACATTGGTGTGTGGTATGTCAACCACAAAGAAGTGATCAATCAATATATATGTCCCCATGGTGACTGATAAGGATGGAACATATTGCATGCATTGCATTGTTCCATCTCCTGGGACCAAAACAGAGAATCCCTCAAAAGCATCAGTGGGTATTTCCCTCCTTTGCACTAGTTGGACATCAATAAAATTGTGGGTAGCCCCACTATCAACAAAGATAGAAATCCTCTGTTTCAAGATGGAACCTTGAACTCTCCAAGTCATGTACTTAGGTTCTCCTCTTAAAGATGCAAGAGCCCCTCCAATAGGAGCAAACGTTCCATTCCCATCTCCTGATGGTGTTGGTTCATCTATTGCAGTGTCAGCGCCGTGAACCCTTCTTGGTTCATCTTCTTCTTCCTCCTCATCATCTGAGAAGACCTCTATGTAATGTATTTTTCCAGCTGCACGTCTATGTCTAGGTGCCCATGATTCTTGGCAAGTGAAGCAAAGCTCCCTCCTCCTTAAATCTCTCTGAACATCATCATCAAGAGGTTTTCTATATTGACTCTCCTTTGCAGGAGGAGCCTTTTCTTCTTTTCCCTTGGATGGAAAAGAGGGCTTATGCTGAAAGGTTGCCTTTGCTTTTGGCAAGGCATATTGAAGGTCTCTAGCCCTTTCAATGGCATCTTGTAGGGTAGTGGGCTTGGTAGACTTAACCAACCCATGAAGAGGTTCATCTAATCCATCAATGAACATGTACACCCTTCTTGCTGTAGATAAATCAGGAACCATGACAAAAAGTCTTAAAAATTTAGAGATGTAGGTTTCTGCATTACCTGATTGTTTCAACTTTGAAATCCCCATGAATGGTGCTTCAGGATCTCTTCTATCAAATCTTTGCACCACCCTTCTAGTGAACTCTGAATAAGAAGTTACATTGGCATGACCCAATGTAGACAAGCCATGGAAACATCAGTTCTGTGCTTCACCTTCAAGGTGCAGCGCTGCAATCTTAATGGCTTCCATTTCTGGAACCTTGTTCAGCTGAAAGTAGATGTCAAGTTTTTCTACCCAATATTTGGCAGAACACTTGGATGACCTATCAAAATTGGGTAAAAAGAATCTGCCCATAGTGTGGTGTCGATCATGATTCTGAATGAATCCACCACCTCTATGATGATGCCTTGGTCTTCTATTGTCCTTTATTTGACAAAACTCTTGAAAACTCAAGTGATCCTTGAACCTCTGAGTTTGAGATTCATACTCCATAAAATAGTCTTCAAGGGATTCTTGCTCGTGAAACCCTTCATTTTCCATAGCAAAAAATGTAGGCATGGTAGAGCGTTGGGAAACTTGTGGTTGATGCACTGGTTGATCATTCCAGTGATGAGACATGCCGGAGCCTTCTCCATGATGAAATCCTTTAGGGGATTCCTTAAATCTGTCCATTCTCATCTCCTTGATCTCTCTTGCAATGTCTTGCATGGCTCTAAGAAGGATCTTAGGGAACTCCTTCTCTTCATCTTCACCTCCAGATAAAGGGGTTTTAACCTTGTCTTCATTATCATTTGTATAATCAAATTTTTTTAGTCTTCTTTTTTGATATCTCCTCTCTCTATCAGTGAGAGGTACTCCTTCTTCAGATGACATATTGCTCTTAGAATGCACAAGTTGTGCCAAGATTATCCTCCGATACCACTGTAATATTCCCAAATGGGAAAAGCAGGAATATAGTGCCAAATAATGGAACAATGTTGCAGATCATTGTTTAAACAACAAGAGGCCAATATGGAGACCTTTCATATGTTATTACAACAACAAAATGTACATAATAAATGGGCCATAACATGCATAACAGGAAATACAAGCCTCTAATGAACAAAATCCCTCAATATGAGGTGCTGCAAACATATATAAAAGCTGGAAAACCCTTACAGCATTATTTTATTGGCTTTGCTATAACAATTGATTATACATCAGATCTAGAGCTGATATGTGCCTCAAAATTTAGATCCATTTTAGATCCATGCACTATACAAGCTCCTGTATAGAACCCCTCAACGGTTTTCAGCAAAACACCAAGTACAAGATGGAGATCTGAGATCTAAGACTGCAGATCTACTGAAAAATACAGATCTAGAAAGTGTGATTGATCTGATATGATCAATAAAAAAGCCTCCTCCAATATATCTTCAAAGTGAAAGGCAGATCCCATTCACTAGAAAATCAACTCTCCAAATGGTGTGCTAAACCACCCTGCAACTCCTCCTACAGAAATAATGCATATCTGGAAGTAAAATGTGTTGTAGGGATCAAAATATGGTTGGCCTGATGCCAAGATCTGAAAATGAGCCCAATGGCCTTCAATACTGTCCTCCCAATGAAGTGGAAACCTCCTCCACTGAAAATGACCTATGAAATGACCTAGATCTAGAGATCTAGTCTCCACTTGCTATAGCTTGCAAAAATAACCAAACCCTCAACATGATCTGCATTATAGTTGAAAGAAGAAGCTTGGCCTTAAGCCAAATAGTGGACAATGTAGTGAAAGACTCCTCCAAGAACTCCTCAATGGAAGAGGTGTGATTCCCGATCAGGAACACTCTGTGCTAAACAACACTCTATCTTAGCTAAACAACAAGAGAAAGATATATGTCTAAACAGACCATATATTCAGAAATATCATATACATCAACATCCCCCATATGGCTGCCATCCTCTTCCTTGAATATGAGCTTGCAAACCCTAAGCCCCATTTAAAAAGATCATTACATTCACACAAAGCATCTCCATCTAAAACTGCGTTGTCCCTCATTAATGGCCACTCCTCCATGACAACGCTGTTGATTTGGTCAAGGTTGACCCAATCAAAGTGATCCAGCCCCTTTCACACCAAGGGTGCTTCAATTAAGCTACCAATATTTGTCTCTTTCACATTTGGCATTGATTTATTCATTATCAAGGAGAAATATGGACCTCCTTTACCCTCTTATTATTTAAACAAAGCAAAAAAACAAAATTGAATATTCCAATTAGCTCATGACTAATTGGGAATATTACTGTTGGCACGCTGGAGGAGGAATTTGACTTCTTCAAGGGCATGGTTGATCCTTCTCAAATAACCTTCCGCTGACTTTGAAAACTTCTTTTGTTGATCTTCGAATTGGGTTTTAATATGGTGTAACACTCGACCATACTGGCGAGTTCATTGTTACACAAAAGATCAACACGTCCACCTTTTACATAAAAGAGCAATGTATCTTCCATGGAAAAAGGCACCTGCCTCAACCCTCTGCCTAACTCTATGCCTCCTCTTGAATGAATAACAAAATGCTTGGTGTCTGGCGGTTGGTCTGCTCCAAAGACCCCTTCTTTCAAGCCTGGTTCAAAAGCGCAGTTTCTGAGCTTGAAGGGGGATACAAAAATTCAATTTCATCGCAACATCTCCCATGGTGAAGCCCATTGAAACGTCATAGAAAAGACTTAGATTTACCATTTTGTGTTGTGATTTTTCCAGGGAATGTGTGAACACCATCGAGAGCTCAACGTTTGAGGTTGGAGTCGGGTTGGAACCAGCCACAAATGAAGCTTCAACGTTTGGAAATGAAGAAAAGGTTTCCATAAACGAGCGAAGTGAAGCTGCAAGAACTTGGATTGAAAAGACCTAAAAAAGAGGTCGAAGAGAGAACTGATGGTTGTAGTGTAGGTGTCAATATTTTTCTAGAACATGCTTTTGTGTCCATTTGAGCTTGTGTAGTAACAGAAGATAACAACGAAAATGCTGGCATCACTAGCTCTCTCGTTCTCAACTCCATGTCCCAGCCGCCCCTACCGCTCCACACACTCACCACAAGCCCTTATCGCTGCGCACCATTAGGCTCACTAAGCATTTCCAAAGGTTTTCACAGCACATGTGGCGAGCAATGGTGATTAACCCAAGCATGGACTATGATTCCTCTACAAAATTGTAAGAGCCTTCTCATTTCTCTCATAATTTTCTCTCCGGATTTTTCTGAAATATTTTTGACTAGAAAGAAATTATGGGTTTGAATTTGTGTCTTCGAGCATCCATGGAGGGCTAATAATAATTTGTCATGAAAATCTTGTGCAAACACTATTTCCAGCGGAGGCCTGCGATATTGTGGTAGGGGAGGCGTGTGAAGGAGACATTGGAATTGAATACCATCGGGAGTTTCACCATGTTATCAAACTGGAACAGGTTTCAGCCACAATGGGGAGAGGTTCACGACAATTGAGAGGGAGCCAGAACAGGAGGGAGATAGATGGAGCAGAAATCAGAACATCCCTACCATTTAAACTGAATGTGGTGCATTCAAATGTTGTAGGTTTGAGTGCTGATGCTTGTGGCCAATGGCAACTGTAACACGAGGTTGATGTCATTGTGAGGTTCTGGTAGGCTTTCCGATGGATAGGTTGTGCCTCTGCAAGGAGGGAACATCGCCTTCCTGATGCCCGTGGACGAACCTGAAGTCCACATGAAGAGGACCTTCCAGTGAGAGAAGAAAACGAAAAGGAACTGGATCAATAAGAAATAGCCACGTGTCAACTTTTAATAGGTGCGAGGACGACAAAATTGAGAGCCTCTTTTTGGCTGGGGTGAACAGTGTCTGCTCACCCTGAGCCTGTAGAGTAAACACCCTTGACGTAATTAAAGGTTAACTTAATTAGGATATATGATATATGTTGATAGGTGTTTTATTGTGGGGTTTTTGGTAACACTGAAGAGATTCACCGTCTTTTACAACTATTTTTTTTCCACATCCTCTTGATTTACTGACATAATCGTGATCAGATTTGTGTTTCTTTAATCCTCATCTCATCTGTCGTGTCGTTAAATGAACAGACTTGTGTACAGGAAATAACTATGCTCCAATATTTGCAATTCTTGCCATTACTCTTATTAAGATTGAAAGATGTTTAAAAACACATCAAACTTATCTTTCAGAGTCTCTCATCCAAAATGAGATCGCAATATGATCCTCAACTAATGATGATCATTTATTACTATTTCTGGGGTCGATGGACATATCCTCCTATTTAGGATCTCACTTTTGATCCACATAAATCCTTTTCATTTTGATCCATGCTGTTGTTGTCGTTATTGCTGCCTATTATTTTCCTGGAATTGTTGCTATTGTTGTTGCTGCAAGGTAAGAGCCAATACCATGTTTAACAATTTCTCAAAATTCATGTTCAAACATAGCTTGTTGTTGTTGCATACTTAATTTTTTGTTGACTGCCAGAGATTTGAACTTTGGAATTTTGGCGAGCATCTCTTCTCTAATCTCTTCTGCGCTCTTAAACCTAAATAGATACAAGCATAATGACTGATATGTTAGATAAAATTAGACATTTTGTTTTTCAACTCGGTATGTTTTGCTGGTAAAGAATGAACACTAGTGCTCTATGTGGTTTTCTTGTAATACCTTGTAGGTTGACTTCTTTAACCAGTTTCAAGTCCAACATCCTTTGGTGTTGTCAGCATTAATGCTTTGGACATTTTTAGAACCTGCACCAGTACCATCCTCAAGTAAATATTCCTTTTGCAATGAGACACCAGGGACAATAACCAACTAAACTTGAAACTTTGGTAACTAAGGGGCAGACTTATGAAATGGTTTCAAAATTGGGGCCTCCAATATCTGCAAATTACATAAATGGATGAGAACATGTCTGCGAATTAATGTTCAACCAGAGTTTGTAATAGGTTGCATACTTATTTTGAATGGACGAGCTTTGAACTTCAGACTTTTGGCAACCATATCTTCTTCAAGCTCTTCCCCACTCTTAAACCTGCAAAATCATTGATCTGCCAGACATGTGTGTTGTTTTTTATGTCTTTATGGTTTGTTTGTAAAGAATCAATTGTAGGGCAACTTCGTATTCATAAAATTTGGTTTTCTTGTAAAGAATCAATAGTAGAGCAAGTCGGTATTCATAAAAACTAGAAAGAGTTAACAAACAATTGATTCCCCAATATACCTTGTAAGTCGACTTCTCTGAGCATTTTCAGGTCCAAGATCCTTCAATGTTGTGAGCATTAATGCTTTGTGTTTTTTAGAAGGTGCACCAGTACCATCCTCAAATAATTTCCTTATGCAATAAGGCACCAGGGACAATTATCCACATAAAACAATCCTTCGATGTTGTGAGCATTAATGCTTCGCATTTTTGAGAAGGTGCACCAGTACCATCCTCAAATAATTTCCTTATGTAATCAGGCACCAGGGACAATTATCTGCCTAAAACACTAAGGAAATATGAATGGTAATTCTCTTGCCTGTGATCGAGACTGCTGCTTGTGAAGGTGCTCAAATGTTTTACACTGAAAAAACTACATTTTACTTATTCAACAACAGAAACAAATGAGAAAGATTGTTTTCGCTAACTATAGGGAAACATGGTCATTATTACGTTGAGAAGGAGAAGCAAATTCACAGAAATTTTTCCCGCGAGAGAAGCGAATCCATAGAAATAGTGCCTTTGAGACAACCATATGCCCCCCATGTAACCAGATAAACACGATAGCGATATAGTGACAAATAAGTTTACAGTGGATTGTTGGGGGGCGTCGTTCAGGGCTTGTAGTTGTGTTGTGAAAATTGAGGGCTTGCAGCTGTGTTGTGAAGACCGAGTTGTGGGGCAGATGGCCCTCATGCTTTGGGGCACATGGTCCATCTAAAGTGTTTTTTCCATCTTTTTATTCCACACTTTTGTTAAAAACACCTTTACTTTTAGTAGTCTCGTCTTTCTGTTTTTATATGTTTCAATTCTTATTTTCGAAAAAAGGAGGATAACCAAATGTGGTTGCATGTTTATACCCAAATAGCCACCAGCTGATGGTGAAGAAGGAGCCTCCAAGGCCTCCTTTCTAAGTCGAGACACCAACAGGATTGGGATCGAACTGCAATCTTTCGTCTCACAAGGGGCAACGTTCCTTGTATGCAGACGATCGCCAGTACTTTTGTAACGCCCTCTTCCCGCATCTTCCCAAGTAAGCATCCAACTGGGGTAAAAATGTGATGAGATGTTACTATAATGAGATTCAACCTCCTAGGTGACCTTAAGGAAGTGGAACTGACAGAAACACAACATATAAACCTTGTACAACGACAACAACACCCGTAGGAGGTAACCCAACCTTTTAGGCCTCTTACCACTAGGTCACACTGACATTTTGACCTCTTTGAGCCATAGCCACAGGCATAACACTGCATGTCAACGACCGGGAAGATATATCCCCAGGCATAACACTGCAATACAGCGGCCATGGCCCCAAAAACCTAGTTTTGTGCCTGTATCTTCGGGATTTTAGCCACCTTTTCAGGGCTAGAGCCCAGTGCTTTGCCCATAACTTCATGAAAAGTTTAGAGATAATAAATAACAACAACATAGTGATAAAGAAGAATTCACATTATTAAGAACTCATCTATACCCCTCCTAGCCATGACAAGCATTTTGTTAAACATGTCACAAACATGAAAGTTATAGGTATAAAAAACATAATAGAGCATAGAGGTCTTATATTTATCTGAGAATCACTAAGAAGCGTTACTCCCTTAAAATCATTAGATGAAATACAATCTATTTGACCATAGATACATTGTTCATTCATTTACAAGTAAAAACATGGATAGAGCCATACATCATCACTGATAAAATACATGCTTATAACCATCATAATAACAATAGAAATACAATGGATACAATAAAAATAGAACCCAGATATAAACTAGTACATTTATACATCAAATACCAAAGGAATGAGATCTTCATTGATGAATGTAGAAACCAACCGGAGATGCGACTTGCACATTCCACCCGACCATAGATTGGCTAAGCCAAATATTTCTTCAACCAATCACCCTTATGCCATATTCCAACCATGAATGTGGGACTCATAACCAACCAAAAAGAACCAAATAAGCATGAATTATACCAGAGTTCTCTGCCTACACCGTGAGGAAATTGAGTGCCTCCTAGTCTCTCAGGCTTTACAGTAATCCACAGTCTGATCCAGGGAACACTAGGCCCTACACCGAGACCCACTTTCCAGCCTTGTCGTACATCCCATCCCGATACTACTAGGCACAATGGAGAGTAATACACCTCTTGGTTTTACCGTATATCTCGCCATTCACCGACAAGGATTCTTAGGCCCACCGAGGCACACAATCTAGCTTCACCGCAACCAACAGTATTATTCATGGGTTACTAGGTCAATGGCTTTACCGTGATCCACAGTCTGGTTCAGGGACCACTAGGCCATGTGTTCGTCAATTCGAAGGCCCACCCCACTCAGCTCCAAATCCATCCAACAATCCAACTCAATCGAAGTAGGAGAAACCCATCTCATCAAAGCTATACATAAATGGCAAGGCTAGGATGAAAAACATTGTCACACCTGAAAAAACCAATGTCATGATAGAAAAGAACCACATGCAATACCATGCATGCTAGATCTAGCAAGGAAAACACACATGCAAATCGATACCTACCAATAATCCTGTTGTAGCTACTTGATTCTTGCTCCTCCTTGCTTGCTTCCTCCTTCTTCTTTCTTTCTTCCCTTTCTTGCTCCAATGCCAAAATGCTCCAAGTAACTCTAAGTGTCCAAGAGTGAGAGTGAGAGAGAGAATAGAATGAGATCTCCAAAAAATGCATAGACAAAAGGTACCAATTGATCCTCGGAAGCCTATTTATAGAATAGGCCTCTATTTTCTTCATTTTCCATTATTTTCCTTAATTTTCCTCCTCACATGCAACTTGTGACCTTTCATCTCCCTTTTCTCCTAATTTCCATTATTTTCATAAATAAATGTGCCAAAAATGTCATTTTTCCTTTCCAAAGCCTTTGACTTTGCCAATTTCCATAGACATAATAAACCAAATGAACACCCACTAGGATTTCTTGTCCACCATTAAGCTTTGAATAAGTGTCCCATCAACTGTGGTTATTATTTTAACTTTATTACATGGAATTTTCACAAGGTTGTTACAAATTTGTTGAATTATGTTTTATTATACGATTTTATGTCCCCTAACTTTTTCATAACCCAGGTTATGAGTCTGATGAGTCTAGGAGTTGATTGTGTGTTTTTGGCTAGTTGTTCGATCAATGATTCATAGGTCCCTCGGGGCTAGATAACCCAGTACCATCTTGATGATTGTGGAGTTAAAATCCTCTTTTTTGCTTAATGGATAAGAATTATAAGGATTTGGAATTGTTGAGTCAGTAAGCACCTGAATTACGTCTAAGTTTTCGATGTATCGATTTTCAAAGATTCTTTAAAGTTATATGATTCCTTGGATTCTAGTGTATCATCTTTTGTTCTTGCTATGCATTTTGACTGCTTCTCATAATTGATGAAGAGCTCAATTGAAACATATAGAAATTTGGTGGTCATTTGAACCAGGGTAGACTCGCTGAATGGTAGCCCAATTTAGTAATTTTTCAAAATAAAATCAAGAATTATATCTGCATATACCTACATGCATAGATCTTTTACTCTTGACTTTGATTGAATTCATTATCCTAATCTACTAACTTATCTTACTGCAAAAAATAGAGCAGAAACATGTAATAGAGTACAAATGTCTTGGTGTATGTTGAAAAAATAGCACAGAGAGAAAAGTAGATATCTATAAACTAGAGGCAAAACTGAACTAGGTGAATGAAACATGGATTGAAACCACACAATGAACAAAGATATGTAGAGAATAACTGAGACACATTTTATTAGAGAATAAATAATTCTTTGTACGCACTAAAATGGCCAGTCATCTACACTTCCATCGATGTTATTTTTTAGATACGTTAAGGCATTTTTATGGGCGTAAACCCCTTGTTTCTTGGATTTGTTTGTTTTTTTCCATCCGATTTTTAGTTGTTGCTCAACAGATGGCTGTCAATTTTAATCGTTGTTCAAGACCCAACTGTCAATTTTAAATCTTGTCACTGGAAGAAGCATAGAACTTGTAGGAGCGCACAGTAAAATTCTTGAAGTACCTGCAATTTGTTTTTCCCATTAATATTATACGTGACAAAGTATAATTGTATGTAATAATAGTGTAAGCCTGCAATGCTGGAATTTTTTGTTCTCTTTGTCCATTCTTGCTTTCTAGTTTTTTTGGTTCAAAGTATTCCTTTGCATTTATTGAATTTTGAACTTTTAGTGACTTATCGAAAGTAGTAATCTTCATTGTAGATGTATTTCCCAGCACATGATGTATTTATCAGTTCAAAGGCATATCGTGTGCCGCTTTAGCTACTTTTTATTAGCCATGGTCCATTATGCAGAATAAACAAACTTCAAAGCAATGCCTGATTGTGGTCGTGCTAGTTTAATACTCCTTGAATGAATGAATTCACTCTAATCCTCATTTATATTTACCTCCTGGGAAATATGAGTGAATGAAATTTCCTCTGGAAGCATTGTTCAACATCTTTAGTTGATCACCAATAGGCATGAGATATATGTTTCATAATTGGTTGAGCCCATTCATCCAAATAATTACTACACTGGAATCACCAAACACCTACATTTTTTAGCCTTATTGTCCAAGGCACTCTCTAAAAGGCACTTAAGTGCTGCCATAAAGTCAACATAATTATTTGACCTACCACTAAACTAGCTTTGAAATTTAGGAAATGATTTTCAGAGAAGAAAAGTTGGCCCAACACAAATCATATTTGAAAAACCCTAACTACCTCCATAGAAAAATCCATAGACTTTAGACTTGTCAATCTCCAAGTTCTTTAGAAATTCATCTCACCTATGATATAATTTGGAATGACATAATACATTTCTTTTCACAATCATAGAGTTTTATACTAGCCAGATACCCTAGGTCATGAGACAGAGCAGAACCCCAAAGTACTTTAGGTCCTTCTAATTATACCACATTTTGAAACCTAATAATTGATTAGCTTCTGACCAAACCTATTCAGCACATGGGATTTTTATAAGCAATTGCGAGATAATTTCGTTGTCCCTTCTACATGGGATGCATATCCTTGGGCCATACATGTTCCTTTTTTGTAAAATTTTCCTAGTCAGAGACTTATTCTTAATGGCAAGGGATAAAAATATTTGAGTCATCTTTGGGGTCCTTAGCTTCTAGATCAACTTCCATCACCATCTTGCTTCTTTTGTATTGACAGAGAACATTGTTTTGTAGCTCTAACATGTAACATACTCCTCCAAAAAATTGTTTTCGCCCATCCAAAAGTGTTATTTTCATTCTTGAGTCTTAAATGACTCTTCTGCAAACTTCCAACATAGAATTCCTAGAGATCAGTTGTCTTCCCTTCTATTTTCAGTGAATGTGCATTATATAATTCCCAGAGATCAACTGTCTTCCCTTTTATTTTCAATGAATGTGCATTTTCCCATTCCTATTTCCATAGACTAGCAGCACACTGGTCTGCCACATGATTAAGAGTGTAATAGCATTTTCCCTACAGTGACTCTATCATCTCCATTGGGAGTCTTAACATGTTTTTGCGTCATGTTCAAGGATTTGAGTTGAGCCTTTCCTGTTCACCATTCCCCACTCTCCAAACCAACCAGTATCCAATCATAGGGAAGGCTTGGATTAGAGCCTTCCAGCAAGTTGAAACATTTGTTACAATCTTCCTAGGATTCTTCATCCCCTCAATTAAGGATTCTAGCTTGATGTACTTCTGTTATATTATATGGCTCTACAGATCCTATGACTTTATCACTCTCCTCAAGCTCTTAGCTACTAGGGAATTACCAAATAAATGAAACTCTTTAATCCCAAGTGTCCATCCTCTTTAGGCTTGCAATATTTTTCTGCGTACTTAAAGGAATCCCTTGATTTTCTTTTCCCCATACCACAAAAATTCAAACACTTTTTCCTTATAGTCTCGAAGACACCTTTTGAAATGAAACCTAAAGCAAGCCAACAAATAGGGATTTTTACTAAGTTTTTCTCTTGAAAATCAACCTTCTCCCAATTTACAGCCACCTACTACACCAAAGATTTATCCTGGGTTTAGTCTTATCTAGCAGCCAAGGCATGTCTTTTTTTCCATACCCATATAGGTTTGGGAGGAAATTCATCGCATGTTTAAAGGAGGATTTTTTACTCCCACTCCTATAATTGAGTCCCATACCTATCCACATAATGATCCAAACTATTGTTTTCTACCCATTTCCACTGGGAGGATGGTTAACATGGGGTGGACTGCCATCCCTCGATGTAATGTTTTTAATGAGCCCCTTTTCCTACTTATTTCCATCCCTCACCACCTGCTTGCCTTAATGCACACAAACCTTGGATAAAACAAATTTGTTTTGCAGGAGGAGTACCTGCATGGATTAATTGTTGATTTGGTAGGATTTTTTGTGAATGTGTTAATAATGAAGAAAGGTGACATTTTTTATTGGAAGTCGACTGGGTAGAGATTCCTCCTAGACCAAACGCTTTTAAGATTTACCTTGCAAATTTTTCCACGAGCTAACTCCTAGTTCATTTATCTTACTCAACCATTGCCACTACTTTATGTCCATCATAGTATGAAATTCATCAATTTTCAAATGTTTCTTCATGGATCTAATGCCTTAATCATCGTTGTCGCGCTTAAAATACTCTGGAAGTGTGAAATTTGACCTCAAACCTATATTTATGGATTCCACAAAATTTTATTAGTAATATCCAATTTTTAGAGCTATTAGAATCAATTAATACTCATGTTGCTCCCTATTCCATCAATTGGTAATTGATGTAGATTTTAGTGTTTTAGGTTACTAGGTGCCCTTACATGGTTTCAAATGGGAAAATTGACTAGAGTTGTTACAATACTTCAGATCATTTCAATTTCCAATATTAAACTTTTTCTTTATCCCACTTACTTCATTGTATTAATTGTATTCCTGTAGTGGCTATTTGCTCAGATACAATAGATTTGTGACAAATGTTGTCATATTAATCTAGGATTAAGAGTAGTTTTGTGATTTGTTTCTTCGGGGCTTAGTTTTTTATTTATTTGTAACTCAAATGGTTTTATTACTTATGTCAATATTGAAGCTTTCAGGATTCTTAAATTTCCATTTCTTGTCCTTTTTCAAATTTTTCTCTAATGGGATAGATGCCCCCCAATTTCATCTATTGTTGCAAACCTAGAGCTAACTTTATAGGATTTTTGTTCATCTTCAAATTTCCTCTCATTTTTTACAGACATTGTTATATTGATCCATTGTTGATAAAGTCTTTAATCAACAAATTGGTTTTTGTCTTTCTTTTTCTTGATAATGTGAATTTTTTTGTATATTCTTAATTGAATTTATTTTCATTTTTTCCTTATTGACTTGGAGAAATTATTTTATGTTATTATTTACTTATTTTTATTTTTTATCGATTCAAAGTTTTGAAGCACAATTTTGAAACATCTGGACCATTTGTATGTTGTGCAACTTACAGGGTGGCATATACCTTCCATGGCCAACAATTTCTGACTTGATTTCTATTGTACCTATACATCTCACTAGAAGTGATCTTCAAATTTGAGTAGTATAACATTGTTGATTGGAAGTTGATACGGCGAGAATTGCTCCCAGAGCTAAGGATTTTAAGCTTACTTTGCAAAGGTTGCCACGAGCAACCTCACAGTCCATCTGTCCTACTCAACCATTGCCATTAATTTATGTTCATCATAGTCTGACATTCATCACTTTTCAAATTTTTTGCATGGATCCAATGCCTTAATCATCATTTTCGCCCTTGAAATACTTTGGAAGTTTGAAATTTGAACTCAAACAAATGTTTTATGGATTCGACAAAATTTTATTAATAATTTCCAAATTTTAGAGCTCTTAGAATGAATTAATACTCAAGTTACTCCATGTATACCATCAATTGGTAATTGATGCAGATTTCATTGTTTTAAGTTACTAGGAGTCCTTACATGCTTTCAAATGTGAAAACTATGGGAAAACTGACTAGAGTTTCTGCTGTATCCCACTTAATTCATTGTATTAATAGTATTCCTGTACTGGTTATTTGCTGAGATATAATATATTTGTGACAAATGTTGTCATATTAATCTAGGGTTGAAGAGCGGTTTTGTGATTTGTTTCTTCAGGGTTTAGTGTTTTTTTAATAAATATTTTCTAACTCAACTAGTTATATTATTGATGTCAATATTGAAGCTTCCAGAATTTTTCAATTTCCATTTCATGTCCTTTTTCAAATTCTGCTATAATGGGATAAATGCTCCTCAATTTCATTTGTTGTTCCAAACCTAGAGCTAACTTTCCAGGATTTCTATTGATCTTCAAATTTCCTTTCATTTTTTGATAGACATTGTTACATTGATCCATTGTTTATAAAGTCTTTAATCAACAAATTGGTTTTTATCTTTATTTTTCTTGATAATGTGAACTTTTTGTGTATTCTTAATTGAATTTATTTTCCTTTTTTTTCTACTTAGCTTGTAGAAATTATTTTCTATTATTTTGGAGAAATAATGTGAACTTATTTTTATCATTTATCAATTCGAACTTTTGAAGTTTTGAAGCACAATTTCGAAACAACTAGCCCATCTGTATGTGCTACAACTCATTGGGTGACATATACCTTCCATGGCCAACAATATCTGACTTCATTTCTATTGTACCATATATCTCATAGAAATGATCTTCAACTTCGAATAGTCTCGCTTCTTCTTTACCCAAAGTAGGTATGGTGAACTACTAATGTTACACATTTTTTTTGGTCATCTAACCTATTGTTATTAGATGGACCTAAGTACACCATGTAATACCAATTTTACCCTAAGTAAAATTGCATTCACTATGAAAGATAACTTAGTAAACCACCTTTATTAAGTTGTTTATGGTCTAAACAGGAAACCCCATGAGGAAATATTAAATAAATCTACATTTGTTTGATTCTCCTCAAGGAATAATTAGTTAAACAATAATTTAATTAATATTCCTGGCTATATTTAACCCAAAACAGGAAAATTAATTAGATAAATCATTATTTATCTTATTATTTCCTAAGAATAATTATTTAAACCTTATTTAAATAATATTATTTGTTGAATATGAGTAAATCACCCTTAAATAATTAAATAAATCATTATTTATTTGATTATCACTCAACCACATCCTTAAAATGATAAATAAATCATTTATTTATTTATTATTTACTAATAAAGGGATTTGACCCAAGTCAAATTCCTTTTCCCTCCAACAAATATAATAAAATACTCCATAAAAGTTGGATCTTGATTTGGTTAATAATATTTTAATTATGCACCAATATTTAGACTAACTCAATATTTTATTATAAATAGAAGGGTTTTCACATTCATTTACCACCTTTTGTTGCCTAAAGATCACTCTGGAACTATACTTTTGGTCTGACTATTGATCCACCATCATAGTCATATTTTGCTACCATTTTTGTCTGGGTTTTCTACACCATCAAGAGAGAGGAATTTTAGATCTGAAGTGCTGAGGACTTACAAGAACCCATCCCATTGAGGAGAACAGAGAACACCCTCCTGTGTTTTCCTCCCAAGTGCCATCAATATAAAATTTATTCAACATATTCTTGTCTTATCTATTGGATGCAAGTAGTAAATCTTGTTTTTTCTACTGCTTAATGTCTTCTAATGCATAGATCTAGATTTTTGCGGCATTTATCTTTATCACCTAATTGCAGATCTGAGGATATTGGTAGCCATATTTATTGTTAGGGCTATTTGTTATGTGCATCTAAAGTGGTCTTTTTTCGTACGCTTGGAATTAAGATTCATATTAACAACTGGCGACTCCACACGGGTTTACGATTACGACCGCTGTCGTTTTTCTGATCCTTGCATATTCAACTGCTTCAAACCCTAGGATTTCTTTTTATCCCCCCCCCCCTTCTCTTTTTTTGTTTTGTTTTTGTTACGTTGTTTTTAACCTATAAAACCCTAAAACGATTAAAATTATAACTTCTGTGTGTTTTCGGGCCTATTGCGCAGGTGACAGACATCAGCCGTAGCTGAGACGACAACTTTTTTTGAAATCTGCCGCTGAGAGTGCCGGAAGTGCAGGTCGCACTTTTTGGCCCAAAAACTGTGACCTGGACCCTCAGGATGCACCTTTCAGCCTAAAAACTGCGACCTTTGCTGAAAACAGGTCAGAAACTGCGACCTGGACTTTTTGCAGGGATTTTTCTGAAAGTTTTCTGGGTTTGTCTGAGCCTCTGTTCAGGGTTGTTTGACCTCCGTCTCCGCCCGTTTTGGACTTGTACTTGTTCTGTTTTTCTCAAATAAGTGGGAACCTAGCCCCCTAGGGCTTCAGTACCCTCCACTTTTTGTGGAAAAGTTTTTTGCTGTTGCAGGTTGTCTGAAATTTCGGAGTCTTCAGCCAATTTTTTAGATCTGATACCTCACCTTCAGATCCGCTTGTTATCCATCCAAATCACCTCCTTTAGCTTTTTTTGGGTTTTCCTCTAGGGTTCACTCCGTTTCCCTCCAAGAGATAGCCTTTCGCAAGCTCTTTTACAACAATTTTTTCCCCTGATTTGTTGTTGTTTTATGCACCACTTTCCAGCAAAATTTGACCTTTAGATCCCTGTCCCTCCCGACCTTAGATCTATTGGCTATTTTGATGTGTTTTGACTAGTTTTTTTCCTGCCTACAGACTATTTGTTGAGAGGCCCGCCTCCTTGGGTTTAGATTATTGCATTATTAACTGTTTAAATACTGTTATTTCAGTTCCATATACTGTTATCTACAGGTTTATTTTCAGTTACACAGCACACTTTTTCTTTTTCTATACAAACTTCTGGGTTTAAAAATTAAAATTTACACACTTGCACACACACCCGAAGCAAAAAAGGGCTTGGTTAACACCGCTAAGCAAATACTCTAAAACATTGAAATCAATTGATCCTGCTCCTCTCTGCCCTTGTTTCAACAGTGTAATCGGTTGATCTTGCACCTCCTTGCCCTTATTGGTCTCTTTTTCCTCTGTGCCGTGTTTGCGTCGTCATCATTGTGCCACCAAGGTGTTTATCCTGAAGACTTCTTGGCTTTCATCCTCAGTTTCCGGTTGGAAGACTTACTCCTTCGCGTAGGATTCGAGTTAGTCCTCCACCGAGTTCGCACACCGACTCTTCTTTAGGTCCTTTGGGTTCTACTTCTCGTTTTTCCTTTGGTTCTCCCCTTGACACCTTCACCATGTCTGGTGCAGGACCTAATTCTGGTGGTAACCTCGACCCTCATGCTGGCAATGCCACTAGTGGGACCGCAACGGACACTACCCTGGCCGCGCCCTTGCTCCCCTTCATAGCAAGCCTCAGCCTCCCTGATTTTGACCAGTTGATAAATGACCCCATACACCATGACGCTAGTTGGTCTACTATGCCGATGAAGCTCCCTTCCGACATCCCAAAGTTTGAAGGCCTTGCTGGAGAAGATCCTACAAATCATGTTCGATCTTTCCACATGTGGTGTTCGTCTAACTCCATTACCGATGACTCTATCCGTCTTCGATTGTTCCAACGTACGCTTACAAGTGAAGCTTATAAGTGGTATTTTGATCAGGCCCCTTCCTCTCATACCACTTTGTGACTCTTGCCCGAGATTTTCTGTTTTACTTCCACCTCCCCTTTCGTTATGACACTGGTATCGAAATTTTGACTTCTTTCCATCAATCATCTGCGTCCCGCCTATCCGATCATGTCCAGAAATGGCGGAGAAGAAAGAGCCTATGTCAATCCCCTACCTTCGAATACCGTGTCTACATGGACTGGTTCCTTAGATCTCTCTTGCCTCCTATCGAGAAATATGTCGCATTACATTTTCCTCAAACCGAAGAAGCCGCTCTCTAAATGGTGCTAAAATATGACCTGATCTATGCTCAGTCGGGTTATGTTTATACCGTTATACCTGATCTTCCCAGACCCAGTGATGCCAAAGCATCGGGTTCACCTCATGCCGCCGACGGTATCATGGGAGCTCTCTCTAATCCATATGCTCAACCTCCCATGGGTTATAGTTTTCCTCAGGGGGGGGCCAGCACCTCCTGCACTTTTCCCCCTCCCGGTAGCACGTATCCAGGATACGGAATGCCTCCTCTTTTTGCCCAACCTCCTGTTTACCACACTGTTACCCAACCTCCTTATTATCCGTATCCACAGCTTGGTGCTCCAGCTCCTCCAACATTAACACCTCCTCCTCCCTTGCCTTCTCAACCCCCGCAACAGCAACCACCGCCCCCTTAGGGGCATGTGTATGCACAACAGGGCGCGACTAATCCTCCTCCCTCAAAAAAGAAGAGGAAAGGCACTCAAAATCAAGCTGCCCCTGGTAATCCTGGACCTAATCAAGGTAATACTCCTAGCACTACGAACCATCAACAGGGCACTCAGCCCAAGCAGGACAAGCCTGTTCACACGAACAAGCCCTGTTCTTGTTGTGGTGTTTATGGTCATTATACACATGATTGTCCTCTTTTGCCACAGATGCGACAACTGTGGGAGTCTCAAGCAACATTGAGAGGATGGCAAGCCGTCCCTTTCGTTACTCCCATTCCTACACCTCATCAACTGGCTGTGCTTACCGATCCTTTCCCTCAGCAAGGATTTGTGGCTACCCAACCACCTGAAGGTCAGGTGACCACTCAAACTTTTCCATCTGGTACCTCCGATTACCAGATTCTCATGATGACCTCTGATCAACCTTCTGGACCTTCTCCTCCTGGCCCTTCACCTTTAGCTGGTACACATGATCCTCTTTATCCTCCTGGATGGTTCCTCTAGGCCTTAACCATCTTGGAGCCGTCCCGCTTAGTCATTACCGTTTCGGTCAGATATCGTTCCTAGCCCCCCCTCCTGGAGTCTACACGGTACCTGTTATGGCCACCCTCTCTCTACCTAACCTGACCCTGGGGATTCCCGTCTGGTACCTTAATCCCCCAACCACTACCCCACCTGGTCACCCCAAACCATATCTTGCTTTGACCCCGGTTCAACCAGTCCTTGTGACTTCTCCCACTGCTATAGTGCCTCAGCCACCTCAACAAGAACCTCCTCCTGTTGCGACAGCTTCAGGTAACGGGGGCAAAGCCAACAAAGCAACTAAAGACATGACTACCTTGACAAACCTTGCCCCTCCTCAGCCGCCAAGGCGCATTATCCAGTGCGCTTTGTGTGATGTTGTCAAGCATGCCACCCATACTTGTCCGAAGTTTCCTCACCTTAAGCCCATGGTTAATGAGATGTTTTTGGAATCTTACATCCCTGAGGTCTATGTCACTATACCTGATTCAATCTCGAAACTCAAATCATTGCGCACAAATCACCCTTGTGCTTTGTGTTATTTCCATGGCCACTACACTCACCTCTGTCCTTGCCTCGAAGAGTATCATTCCTCTTTAGAAGCTTTCCTCCAATTCGAGATCGAGTGTAACAAGTGCACCCCATCCTTCTTCACGAGTTCTGCCTTAGCAGAAACAAAGAATCTGCCCGCTCCCATTGACATCCCTCCTCCTGATGTTGACATGACGGAGCCTTCGGCCACCATTTTCTACCTCTCATCATCCATGAGACCCTCGACGGAAGCCCCCAAGAAGACTTCCCCTGATGACCCACTTGACCTCCCTTCAGCGATCACCCTGGGCTCAACATCGGTAGATCCTTTATCTCTTACTCTTCAGTGATCCCCCATGACGTTGCGCAT
The DNA here is from genome assembly GCA_034641835.2 of Pinus albicaulis. NCBI lineage: Eukaryota > Viridiplantae > Streptophyta > Pinopsida > Pinales > Pinaceae > Pinus > Pinus albicaulis. The sequence goes on along the minus strand of CM076576.1, from coordinate 707,742,154 downwards.
GTGAGCCTTTCTTCACATGATGATGAGTCAGGTAGCTCTACCGTGGCAGGTGGTCTCCCTTCCTCCAGTCACCCCATCTTTCACTCTGATGAAGACATTATGGAAGCGCTGACCGATCCTGACTTTCCGTGGGATGATATGCACCACTGTGCGTACTTCCTCCTGCAACAGTCTCATGACCAATATGCTGTGGAACTAAAGAATTCATTAGGATTGGTTTAGAAATTCCATTCCTACACCTGATGCTTTCGAAGAAGGAAATATGGCCAATATCTCTCCTACCATTAAAATTGACATTTCTGACAAACCAGGGATAGAAGTAAATATCACCTTGGGCGCCCATTACACCACGGAAGAGGTTGAGGCTTACACCAAGATATTCAAAGAATTCCGCGATATTTTCGCCTGTTCCTATTCCGAAATGCCCAGACTTAATCCTGCCATTGTCGAACACCATATCGATACATGGCCTGATGCCAATCCTGTCCGTCAAAAGTTAAGTCCCATTAATCCTTCCAGACGAGAAGCTGTCAAAGCTGAAATCGATAAGCTTAAGCAGGTTGGTTTTATCTATCCCATTGAATACACCACTTGGGTGTCCAATCCAGTTCCCGTTCTCAAGAAATAAGGCACCATCTGTGTCTGCACTAACTTTCGCGATCTGAATAAAGCTTGTCCAAAGACAACTTCCCCACACCATTCATTGACCAAATCATTGATGAGTGTGTGGGGCACGAGGTTCTATCCTTTATGGATGGTTTCTCTGGGTACAGCCAAATTGTTATTCATCATGCTGATCAACTTAAAACCGCGTTCATTATTCCGTGGGGGACCTTTGCCTATCAAGTCATGCCGTTCGGCCTTAAAAACGCAGGAGCCACTTTTCAGCGGGCTATGTCTTACTGTTTCCATGACCTGGCTCATATTATCCTTGCTTATTTAGACGACCTTACTGTGCGTTCTAAACATCGGGTGCAACACCTCCATGACTTGCGTACCGCCTTTCTCCGATGTCACAAGTATAATATCCGCCTCAACTTGCTGAAGTGTGTCTTTTGTGTACCTGCCAACCGTCTTCTAGGCTTCATTGTGTCTAAATATGGTATCACACTTGACCCATTGAAATTTCAAGCCATCCTTGAGCTTCCTATCCCTCATACTTTACGCCAGTTAAAAAGCCTCCAAGGCAAAGCTAAATTCCTTCGCCAGTTCGTGCCTGACTATGCCACCATTGCGCATGGGTCCCTTAGACTCCTCCGCTCTAATATCCATTTTTTTTGGGATACCTATGCTCATGAGTCTTTCGATGCCTTGAAGCATGCTCTCACGTCCGCTCCCTTGATTCGTCCACCTGACTTTGATAGGGATTTCATCCTGTATATCTCCGCTTCCACCCACTCGGTCGCTGGAGTCCTCATTCAGGAAGATGACAATAAAATTGAACATGTTATCTATTATGCCAGTAAGAACCTAGTAGGACTTCCTGTATCCTACTCACATGAAGAGAAATTAGCATTGGTTGTCGTTTTCTCGGTCCAAAAACTTCGTCATTACATCCTCATGCGTTCCACCAAGGTCGTGACTAATTCCAACCCTATGGCCTTCCTATTGAGTCGTCGAATCGTCAGTGGGAAGTACGCCCGTTGGATCGTGATCCTCCAGGAATTCGATCTTGAATTTGTCACACCAAAAGGTAAGAAAGTTTTAGCCCTTGCTGAACTCATTTCTAAACTACCTACAGGTACGCAAGATCCACTAGTTAATGATAATTTCCACGATGAACATTTATTTGCCATTGCCACCGATGACCCTTGGTATGGGGACATCCTCACTTATTTGCGAACCCAAAAGTTCGCCCTCCATCTTGACCGTGATGCTCGACGACGTATCCGACACCAAGCCCCCCGCTACCTTCTTATCGGTGACGACCTTTATCATCGCGGTGTAGATTCTGTCCTTTGTCGTTGTCTCACGCACACTGAAGCAGAGCAAGTCCTCAATGCCTGTCATAGCGGCGCTTGTGGTGGCCACCTCTCCGGTTTGGCCACTGCCCAGAAAAACATGTGCGCTGGGTTCTTTTGGCCTTCTCTCTTTGGTGATTGCATTGAGGTAGTCAAACACTGCCCCAATTGCCAAAAATTTTCCCCTAAGGCACGAGCTCCTCTAACTCCTCTCCATCCTGTCATCTCCGCTGGTCCCTTCTGTAAGTGGGCCATAGACTTTATGGAGTGTCTACCGTCATCAGCTGGTAAACATAAGTATATCATCATGGCGGTTGACTATTTCACTAAATGGGCTGAGGCCATGCCAACGTTTAACAACACGGCAGCTACCGTAGCCCTCTTTTTCTTTAACCATGTGATCACTCGATTCAGAGTTCCGAAACAATTGGTCTCCGACCATGGCTGACATTTTGAAGATTAGATATGGCGTGAGCTATCCTCATTGTTGGGCTTTGAGCACCAATATTCCTCCTCTTATTACCCCCAAGGTAATGGCCAAGTTGAAGCAGTTAATAAAATTCTTAAAACCATGCTTCAACGGACGGTGGAAAAGCACAAAAACAACTGGCACCTTATGCTCTTCCCTGCTTTGTGGGCCTATAGAACTTTTGTTAAAACCACCATCGAGTTTACTCCTTTCCACCTTGTTTAACAATGTTACCGATGAAATAGGTAATCTCAATGTTACCTACTTTTTGAAATATCAATAAAAACACTCGATTTTGAAAAAGGTGGCGATGCGGAATCAAGAAAAAAATTTTTTGAGCATGTTTTTGGCACTTTAATTTTTTTTTCATTTTGTTTTTTTTTCTTTTAATAATAAGTGGTGTTTTTTTATGTCGATTTTGAATAGTGGTGGTGTATCATCACCAACTTTTTTTTTATAGCATTGATTTTGACACTATAAATTTTTTTAATGTCTTCTTCTTCTGTGAGATGTTTATTTTTAAGTGCATTTATGTACTTGTGTTTTAAAAAAATAATTTTTTTTATAAAAACTTGTAATGATATCTTCACTTTTTTCACATACATAAAAGATGGAAAAAAGGTCAATATTCTAAAGTTTATATTTTCCACATGTTTATGTATTGTTAAATAATTTTTCAATGCACATCAAAAAAATTATCGCTAAAAAAACCAATATTTTGAACCATATGACAAAAAAAATACAATTTTTTCAATATAAATACAATGCAAAAAAATACACTTTTACTGAGTTTTTTGTTGAAAAAAAACATGTTAAATAAACTAATTTTTTTGGGAGAATTTTTAACAAAAAAAACTTAAGAAAACAACATTTTTATTGAATTTTATGTCAAAAAATAATAGCAATCACATGTTTTTTTGCAAAAAAAAGGGGGTTGTTCTCATAAAATATCAAAGTCTAAACATTACAAGTAAAGTCGATTAGTAGTTCGAAAAATAATTTTTTGTTTTGCAAGCATAACTTAAACATCATCAACAATATCAACTAATACATCTTCAACATCATCTAGAACAGACATTGATGGCTTCTTCCGCGACATTTGCTTCTTCATTTTGATCATTGCCATCTTCTAATGGATCTTTCATGTCAGCAAATCTTCCAAAGTGTCCCTTTCCAATCATTCCATATAATGGTGGTTGAGGTTCCTTTGCTTTTTTTGCCACACGTGATTCATTAAAATCTCATTTCCTCAAACCAACTTCTTGCTTCGCATCCGGAAGGAATTTAAGAGCGTTAATTCTTTGTTGAATAAATTTGCATTGAACTTGGATCTTTCTCAATGGCAATGCAATTTCTTCCTTTTTGTAGGCAACATGCTAGTGTTGTACCTAATCATCAAGCACAAAAAAAATAAGTAAGAAAATTACTATGGAGACATAAAAAAGTAAAAAAGACAATATTTAAATTTAAATTTGTATATTAAAACTTACCCTGAACCCGAGAATAAATCCAAAACCCATTCTCCTTCATTTGAACATAGATCTATAAGATAGTTAATCAATGCTTGTGGTTTTTGATAAATGTTAACTTTATCTCCTTTTGCATCTTTATCCTCATATGTTAGTTTTCTTACCACTTGCATCATAAACCAATACTTGACTATGACTCTTCCCATCTACTCGATTCATAATAATATGCTTATAGCTATCCTCTTTTGTCCAACATTCAACATGGATGAACTCACAATCATTTATAATAGGTTGATCTTCGGAAGAAACAATATTTGACTTTTTGCATCATTACATAACATAGTAAAAGTTCAATTAAAATTTTTATATGAATAAATTTTTTTTAGGAGGAATCAAACATACAATTTCAAAATCTTACCATGTAAGTTGCATCCTTGAGTTTTCTTTACCCTTGAAGCTTGTTAATAACATTGGAAAGTCGTAGTGTCCGAATGAAGTGTCACAAATCGCCAAAGTGGTGATGTTGTCACTTCTTGAAAACACGTAACCACTTTACTAAAAGCTTGATAAGTATATGGTTCTCTATCATATTCAATGTACAGGGAAATTGAAACCATGAGGAATATCTCGCAATAACTAAGCCATATTCCCTTTTAGGTATTAGTGATGCAATGTCTTCATAGTCACCTTCTATTATTTGATATTGGACAACTGTCGAGGCCATTCCAAATGTAATGATTAAGAGTAGGATCTAGTTCAACATTCATAAGACGCTTCCTTCTCATGTTCTCCATCTTAATTTTTTTCAATAAAGCTTTTGAAAGTATCTAGTACTCCATTTCCATCCTTCTTCGACATCTTTAATGACATAAAAAATATATATATAGATATGTATAAGTAATAAAATAAAAATAGTTAAAATATGAATAAAATAAATTTATAAATCAACATACCTTATTGAATGCAATATAAAACTCTTTTAGTGTTGATGTAGAACTTGCTCAGGTAGTTGCGTACAACATCATCCCAACTGTCTTCATTCAACATTTTTAACCATGTGTTCTTGTATTTTCATATAAATTTTTCTCGACTAAATAAATCAAATTAAAAACGTTAATATATTGACATGTATAACAAATTCTACCAACATCATTATGTTTTATTTAAAATAAAATTATAATGAAAGAAATAATTCAAGAAACTTACTTTTGAAATTTTGCACACATTTCTTCCATTGATAAATCACCCGAGCTTCACACGAGCTAATACTGATTTGACTAATTTATCATCCTTCACACCTTGCATTGTTCTCCAAGGTGTAATAGTCATATCCTCTCGGAAGTCTGCTTCATTTCAGGACCCCCCCCCCTTCATTGTTGGTACATATTATGGGTTTACTCTTTCTAACTTTACGATTTTTTATGGAAATATTCTCCCATCGATCAAAAAATCTCATCAATCAAATCCCATACCTCCCCGGTTCTAAATGCCAAGCTGAAAAAATGTTATTTGTGCCTCCGAAGAGATTTGTATTCAATTTTCCATCTTTTGCTTTTTTTTCATCAATTTGATAACTTTGTTTCCATTAAACATTCATTTCGAAATTCTACACTAACTTTCGTCTTATCCCCACGACATTTTTCTATGAATTCATTATGAATAAATCGACCCTTTGGATGAAAGTCATTTTCATTCTGTACTCATTATCTACATTATGATCCCATGCCAATAACTTTGATTCCATTTCTGTTAAGCCGGCAGTAAATGATGCATTTCCCTTGTTTGAAAAAGATAGTTATTGGGATATTCTGCAATCAATTGTCTTTTAGCCTCTATTGAATGGTTTCCTCCAATTACATAATATTTATAATCAAAACATTTTTGCCTTGTCAAATGCTTGTTTGTTGGGAACCCGACATGGATCGACAAGAACCACATAATCCGACACATGCGCATATGGATTGAACTTTCGAACAATGTTTTCGGATTATGTACATGTAGGTGATGGGCCTTTCTAATTTGATATTGAGATTGCCCTTCATCTCGAGCCATAAAATTGGTTAACATTAAGTTCAAATGTTTGGCCACCAAGAATTAATTTATTCTTCCTCAACTCTTGTCGAATAGCATTTTGTTTTGTTTTAATAATGCCATCCTCTAACTCAGCCTCGGGTGTTATGATTTCTCTGCCTTAGTAAGAGCTTTCAATTTGTTCTTCATCTCGCTCACGACCTTTACTGAGTTCACCAATATTTGATTTCCTAGTCTTATTGGATAACATATCGGTTTCTTTATAAACAAGCTCTCCTTCATGAGGTACAAGAGAGAGATCTTTGGCAATTTTTTCTTTTTGGTGTCCGATCTGTTTTCTTCTTTTGCACAATAGTTCTCATCTTCTCCTCACTAATTCTATCATAATTTTTCTGTTTCATGTTTGACACCTTCAAAAGAAACATGTTTAAGTTTACTAGATTGACCCACCTTAGTGACACTTGGTTGATCCCCTCTTTCTAGTGTTGCGGTGTCACGAGCTATTGCTCTTTGCTTCAATCTCCTTTCCCTCTCGCTTTGTCTTTGTGGAAAGTTTTGATCACATCCATAACATTTGGCACCAACATATAAATACCATCAAACATGTTTGAAAGACTCGGAACAAAATCCTATGAAACAAAATAAAACATGTCAATGATCAATAATTTATAAAAAATTGAATCATCCTTACAATAATGCATAGAGGAAATAAAAATAAGCATACTTACAATGTTATTTGCAATGTTGTTTGCTATTTCTTCGTAAAATTTTGAAGTTATTTCATCCGTGTCGTACTTGACGATTGATAGACGATATCTAACCTTCTCACGTTTACGAGCCTCCCTTAGAAGAACATAAATAGTGTTTCTATTCGGGACCATACATATGTCTCGTACTCGCCCATCACCTCATATTGCTCATTTAAGTCAATCATACCACAAATCGGATAGATGTGTATATCAACCTCCGTTTCACTGTCTTCAAGATACCACGAGAAATTGGTTTTATCTATTTTCTTGGCGTTCTTCCAATCGGGAAATAACCTTTAATGAACCCTGGTGCCCCACTTGCTTGACTTTTATTAGTGTGTGCAACAATATCCTTATTGCGTCCAATAGTGTCCATAGTGCGTTCGAGTCGTAACTTTAGATTTGGGAGTTGTATCCATAGTGCGTCGAGTCGCAGTGTAGATTTGGGAGCTACTGCTAGTAGATTTGGGAGCCGCTGCCCTAGGTGCGAAAACATTCACATAAATCTTTTTTTGATGCCATTTTCTACGATATATATATATATATATATATATATATATATATATATATATATATATATATTAGTTAATGGAAAAAATATTGCGAATAAAATAAATTTAATAAACAAAATGTATTTCTAAAACTAAATAGTTTGAAATTAAAGCGATAAAATTAAACTTAAAAAATAAACTAGTATTTTTTTAAACTTAGATTTGTGTTTAATATTAAAAAAAAACAAAAAAAGTTATTAACTATTTATAACAAATATTATAATGTTATATAATTTTTTATTTTTTTAATTGTATTGTTATATATATATTTTTAATTAATTTATATTGTTATATTAAAACAAATGTTTTTTTTTTTTTTTTTAATTTATTGTATTGTATTTTTTTTTTTTGATATATATATGTATATATATATATTGGTTATATTTTGAAATTTTTAACAATTATTATTTAATAATGTTTTTATTATATTATATAACAATATATATTTATATATAACAATGTTTCTATGATTGTTTTATTAAAAGAAATTGTTTAAAAAAAAAAATTTAAAGAACAAAATAAAATTTAAAAAAAATCAAAATTATAAAATGTTTTCTTAAAACAAATTATTAAAAAAAACCAAAAAAATTTAAAAAAAAATTAAAAATCAAAATTATAAAAAAAAACCAAAATTAAAAACAAAATTGTTAATAGAAATTAAAAAAAAATTGTTAAAAAAAAATAAAAAAAAAACAATTAAAAAAACAACACTATAGAATTAAAAAATAAAATTAAAAAACATTTCAGAAAAATTATTGGGGCGGGGGCCGGGAGGCGTGGCACGCCTCAGTAGCGCCGCCCAGTGGCCCTCGCGCCCAACGGGTGGGGCTCCGCTCGGAGCCCCGCCCGTTGGGAGCCGAGGAATCGGCCCTCAGTCGCGAGGGCGCCAGGGAGGCGAGCTCGAGGCTGCCCCCAGTGGCGCCGCCCGCCGACCCGGCGCTCAACGGCGGGAGTCGAGCCGCCCAGTGGTCACGCCTGACGCTCAAGCACCACCAAAAAAAAAATATTAATGTTTTTTTTTTTTAAATTTTTTAAATTCTACAATTTAAAAAAAAATAAAAATAAAAAAAAATAAAAATAAAAATTATTAAATCAAAATAATGTTTTATTTTTAAACAACATATAATTAAAAAAAAAAAAAACAATATAATAAATTATAAAAAAAAAAACATTTGTTTAAAAAAAAAAAAAAAAAAAAACACTATATCACAATACAATTAATATATATATATATATATAACAAAACAGTAAAGAAAAAAATTAAAGATTTAAAATTAAAAAAATAAAAAATTCTCAAATAAAATATAAAATAAAAAAAAATTTCAAATAAAAAAAAAAATTAAATAATGAAATCACTGATATATTTATGATAAAAAAAAATACAAATAAAAAATGTTATAAGGCCACTTTTTTTTTTTTATGTGCATGGTCGTTTTATGGATTTTTGCATTTTCTTCACTAAAAAAATATAAAAAAATCAAGGTTTTTGAACCTAAAAACCTTAAAAAAATAGTTTTTGAACACAAAAAAACTATAGAAAAACAGATTTTTCCCAAAATCATCTCTAAATTGACAGAATAGAAGGAAAACTAACCTTTGAAATGCAATAAGCTACTGTCACCAATGCCAACACAACGCCTCCACACAATTACGAATAGCAACACAATGCCTCCAATGCCAATGCAATGCCTTCACGAAGTTACCAATGCCAATGCAACACCTCCACAAAATTACCAATAGCGACACAAAGCTTCCAATGCCAATGCAATGCCTCCACGAAGTTACCAATGCCAACGCAACACCTCCGAAATTTGCTCTAACAAATACGGAAAACTTGATGTGATGTGATGAATAGAAACAATCATTCCTTTTAAATATCGTATATTGTCTGATTGGTTTCTTGTTTAATGAATGTGGGATTAAAATTTCAAATTTAAAATATTTACATTTAATTTATTATAGTTCATACTATAGATTTAAAATACTTATTATTTGCATGTAGTTATCATAATTAATATTTTATTTAATATTTACATGTACTGAATGTTGAATAATATTTACATTTAATTTATTATAGTTCATACTATAGTTAAAATACTTATTATTTGCATATAGTTATCATAATTAATATTTTATTTAATATTTACATGCACTTGAATGTTGAATAATTCAAATATAATATCGGATTAAAAAATTAAAATATGAAATACTTACATGTAGTTAATTATATTTAATATTATAGATAAAATAGTTAATATTTGTATTTAGTTATCATAGTTAATATCTATATGTAATCAATGTTTAAAATCATGGGATTAAATTTTAAAATGTAAAATATGTACATGTAGTTAATTATAGTTTAAATAGTTAATATTTACATCATGTTATTTTTGTAAATATTTACATGTAGTCAATCTTAAACCATTCAAATAAGAAAATTATTTTAGTTTCGAAGACATGCATGAAAGGAATATTTTGTGGATATTTTGAATAGAAAGTATGGTGAAATATTTGAAGACCAACGATAGTATTAAAAAAATTTTGAAATATATTTTAGATGAATATAACGTAAGTTTAAAAATATTTACATGTAGTCATTATAGTTAAAATAGTTAAAGTTTTTTCGTGAATTTTTTTTGGAGGGAATTTTTGGAGGGAAATTTTTTCGCTAATTTTTTTTGGAGGGAAAAATTTGGAGGGAAATTTTCGAGTCTTTAAGCTATATATTGTAAGTGGGAGAGGAATTTGTATAATTGAACCTATTCTTGTTGGAAGCCATGGTTTCTTCGATAACAAAGTTTTTCTTTCTAGAACATCAACATCTTCGATCACTTGCAACAACTCTATTCGGAGTGATGAATATAACGAGAGTTCATTCACCATGAATAGAGAGTCAAAAAAATCGAGCGCCGATTATACCACTTACTCTTAATCCTAAGGATTATGAAAGCAACAGTGATGAAGGGCATGATGAAGAAATTCGAGTCAAAAGTTTCACTTCGTCCTAATCCCAAGGATTATGAGGACACCATTGATGAAGAGGGAGATGAAGAATATCCACTTCGACTTAATCCTAAGGATTATATGAGAACAACAAATGAAGAGGGGAATGAAGAATCAGTAGAGTCAAAATGTCCACTCTGTCCTAATCTCGAGGAGTATGCCAGACAACATTGATGAAAAGGGGGGATGTAAAATTTCCGAGTCAAAATATCAAATTCGTCCCTAATCGTAAGGATTATCGCGAGCACCAACGATGAAGGGGGAATGATAATGTTTCGAGTCAAAACATCCACTTCATCCCAATCCTAAGGATTATGCCGACACCATCGATGAAGAGGGAAATGAAAAATTTACGGCGTCAAAATTTCCACTCCGTCCTAATCCTAAGGATTATGCAAGCACCAACGATGAAGAGGGGGACGAAAAAAAATTCCCGAGTCGAAATTTCCACTTCGTCTTAATCCTAAGGATTATGTCGGCACCACGAGATGAAGAGGGGAATGAAGAATTTGCAAAGTCAAAATATGCACTTCGTCCTAATCCTAAGGATTATGTCGAGCACCATTGAGGAAGAGGGGAATGAAGAATTTGTAGCGTCAAAATATCCACTTCGTCCTAATCCTAAGGATTATGCCAAGCACCACCGATGAAGACGGGGATGAATTTCCAAAGCTAAAATTTTCACTTCATCCTAATCATAACGATTATAATTTAACCAACGATGAAGGGGGGGGATGAAGAATTTCCAATAAATATAGATTCAAGGCATTCACTTATTCCCAATCCTAAGGACTATGAGAGCTTTAGTGAGGAAGGGGAGGGGCGAGGGTGAAGAAATTCTAGTGAATACAAATTCAAAGCTTCCACTTATGCCTAATCCCAAGGATTATGAGAGCGCCATTGAGGAAGGGGAGGATGAAGAGTTTCTTGCAAATGATAATTTTAAAGGCACGAGATCTGAATATTGCATTTTCTCCAAGTGACCATTTCAAAGACACTCATGGTGATGAAGAATTGAATCCTCCCGGGGAAGAATTTGAAAGCATGGGTCAAGATGGTGAAGAATTTCTTTTGAGTCGAGGGTTACAAAAGTGTTGATGATTCTTGTGAAATGTTTTCTTCAATCGATGATGGTAAAGAAAATTTTCCACGCAATGATGTTGATGAATTTCTTAACTATGTTGAGGACGATGATAGTGGGGATAATATTCCTTCTAATGGTGATGAAACTACTTTTACAAAGGATGATGGAATGATGAAGCCGTTGCAAGCAAATATTGCAACTAGGAGTAGGAGTAGACCTTTTCATATCAATCCAAAGCATTCCGATTATACAAGGGCGAGGACAAAATATCTCACGACAAAAAAGTTACGTCGTTCATTTGATTTCAAGTGCATGTTGTCGAAGGGATTGCTTGAAAAATATGGATTTCAACTTTGCTTTGCAGAAAAGGAAAACATATATGTCAATGAATAAATGCATGCAAAATTCATATTTAGTGGGTTGCATGCAATCTACACTAGCGAGGTTATGATTATCATATTGGGAATGTATTGCTTTGCGAAAGGCGTTCAAAATGTTGTATTCAATTGGTAATTGTCGTTTGTCGAGAATCCAGGATAGATTGGAAAAGGATCCCACATTTTATTCGAAGCACGTCATAAACGGGAGGTGGGGCCGTTTGCAAATACTGCTAAGACATGGATGAAAGACTTCTTTTCAAATCATGGAGAGTGTATGCCAAATAAAGACACAATACATATTCCGAGATAATTTCTCGAGACGAGAAATATTCATGTTATACAAAGATTATGCGAAAAGTCGTTGAAGGAATTGGTAATTTTATTACATATTCTTATTTTACAAGGATATGGAAAACTGAATTCAACAATGTTTGTATTCCTAAGAAGACAAGGATGGGGATTTACAGCACATGTGCTTCTCTTAAAGCAAAAAGAGATAAATGTCAAGGGCGAGAAAGAGGTATGTGTTCAAAACATTGTTTTTTTAAAATTTGATACTTATCAACTATGAAAATATATTTATTCATATGTTTCTTTTTATTTTATGTACATATTACGTTGTCAAAGAACTTCAAGACCATCGCAATCAACAAACACGTGAAAGACAAAAGTTGTATAAACATCAAAATAAGTGTTATGATCATCCAAATAAATATCCGGGATTGATAATTGATGGTATGGACCAAAAGAAAACACTTCTTCCACATTTTGTCCGCACGCCAAAAAAAATTACGGGAGGAAAATTTCATTCGGTTTCACTTGGTTGGTTGTATGGTATTTAATGAGAAGATGTTTCCAAGAGTTTTCTTCACAACTCCAAATATTCACAATGATGCAAATCTGACCATAACTATAATCCATGATGTGGTTACTCATTGGTCTGTGATTCTTCCTGAAGTTTTGTATTTACAATTAGACAACACAAGTCGTGAGAACAAAAATCAAGTTCTAATTGGGTATCTCAACATGCTTGTTGAATTGGGGATTTTTAAAAAGATAAAGGTTGGTTTCCTTCTTGTTGGGCATACTCATGATCATATTGATCAAATGTTTAGTCGTTTTTCAGTAACATTGAGGAGGAAAGGTGTTGAGAGCACTGCCATCATTAATTGAATGTATTAAGAAATCGTACATTTTTGAGCCCTGTTTTTTCATGTGTTGGAAGAAAATATTGACATGCGAAGGTTTATTTTTGGATCGCATGGTGAGGAGAGATGCATTGAAAAACTTAACAACATTAGCTTCAGACATCAATTTCGTATCAAAAAAATTGATGGGATAACACTTATATGGGGCAAGAAGTATTCAACTATTGAAGAATGGGGACCATCATCGGGTTTAGCATTTTTGAAGTTCATTCAGAGCGTCCAATGTTTTCATCAAAGATATTGTTATTACGATCGGTTTCCGAACTCCATAATGCACGAAGGCGGGAAGAGAGAGATAAATTATTTTGAATGTCTAGAGGAAATTAAAAGATGTATTGGAGATACATATGAATACTTCGATGTTGCTTGATTCAGTTTGGTGGGAGTATTTTTTCAGTAATCAAAGTGATATGATTTCAAGATCAGTAAATGAGGATACGCTTTTGAAGACTCCTTTTTTTTGGCCACAAAATATGCCAAATGAACATGAACATCAAGAAACACACAATGTTGAACAACAACAGCCTCAAGCTATTATTAATTTCCCATAGGTAGAGGAAAGAGAAATCTATATTGGTTCTAGAAGATCACTTTCACAATGTGAAGCCATGGAAGACCTTTACAGGGGGTTACATGCGAGGATCTTAAGGAGGGTTGCATGATAGCGGTGTTAGCGAGATGAAGATCCACTTGGCTATCCATTACGGATTGCCAAGGTTATAAAGGTCATTAATGAAAATGAAGAGATTACAGTCGTTGATGTACATTGGTATGCCACAAGTACCCACCCTTTCAATGGTGTGTACAAGCCGGAGATGGTAGTGGAAAAAAGAATTGGCGAAAGAGAAAAAGAAAGGGCACAAATATAAATCGTCGCCGTACGAGATGTCTTAAAATTGGAGGATGTTGACATACTTGTGTATGACTTCAATTTGACAAAGAGAGGAACTCTTCGGTTGCAGACCATAAATATTTTGAAGAAATTGCTACCGAACAATTCTTTCGTTGAAATGGGACTCTGCGAGAATGTAGACGTAGATCTACAAGACTTTTGAACTACGAAATGGTGGGCATGCATGTTGACTCGGATGGAGCACTAGTTGATGAAAGAGAAGAATATGGATCATCTTCATCCGCATCGAGCCATTCATCCGAAGATGTAGATTATGATGGTGTGCCGAACCTATGGCTGATTTTGAATAACTATCTAAGACACTTTTATGTAATTGATGTTTGCATGGTAACTTGAAATAAAAATGTTTGACTTCCATCTCATTTTTCATGAAGTTACGAGACATTTCTATGTTTGTTGGATTATACGTTTTAATTATGAAGAATTCATTTCTTTAGAATATCGACAATGTAACAATGAATTACAAAAATAATTTATGTTATATTCAATGTACCAATGTTGATATTTTAATTATAAGTAAAATAGAAAATAGAAACTAATGTTGAATTTTTTAGATTATGCGGTGATATTACCATGATATTATGTATTGTTACCATTTGGTATAAGATACTTTTAAAAGTTTTAATAATTATATGTGTCATTGAAACAGAACACTTTGTTTTGATGCTTGATTTTTAAGTTTTGGTTGAAATTATATTTAAATTTGTCTTATGCTAAGATTTGAAAAAAAGATAAGTTTTTATTCTTTAAAATTAAAATTACTCTTACTTGTTTATGTGCAATGATAATTTTTTTCATTTACTTGTTCATTTTTTTTAAATTGTAAGTCTTATATTTTCTCCATAATTTCATTTTTCAAGTATGTTGAACACTTAAGATTGAAAAAACTTTAGATTTACCTTTATTTTTAAGGTTATGGTTGAAAATAATTACAAATTTGGGGGTTGTTTAAAGTCAAGATATTTTATGTTTAACAACATGGATGAAAATTGTTCAAAATTATAAGCCCTTCGGACATGTATTTGTTTATCTTTAACATCATCTATCAAAAATGTTAGAAATTTACGATTTTAAAAAAATGTCTTAATATGTTGTCTTTAATTCCATTGTTACAAGTGTCAAAATTATGACACAATTTTTTTTTGTTATTCAGCATCAATCGGGTTTTGTTTTGAGGGTGTTTTTTTCAATCCTTTTTTTTCAACAAACAATTTTGTTTTTAGCATAATTTTTAGAAAATGTTGAAATTTGACCTTAAAAAAAAACAAGTGCATTCCGGAAGACACACTTTTTTTTTGGGGGTGTTTTTTTCAATCCTTTTTTCAACAAACAATTTTTGTTTTTTAGCATAATTTTAGAAAATGTTGAAATTTGACCTTCGAAAAAAAAACAAGTGCGTTCGGGAAGACACATTTTTTTTTGGGGGGGGTGTTTTTTCATGTTTTTTGAGAGTTTTTGGGCTAGAGTTCCCGTTTTGAGGTCGGGTTACCTATTTCATCGGTAACGGTGTTGTTTTTTGGAGAGGAGGCGATCCTACCGATTGAGTGTGAAATCCCTTCACTTCATCTAGTCTGTCGAACTTCTCACCCGATGCACCAACCTTTAGAACAACGACTTATCATGCTTGAGCACGCTTACGAAGACCGTTGTGTTGCATTGCAAACCATTGAGGCGGCTAAGAAATGCACCAAAGCTCAATATGACCGAAAATTCCAACCTTGTACTTTTCACGAAGGTGATCTTGTTACAGTGTAGTGACCAGGCCCATGATGTCCTTGTTCATGGGAGGTTTGACTCATTATGGCTAGGACCTTACATCATCAATAAGGATTTAGGTAAGGGGGCATATCTATTAGAGGACTTCGAAGGCCATCCCCTTCCCAATCCTCGCAATGCACTCTATCCGAAGAAATATTACCATTAGCATTTCCTTCGGAAATGCATGTTTTATTTTTCTTTAGGTAGCCAACTCATGCTTTTTTAGTGATTTGATAGTTCACGGGACACAATTTGTCCAAGAAGTGTCACTTCACCCCTCCTCAAAATCGAATTTCTTCACTTGCAACACTCGTCTTTGGGGGCACCACTTTGCGCCCATACTTGTCCATGCTCGTGTTGACTTTCGTCGTGAGTTACCATCTTGTACTCGTTTTTTTTGGTCCCCATTGGACCGTTTACGTGTGGCGACACCATCGAGTCACCCTTGTTTAGAGCATCAGAGTTGAGTCATCATTGCATTCATGGAGTCTATCCCGAGTCCCTTTTCATCCCGCTATAGTCCTCCATCCTTCATTGCTTGGTCCCTCTCTTGTGTTGCACATTATGGCCTTCGGTCCCTACTATCCCCCTATCCCTCATGATATTATGTCGATCGTTCGCTAGGTAATCCATGCCCTTTATACTCTAACAAGGGAAGTCGTCCGGGTTCGCTACTCGGTATCCCCCCCATTCCATCATCATCATTGGTGTCGATCGTCGATCGCTCTACTATTTTCTCTCGTGCCTTAGTTGAGGATCCCTTATTGCCTCACCTATGGCAGACCTCCTTCTGTCGACATCGGCTCATTCATTCCGGAAGACAGTATAGAGAGCGGTGTACCTTGGTTCCAACTTCGACTCTTGTTCGGTCCCTCGGATCGAGCAAAGGGACTCATTATTTCCCTTTGACTTGATTGTTTCTCGGCTCCGGCTCCTTTTCGACATGATCGAGATCCGTATACTTGATGGTTCGATGACGCGACGGTCGATATCGATGATTCCCTGGGTGTGTGTGAGATGTCTCGGCCCTCATGAGGGGGTGGCCCTACGGGTAGCCCCCCACATAATCGGATGACCTCTTCATCACGACCTTTGATGCGACTCCATACATTTGATGATGTCGACCTTAGCCGCTTGCGGCGCCTTTTTTGTTTGCATGTATCGATCAGATTTTCGGATCCCTTTCCGTTTTTCGGGGGCATCCGGGTTGTATTTATATCTCATGTACTCATATATTATTGTACAAGTCTTGGCTATTATCCCAGGGCACAATATGTATGTGGGATTCATTATCGTGTTGTTTATCGGGCTCATGTTTATGCTAGAATGTACTATATTGTTCGGTCCCTTTGTTTCTTGGACACCTTATTTTTTGTACTTTGCCTCGGTGGGCATAGGTATGCCTCCCCCGCCGCCTATAACACAGTACTCAACTCATCAAATAGACTTGTCGCACTCGTAAGTCTCGCCTCCTCAAGGTCTAGTTCTTTCGAGCACTTTGGTCTACCTTATACTTCTCTCTCTTTGACTTCCCCTTCGATGTCTAGTGATTGAGTTCTTACAACGTACTTCGGTTATACGATTAGCTCCTAACGCTCGCACGTTGGGGGGGGCAATCCGTTACACCATTTTTTGGTCATCTAACCTATTGTTATTAGATGGACCCAAGTACACCATGTAAGATCAATTTTATCCTAAGTAAAATTGCATTCACTATGAAAAATAACTTAGTAAACCACCTTTATTAAGTTGTTTATGGTCTAAACGAGGAAACCCCATGAGGAAATATTAAATAAATCTACATTTGTTTGATTCTCCTTAAGGAATAATTAGTTAAACAACAATTTAATTAATATTCCCTGGTTATATTTAACCCAAAAAAAGAGAAATTAATTAGATAAATCATTATTTATCTTATTATTTCCTAAGAATAATTATTTAAACCTTATTTAAATAATATTCTTTGTTGAATATGAGTAAATTACCCTTAAATAATTAAATAAATCATTATTTATTTGATTATCACTCAACCACATCCTTAAAATGGTAAATAAATCATTTATTTATTTATTATTTACTAATAAAGGGATTTGACCCAAGTCAAATTCCTTTTCTCTCCAACAAATATAATAAAATATTCCATAAAAGTTGGATCTTGATTTGGTTAATAATATTTTAACTATGCACCAATAACTAGACTAACTCAATATTTTGTTATAAATAGAAGGGTTTTCCCATTCATTTACCACCTTTTGTTGCCTAAAGATCACTCTGGATCTATACTTACGAGTCCGACTATTGATCCTCCATCATAGTCATATTTTGCTACCATTTTTGTCCGGGTTTTATACACCATCAAGAGAGAGGAATTTTAGATCTGAAGTGCTTTGAGGACTTACAAGAACTCATCCCATTGAGGAGAACAGGGGAACACCCTCTTGTGTTTTCCTCCCGAGTGCCATTAATACAAAATTCATTCAACATATTCTTGTCTTTTCTATTGGATGCATGGAGTAAATCTTGTTTTTTTCTACGCTTAATGTCTTCTAATGCATAGATCTAGATTTTTGCAACATTTATCTTTATCACCTAACTGCAGATATGAGGATATTGGTAGCCATCTTTATCGTTAGGGGTACATTTTGTTATGCTTGCAACTAAAGTGGTCTTTTTTTCATACGCTTGGAATTAAGATTCATACTAACAACTAATACCACTAAAATTTCAGTCTCGGAGCTAACCATGGCTTTGAATTCCAAATTTATTATGAACCATCCTTTGCGACAATAAGATGTTCTATATTGACATGTCCCTTGGCTTCATTATATATGCCCTTTAAATATAAAGATCTTGTGAAAATGAGAAAGATAAAATGAAAAAAAGATGATGTCGGATTGATATTGAAATAGGGTACTTCCTCTCATGAAACACACTCTCTTGTTTATTTGATCTTCCTATTATATTCAATGCATCATATTTGAAAATCACATGACACTAAATGACATCTACTTCTCTTTGCAATTAACATTATTTTTCTAATCATCCCCTTCATTCAAACCATAGCCTTTTCATTTTACAAAAATTCCATGAACCATGTACTTAAAGCATATTGATTTCAAAATGCATGCTTTGCCAACCATCAATAATCAACCAAATTTTTAACCCTATGGAATTATTAATTATGCTCTTCTCCAATATTTTGCATTGATCTTGGCCCCTCACACTTCCATTTCACTCACTTTCACCTTTTAGGACACCCTCCTTTCCTCCTCATCATGGATCCTACCTTGATAGAAAATGTCATCACTTTCTTGCTAGATGGCTCTACTACGATCCAACCATCGCTCCAAATAGTTGAAATCGGCCTTGTTCCTTTCGACGAAGACATTGTCCCAATGCTACCACATTTCCCTCTCTCCGATGTGCCTCCCAACATAAAAATTTATTTTCGTCTACTTACAATGCCCATGTCATCTCCCAGTGACACCGCAATCGAGCTCAATTATTATTCTCAAAGAAGCCACTTGCACGCTTTTGCAAAACTATGTGTATGTTCACACTCTTCATCCCATGCTTTATGTTTTTATTTCCCTTTCCTCTCTTCTCCCAATGAAATTCCAACTAATTCCCCTTTGCTTCCTCTTTATTTTTCTTCTTTTTCGGGACTATGAAAGTGCGTGCAATCGAAGTTCTTGAACATCATGCAACTTTGATTGGGGACTTGGCCCTTCTTCAAATTATACAACCATCCACATTCCAAGCGAGCTCTTCAACGTCGCAAGGCCCCTACTCGCATGCTCCGCTTTGACATAGGGTTACTGCTTCATCATTAGCTCGGTTGTCCTTTGTTGTGTGTGCTTCCATTCCATTCATGGCGCTAAGCCCCTACTGTAAACAATGGTCAATACAAGGTAGGGTGCTTGCAAAAAATATCCCTTCGCTCATTCAACAATGCTCGAGCCTCTAGAAAGGTCTTTCGGCCTTGACCTCCGATTGTGCCAATGATGAAATCCATCTCTTTGCCTTTGGTAATTTAGCAGACTTCCTTGCATGGTATTTTCCAAATTGGGTAGATTTACATGGTTTCAAATGGGACAGTCAAACCAACAAACACAAAGTACAACCATATTGATAGAAAATGGGAATTATTCCTCTTTGCAACTTCCATTGTTGAACCTTGCTTGGATGATGTTCTAACTATTCCCTTCCACTGTTTTCATTTCAAATATATAAGTGAAATCGGATCCATGGGACCTCGGCTCAATTGTCGACATCATTGGGGTGGTGAGGTCCACTTCTCCAATCTCCACCATTCGTCGAAGAGATGGGTGCGAAACACCTAGAAAAACTCTTAGCTTGGAGGACATGTTTGGTTATAGCATTGAAATCACCCTTACCACACTACATGCAAGGAACTCGTTTAATTCCTCTCTTCTAGTGTGTCGATCGTGCTTGCAATCAAAGGTGGTCGCATAGCCAAATTTAATGGAAGGATTGTAGGGACCATCTCCAACGGTAGACATCCTCCCCGAATCCCAGACATTCCGAGACTCGCTAGCTCCGAGTCATGGTTTCATGAAAAAAGGCTATTTGGGTTCTTAACCATCATTAAGTAAAATGTTCTCCCAGAGTCTTCCAAGCGAGCCCACCCATAACGTATAATTGTCGAGCTCATAAACTTGCATCCATTTAGAAAGAAATACGGTTATCTATTCATGCAACCATCACCTCTATTGACATGCCGGGTTTATACTTCCTTGCATGCCCCCCTTTCATTTTATGGCATTCAATGCATGAAAAAAAAATTCCACCACTCAAATGGAATGTGGCACTGCACAAAATGTGGTGGGGAATTCCCAGGGTGTGACTATCGTTATGTGCTAAAATTTGAAATGCATGACTACACAGTCGCTAAAAAATGTCACGACTTTTTGATGATGCCGCAATTGAACTCATGGGTGTCCTTGCAAAGGACTTGTTCATACTCTCCACGATCGTCGTGCTATCCATGAGCTTCGTTCAATGGTTTCATGTCGTCATTTACTCTTCACAATGTCTATAAAAAGCATATGACTTCAATGGTGCCGGTTTCTGAAGGTTGTCCTACTCAATTAAGAGGAAATCAAATATGGCTCTACATGTGCGCTTCTTCTCGAATATATGAAGAAAATGTCTAGTGCTTTAGTTTTTCATCGCCTTTGAACCTCCCTCTTCTTCCCACATGTCAAACTAAAATTTAGACAACATCTTATATATGCTTCTCTATCCATTCTCATTTCTTCCCCTACCACACTCTTCTTTTTGTTCACTTCATCATTCTTCTTCTCTCCTTTATGTATCTACACCGATGTTACATGTTGCAACTTCCACCTTTAAATAATGTTGCATCTTTTACTGTAAATATAATTTATATTCTCTTTTGTTCTTCCTTATAAACAACGTAGTATATTTGCATCCTTTTAAAGTATGTGTTGTGCAATTTAAAACAAACACTCGACTTGTAAGAAAAGGTTGTTGTTTCTTTACCTTAAATCTATTTCATCTTTAGTTGTGTTGCATCTTGCATCTTTATACTTCCTCCCTTGGATGTACACACTCTCTCCCAATTTTCAAAAAATTAAAATACAAAAAAAATTATAATCGATTTTTTGCTTATGTTGCATCTTGCATCTTTACATTTCTTGGCTTGTACATGTATTCATGTAACACAACTAATATGTTGATGTACATGCTCTTTCGCAATTTCCAGTATGCGGATGTGCACACTCTTTCACAATTTGCAAAAAAAAGAAAAAAACACACTTGCTCCTATTTCTTTCCTTTTGCATTTATATTTGTCTCCCTCCCCTTCGATTAAACATTCTTACTTCTACGGACACTCCTCCATGTGCACCCTTTCTTTGCACTCAACGCTAATTTCTCACACTCCTATATGCACTAATATTTGTATCCCCATGTTTGTATCGGGATGGACATGCAAGATTCTTCTAGAAACCCCTCAAGAAATGTTCGCAGAGACTCCTTTATGCATAGAATAAAGACACCTACATACATCTCAAATATAAAGCTAGGTCGAACCACCAATCCTTTCCAACTATACCCCCATATAATGTTGCTCTTCCCGAACATCTCCAAACTTTGCTTGAAAAACCGTCTCCTTCAACATTCCCTACTCCCGATCTACCTTCCCTTCAACTTCCTCCATCCACCGCTACTGCTTCCCCATCTACCTCGCACACCCCACCATTGACCCATGCTTCTTCACCCTCCCATCTCCAAAATTTGTTCAACCCCTCCCTTAACCATGCACACCACCGATTTCGTGAAAGGATAGATAACCTCTCTCCCTTGCATGTCTACTCCATATGTAAGGAATCATACCCAAGTATGAAAACAAGATTATTGCATGGTAACATCTCGTTGCTTCCAATGTGAAACTACAAAGTCCACCCACCGCTTCTCCCTTGCAAAAAAACATGGACCACGGGAAAACCACCGTTTGTCATTGTTGCTCTAACCCAAATAGAGGAAACACTCATAACACATGTTAACCCAATCTTACAAGTCATCCATGCACGCAGGTGGGAAATACAAGTACATTGGTCATACTATTTGTTTCCCCTAAGAAATAACTGCTATTGCCGACAACTTGCCATGCTTGGTTTCTGAATTGGACATCATAGTTGTTACTAGACATGGCTTTGACCACAAAACATATGATTTCATTGTAATCATAACACGTGTTGTTGCGGTTTTCAATTAAAAAATAGCACATGATACCTACTACAAGGATGTCCATGTGGACCAAGTGCACAGATCTACCTTGTCGACTCACCCTACGATATCTCTTCTCTCCTCCTTCACATCACCCCTCCTCTCCTAAACTAGGACTTGCCTTTCCTACTTTGAATGATGACGTTCCTAAACAACCCACCCCAAAAAACCTCCGACCATCCTCTTTTGTATCAACACTCCCAAATTCCCATACCGAGGTTGAAGAAATATGAAGCTACCTACAATCTCCCCATCCCCGATTCCACTACTTCACTTGTTTGGCCCTCTGCTTTCCCTCTCGGCTATCAATGAATACACCACCAAAGGCCTCTTTGCTATGGCCTTCCCCACACTCTTCCCCACAAGGGTTTCCATGATCGCTCAACCACGCCTTAGAAAAGTTGAAATGGAAGGATATTCTTTGCACCTCATGCACTACTATGAGAGACCGTTTTGGCCAAAATCCAATATTTAGATATTACTTGAACAACCTTATGTTGCCACATCATAGCCAAGAAAATGTTGTCGTTTCGTGAAATTAAACCTTGAGGATGGCTTTCCAATGACTCCACTGAGACCTTCATGCACACCCCTCCATGATATGCCTAATTCTATGCTTCTTAACCATATTATGCGCTTCGGGTTAGGCCTTAGGGGGACGTGCTCATTCCGGAACAAGCATAGAGGTGAATTCACTAATATGATCACACAAATAGGTAGTCCTTCTTTCTTCTTCACCCTTAGTGCAATTGACACCAAATGGCATGACCTACACATGGTCATGCCTCGATGATCTCCCCATATTCATCAAAGTTGTCTCGATGGAGATTCCACAATATAATCAAGAATACGGATGTTACATCATAGTACATTCATTATCGATTAACAACCTTCCTCGAAGAGGTCTCTGCAAAAAGGTTTACATGCAACGAGACTTCTAGTGTAGGTTTTTGTCTAACCATCCTTCTCCTCTTTGTTTTTATTCCTACATATACACTCACCTCACAATTTTTTACTTTCTCTTCTTTGCATATATGAGTGGCAACATAGGGTCTCCACACACATACATGGTTTCCTCTAGATGAAAATGCACTTGATATGGACAACCTCAATTGGCATGACCAAGCCGCAGTTGATCGAGCAAAGTCCTATTTGGATCAACACATTTTTTTCTTGGAATCCTAGGCCTACTCAACAACATGAAAACTTATGTACATCGTTCTACATAGCATGACCCATGACTACGAGGAGCTTGTTAATTGCGTTCAACGACATACAAAATGCCACCCCTCTACTGCTTCTTCACAAAAAAGGTCCTACTCTTGCTTGTGACTATGAAGTTCCATGGGATTTGTATCCCACATATTTTTTGATGATTGATGACAATGGATGAAAGAAATATGTCCCCACTCATAATGAAGACGAGGTTAAATGTTCACAACTCGACATGCTATCATATGGAGAGAAAACATCGACTGTCAACTTGTTCTATCTTACCATGTTGTTCTCCACTACATCTCAAAATATGCAGCAAAACTAGAGACACGATCTGAAAGCTATCGCCAAATGTTGTCACGTGTCTCAGCAAGTTGTCCACATCGAAGCTACCGTTGTTAATGTTGTCCGAAAATCTTGATATAAATAGTTTCCGATAGGGATATCTAACAGATAGGAGACATGCCACATGCTAAAAAAACTTCCCCTTTCATTTGTGTAGTCGCTCATTTGTTTCCCTTAATGTTAGTCAAACTATTTTTAGACATGTTTCTCATGGATGAAGTGCCCTTCCCAACACCACCCTTCATTGTAGCATACATGGATATGCCTCCTTTGCTTGAAACACTAACTCTTCTTGAAGTTGCACATTCCTATTCCTTCTCTACTAAAAAAAAACAAAACAAATGGAAGCACATAAACCCTTCCAATATTGTTCATATCCTGCCTTGCTATAACTCAATCCCTTGTCCTATCGATGCGTGCTACGGTTATTTCTATTGGAGTGAACTACTTATATACTTCCCTTTTTGCACACTCCCACCGGATATTGGCTCCATTGATGAAGAAATCATTTCACATTGGGAACAAAAAAAATGAATATGTTGCATGACATGTTCACGGTGCCCTTGTAGACCCCCTTTCCCCTTGCTCTAATGAAACCTCCACTAATGCTATGCCCCACCCCGAATTCGTAAACATGGATGAATGGAAATTCCTTTCTCAACTACACTCGTAAACAACATGGAAGTTGATGACCTTAACATGCTTGACCATCACGACTTTGACTAAAACCATAATTGGTCCCATATTACTATCCCTTCTACTTTGCAAGAGACAACTATAGGTTTCATAGACTTCGATCGCTCATGCACCCAAATCCATTCTATCCCCTCTCTAGTTCCTCGCTCCTTTGACTCACTATCGCCCACCTAGAAATTCTGCTTTCAATATTGTCCTCACCCACTTTAGGACCACTTCCTCCATTCCTCCACTTAGAATGCTCATCTAAGGTATTGTTGGCATGGGCAAGTCTCACTTAATTTATTGCCCAAAAGATACATTCCTTGCCGAATCTACTCCCATTTCAAGCCCATTGCTCCTACTCACTCCAACGAGTGTTGCAACATTTAACACAAAGGCGCTTACAATCCATTTTTCCTCTCGCATTCCTTTAGTTTCAATGCATTCTCTTGAGGGAGCCAACCACTTATACATCTCCAAGAGCAAAATCGTCATGTCAAATATGTTTTAATCGATGAGATGAGATTTATTGGGCCTAAAATTCTTTCGAGCATGGACTGATCACTTAATGGAGGTATTCCCTTCATATCGTAATGTGCCTTTCGAAATCGGTCCATCATAATTGTTGGTGATCTTGGCCAACTAACTTCTATAGAGGACATTCCCATGTATGTTGGAACTTCACTCGAGAATGCCCTTTGGCACAACTTTGACATGTAGTCAGTCACACTATCTACCATCTTTTGTCAATAGGGGATTGACCTCGCTCAAGTTGCAATCCACCAAATGCTCACGAATATCAGGGAATGAAACACCAACTATGGAGGACTCGGAACCTTCTCATGTCAAGGACAAATTCATTTTTGTCAATCAATAAGCAATAGGAATTCGACGATGTAATGCACACTCGTATCCAACCAACCTAACTGTTAGATTTCATAACAAACAAATGCTCCAAAAAATGAGCATGCCAATTCCATGATGTTGCGCGAGAGAAAAGGAACCACCATCATGTTGGTATACAAGAAGAATATGAAAAGTTGGATGCAAAAGTTATTATTTTCAATGAACAATAGGTTTTCCTTACATGCAAATTGTGGGTTGAAGCGAGCCTTGTCAATGGAGCACTTGGAAAAGTAGTTTCCATTTTCTACGCACCCGGATCAAAACACCCGGAGTTTCCATGCTTTGTTCTTATTGACCTCTTCCAATACAAAGGGCCACCATGGGATGCCTTCAACCCATCTTATGTTCCACTTCCCAATAACGTGAGGATCTCGTAGGCAAATTACTCTTGGAATGGCATGGGGCTTAACACTACATAAATCACAAGGCATGACATTACCAAAGGTGACGAGTGGACATTGGCAACATAGACCGACTAAGGCTTTACATTCACCGCCATCTCCGTAGTTAGAACCTTGGATGACCTTGGAATCTCTCCACCATTTCCCTTTAGCCACTACTACTCGCATGCGAGGCCATGATTATGTCAAACGTAGGAAACAAGAGGAGTCCTTTTTAAAATCAAAAGTCTTTACAACCAACTATAATGTCATCGTTGCATCTAGTCCCTTCCGATTCCTTTTAGTAAGTATAGTTTCGACTCAATTTTAATATACTTGCTTTCTTTTACAAATATTTGCTGCAAATCTCACTTGAAATTTCAATATGTTTTTCCTTTATCAAATAAATAAAATATTCCTCCTCCACAACTTGCTATCCTTGTATATTTTTTACATTTCATCAATGTTTTACACTTTCTTTTACTTATACTAAGAAAAATTATGATTTCCATTTACGACATTCAACAAAACTTGTTTTCCCTTTTTTTCGGACTATCAAGATGGATGCAAAGTACCTATCCCTACTATATGGAAATTTTAAGGAGATCACATTCCCAACAACTTTCTCTTCTTGACATAAAGGCTAGACACCTTCGTGTCCGGTCTTCCTTCTCCATTACCTCGCAACCAACTATTGACCTTCTCGGTATGCTGCAAGGCCTTCCCCCCAACGCCTTATACATATTCATGAAAGAGATAATGTAAGAATGTTTCGGATGGATTGGCAGTCCCTGCAATTCTCATCTTGGTATTGTTTTAGATACAAATTGGTGTTTCCATTGTCTGTTTATCACACCTTGTATATATGAATAGTTGCTCGTCCAATACCATTGCTTCAAATCCAATGTAAAAAACACAAAACATCGTCATCTTTGTTCCATAATTTTTTTTGATAGCGAGTGGACGCAAAATATTACAATTTTGTTTTCACCTATTCTGTCACCAACATTGATGCAATTTTGTTTGCACTTCTTCCTCTCTTTTAGTACACATCAACCAAATATATCAAGAACTAAAGCAACCACTTTTATAAGATTTTTTAATCTTATTAATGGATAATACTTCCTTTTGTTAATCCAAATATCAAGTCATAACTTCTTTCAATTTGATCAGACCTAATCGTTATTGTTAAGCCTTTAGAATATCTTATGTATTGTCTTTATGA
Organism: Pinus albicaulis; assembly: GCA_034641835.2. Classification (NCBI taxonomy): domain Eukaryota; kingdom Viridiplantae; phylum Streptophyta; class Pinopsida; order Pinales; family Pinaceae; genus Pinus; species Pinus albicaulis. The sequence continues at coordinate 707,715,055 of CM076576.1, read as the reverse complement.
TATAAAAATTGAAGGTGCATTATTAAATGTAAAGGCATCTACACATCATATCTTCAAAGTTTTAGTTGATATACTTGTTTCTCTCTAATTGGTTTTAGATTCATTTTGAATTAAATACCCTTTACTACACTATCGTTACATTTTCATTGCAAGTTCATTATAGTGTTGTTACATGTTCCTTTCTTGTATATGATTCGATTTTCAATCATTTCCATCGTTGTTTCTCACCTCTTAACTATTCTTTTAGGTAGAGGCTTACGATCCTCATGTGACACATATTTTACACACACACACACACACACACACAAACACACACACACACACACACACACACACACACACACACACACACACACACACACACATTTAAAACTATTAAAATATTGTGATAAAACATTGTAATAAACCACAACTTAGTTGAGTGCCACTATTGAGATATAATGGAGAAAAAAATAGAGAAAATCAATTAAGGAAATCAATAGGAAAGTGAATCCAAGCTCATATTTTAGATCATCCCCATCATAACTCTAATTTACGACTACACATATACATAACCTTTATTGTTCTCCAAATCATCTCACTTCCCAAGGCATTATATTTCGTAGTCTGGATTACACTTCGATAATTTTTAGCTCCGATTATGATTTGGTTCTATACATCATAAAAAGTTTGAAGCAATGTTACAACAATCCTACCTTTTCATCTGCATCTCCCACAAAAATTCCTAAGAAGGAGCTCAATTCTCTTTGTGACAAGAATGCCATGAGAAAAAAAATTGAATACAATCACATCAACACTTAATCTCATGACACTCTTATTCAATGCCGCCTACGGTAAGGATCCATTTTATATCCGTTATCTCGGAAAAGATGAGTTGGATTCTTGGCCCCGGGGTTTTGAATTTATCCACAATGACAAAAGTTGCACCACTTCCTCCTATTATCTAAAATAGGGGGAGTCCATCTAGAGAACAAAGGCCACACACTACATCTCCTTGTCCAAGGACACATCATGGCCAAAAAACTCTGTCGGGACTAGTAGAACCAACGATACCCTTTTTTAGAATTTGTTTGGTCTTAATATTTATTTTCGAAAGTAATATTAAATGCGACTAGTTACTGACGATTAAATGGGTCAATGTCTTGGAAATTTGAAACTAGGCATGAAATGGTGATTTTTTTTTATTTTCTTATAATATGAAGCACAACAAAAGTCTTAATAAGGCCTCGGATAAAAATAAGCAATCCCAGGTCATAGTGAAACTCTTTCGGTTTCCTTTTTAAGGCAAAAAAAGGCTAGACGATGTATATATTGATTTCGTTATTGAAATATCAGAAAGAGAGAGAGAGAGAGAGAGAGAGAGAGAGAGAGAGAGAGAGAGAGAGAGAGAGAGAGATCCATGGGAACAAAACACTCATGAAACATGCCTCTATTACTAAAAAGAAATATATTTTTTTATCAAATACCAATGTTGGGAACATACTTTGTTAGTATTTCGAAATACCACAACGCTCGTAAGCCATTTTTTTCATGAATAATCGTGCGAAAATGCATTTATTCATGAATGGTTATTTCCAACTATAGTGTTATAGCATAAATTTATGTCATTTTTACAAAAAAACATTATTCAATATCCTAAACTTTAAAAATTTGCAAGATAAAACAATCTTATAGTCATTGACATCATTTTAACATTAAAAATATAGAGCATGGTAATTACACAAGTTAGATGCACCAACTTCCATTCTCCATGTAAGTGTTGAGAGTACAAAACATGTCAAGGTTGCCCATTTTTTTGTTGCAAAACTTCTTCTTTCATAGGATTATTTAAGTTAGAAGAACTACCTAATTGTTTTGGTCCCGATGATAGCAAGACGATTTAAAATTTAGAACACGTCCTGAATACAAAAAATTGTCGAGGATACTCGATATATTAGGCAAATTCAACCATTTAAGTTTAACTCTGTTGGGTTGAAAGCATTTGATAAAAGCTCTGAAGGTTTTGGTTAAGTCTAGATGTTTGTAAAAAGCAAGATCTATTTGAATGCTCTCAACTAGAGGAAGTATCTAGCTCTTTCCATTGTTTTTAAATAAAAAGGATATTGAATTCGCTCCACTATGAAAGGTTGGAGAATATATAGATGCGGTGCGTGTGGAATATTCAAAATGTTTTGACATTGAAAAAATTAGTGAAAGTGTCCAAAATCCCAAAGAAAAGAAAATAAAGCGATAAGAACCCAAGGAATGGCCTTTACTGTTAAGAGGTTCACGAGGGTTAAAAAAAACTCAAGGAAGCAACATTCCTTGGATTCCTACACCTATGCATCCAAGGAAACTTGTAAGCTTGGAGATGGCTACTTTATGGTGAAAAATTAAATTTTTTGAAATTATCCTTTATCATGTGGATGCATCACAACAATCCTAAAATAGTAATGTGGGGTAATCCATCCTCACACACTCGTGCATCCAAGGAAACTTGTAAGCTCTCATTTCGAAAAGGACCCCGCACATTATGACCTCTTACAAGCTAGCAAGGCACACAAATCAACACAAAGATACTTGAACAATCTTATAATTTTAATATGATGTGAATTACTTGACATGAAGACTACATATTTGACTATCTACCCATATTTTACAAAAGAGATATCTCACACATGGAAAGAAACTATTAGTAATAAAAAAACATTGTTTTCTATCCAAAATGCATATAAGAAGACCAAAGCGCATATATGGGTACGAAGACCAGGCCGTAACATTAAACAAAACAAAATATCACATTAAACAAATGAATCGGGCATTATTTTCCATCCAAAATGCATATAATAAGACCAAATTGAATATATGGGTACGAAGATCGAATTTCGTAACATTAAGCAGACCAAACTATTTATATATGTGCATAACAAACACTATGCAAAGGATATATAAACAAAAAAATCCTATCCTTATTTCCTAAATATGCAAAAACAACGGATTGTAGTTGTTTCCCAATTGCCATGGAAGAATAACCAAGTTTTCCCTCTAACAACACATTGGAACACACGTCTCTTTCCAAAAAACTCAATTAGCAAAGTGAATCATTTTTTTGTGGTTTATAGAGGATTTTTTTCTATTCTGTCTGCCATAAATGTAGTTTCTTTCTCGTAAAAAACATCATACTATTTTGGGAAAATATCTCATTTGGGTTTGATTTATTGGAAAATCAACAATTCATCATTTTTTCATGGTTTTTGCAACATTTACCCCTATACTACATTTCATTGGGTTTTGTTACACATTTATTAACATTCCATAATCTGTTATTTGATGTTGTGTTACACTACATTCATTAGATATGGTAGAGTGAGGTTGCGTATCTTCCACCCCCCTTTGTTATGCATATAAAATTGTGTCCACCCCTCCCTCATTGTGCATATAAAAGCGTATTATTTTTGAACTCTTGGTGAAACATAGGCGATTTGAGTTACTGCTAATATATTTAGGAATATTTTTTTAGCACATGAGCTCTTTACACATTTTTCACCACATCCTTGACCCTAGGATCAAGATCCACAATGCATTGTGCACTTGATTGTTTCGAATTTGCTCTAGTGTTCTATGAGCACTAGAAAAGGAAGCAACAAGGAACGTGTTTCTAGAAATGGAGAAACATAAAAATTTAGGAAATGCATTTCATGAAATGATAAAATATAAATAGGAAGAAACGAGCTTATCCCATCCATTGATTTGCATTTCTAGAACTTTCTATTCGAGCGTGTTTGGGAATCCAAATCAAATTTTTTGATGGGTGTTCCCAAACTTGAATTTTTTAGTGGTGGTAAATTCTTTGAGTCCATATACGTATACATCAGTGGATGTACATTTACGACAATCACTTGTATGGAAGTTTTGTTTTTTGTTTTTAGTTCATTTTCCATGGTTTGAATTTGAGCTGGTTCAAATTCTCTAATGCCTTCATTGTCCAATGAATGTACATTGTACGAGAATTGAAAACACTTTGGCAGTTATCGAAGATAAAATTCCATGGGGTTACTTTGTAGATTTTAACCACATTCCAAAGAACCCATCTACACAACAACGTTGAGTTTGCATACTTAAGTTGCTCAAGTGGTACAACAAAGCGATTCTTATTTAAGGTCTTACTCTTTGAACTCCCAACAAGAGTAGAGATGTGGAGCCGAGTGAGGTATTGGTCCACAATTACACCCCCAAAACCTCCTCATCGGAAGAAGCCATTATAGTTAGTGCAAGCATTTTTCTTGTGTTGTCCAACAACAACAGGCGGCAACAAGCCATTGCGATTAGTGCAAGAGTTTTTCCCGTGCTTTGCTCAAAACCAACAACAACAACAAATAGGGTCCCATTATAGGTCCACGCATTATGAGACTTGAGTATCTTGAATACACTTTTACATTTTAGATTTCCATTAACATTTAAAATATTTTCTCACCTTAAGCTTCGATAAGTTGACACAATCAAAGATAACCATTTTTAGCATATGTGTTAAAAGCATCTAATAGAATTCTTTGTAAGTTGAATCCTCAACACATGATTATGGCTTTTGATTATCCAAACTAATTGATATTTTATTTATATTTTATTTTATCATTTATTTTGTTCATATTATAGGGGAATTGGAGCCTTTGACTTTGCTGAAAATGTAGAAGTCATATTAAAATCATTAATTTCTTTTTTCCAAAAAATGGGAAGATTTAGTGGTTTTGTGTGGTTTCTGCTGGTTTCCCCATAAACACACAATTATGAGTGTACATCTCTAAATTTACTTGTCATATAGTTTCCTACGTAAAGGTCATGTGGACTATGATGGGGTGTTGTGAGTGAAATTGTTCTCAACGTAAGGGCACATCATTTTTTCCAGAACAACTCATTAATTCAATTCTAAATCTATTTTTTTTCTTTCAATGTGTCAACATGATACAACTCTGTAATGCTTATGGAATGCCAATTTTATGGTTGAAACTTCCATCGTAGAATTACGCTTGCGACATGCTTGCAAGACAAACACTCGTTTCTCTAATGGAACACACACGAAAAAACACAACTCTCATAGACCCGACTGTCAATTATCCCCACTAACAACCTATTTTATTTAATCAATATTTACACCTTCACGTGACAATGTCTTAACATGTGTGTAATGTTGTGATCATATTCTACGAAAAATCATCATACTATAACTTGACAAAAAGCAACACCATAAATCCATTTGCTAGTTCTTGATAACTAAAGACAACACGGATAGTAGTCCTCGACTTCCCGTATGGAAATCCATTGCAAATATGCCGAGAAAAAGTTTGGGTGTTGCTCCCGAATGACATATTCTATGTTAATCTATGGCTCCGCAACTATTCCTCTCACCATAATTTTCTTCTGTTAGACAACTAATTGGATCTCCAAGGCCTTTACTTCTCTCCCATGGAATTGAAATATTCATTATGCACATGATTAAACTATGTAGGCCTCTTGTTGCCCATTTCCTCAATCGAATTTCCCTCCTTGATATATTTTTTTAATCTCTTCGACACCAAATACACAACGCAAATGGATTCCTTGTCACTCAACATATAATGCTTCCCACTAAAAATTCCCAATATTTCTTTCCATGTCGCACTATTTCATAAAAAAATAAAATAAAAATAAAAATAAAAATCCATTGTCCTCAAACCCAAAACACTATCGCGTGTCTTTCCACCTCTTGGTACAAATACTAGTTATATGTTAAGGTTGAGTTTAATTATAGTTGTTTTTAACGTTGATGGAAAAATGATTCTTATAACACGCCATTATCATTAAAATATTTTTATCAATGCCTTTTAACTTTTGATTCCTCTTTATAAAATTTAAAACTTATAATAATTTGCAACTTAAAAAATTAAATAAATAATTATTATTTCAAATCTTTAAAGTAAAATTGATTTCAATATTATTTTTAAATAATAATTTAAATTAATTAAAAAACATTTTATATTTACTTAAATTTTAATATTAAAATTATTTTTATCAATTTAAAATAAAATATATTCTTTTAATATAATTTAACTTACAAATTAATTAAAATAAAGTTAAAAATGATTCACACTTACTAGCTAAAAAATGTCGACAAAAGTATAATGTGAGTAATGCCTGAATATAATTAATCTTCTCACAGAACCATAAATTTACTCATGTTATGTATGAATTATTTTTGTTGTTATGTTTCAAATATATTTAATTTAGTATATAGTTATTTTAGAGGAACATGATTGACCTTCTTACAAAACCTTTGATGAACTCAAATAAATTTACTCTTTTACATGTTATAATAGATTATGTATCAACGATTTTTGCGTTATTTATGTTTAAAATATGTTTATTTTAGTATATAGTTATTTTATTGGATTGGTTAGCTTCATCGATATAAAAAATTATTTTGTCTTCTTTAAGATCTACAGATCTAAGAATCTTTTTTAGAAGTGAAAAATTTGGAAACAAACAAACAAATAAAAACTCAACTTTCTCTCATCTTTAAAACAATTCTTTTCATTCGTTTAAAATTGGATTTGAATGTTACATAGAGTGCATGATTTAACTTGTAAGCATAATATTGAATGTATAAGGAAAATCGACTACGAAAAAAACCTAATTAATGAAATGGACTTGTAAAATGTTTTATATGACATGTGGAACACCTCTTTTAAAAACCCCTATGTAGGCTCTTCGACTCGAGTCGAAAAAATGACCAAGTTAGGCTCTCTTCTCATTCACCTACTGGAAAATTTCTCCTGTGTTACGTTTGTCGTAAATTTGGCAAAGCAAATTGGTTTTCTTTGGCAAGGCGAAGTAAGGCGCAAATATTGGTTACCCGAAGGTCGCGGGTTCGACCCGACTAGATCCCACCTAATTGTGTGCAATTTTTCGAATCCGAATTGAGTCGATGGCCAGGGCTCGCCGGCGCTCTTTCTCTCCGCACTCTCGCCACATGGTCCATATGGCCTCAGGGGGTGAGTGCGGGCGGGTCTGCCACGCACCCACAGCCCACCGGCCTTCCGTTGATGGTTGCAACCGCTATAATGGAACCGGTGGGTCGATGCTCAACGCGTCGCCCCGCAGCCTCATCCCTCGTGGCCGTGTCAGTAAATATAAAGCGTAGGTTGGGACGTGGGCGCAGGTGACACACCGCCTCGCCCCTCCATTACTCTATTAGTGGCACGCTGACCCCACATCACTTGGGGTTGGCTCGATGGGCGATCCCTCCCCCCAACCATCGAATACTATTTACTTTAAACATAATTGTGCCTCTAATGTTTAACAAGAAACATCGTGGTGTGATGATATAGGTGGTCTATTAGTTGGTGGGCGCTAGCGGTTCGAACTCGGGCAGAAAGGTTAATTATGGTCTATAAGCAAAATTTTGGCGCGAAAACCCATGTAACACTTGGTAGCCTTCTCATAGGGCCACGTAGCGCCCTCGCGATTAGCCCACGTGGAGACCCATGATTTGTCCACGACAACAACCTTTCAACTAATCATGATGCAAAGCAAGTGCCCTCCCATCACCGGTCTAACCTATCGACCGTACTCTCCCGCCCGGCTGACGCTCATCAGTACAAACTACCGCGTGTCATCCAGTACTGCTTACCGCAGTCCAACCTTGCAAGTTGACCTTTTTATAGTTTTCCAAAAAATTTAGTACGTGATAACTTCCTCATACGATGCCTGGGATTGAGGCAATTCAAGTTGCCGATTGCATCGGAACAACGAGATCTATGATTTGGCGCAAGTTTCAAGAGATTTTGAGCACTTTATTTTTTGGGCTTATATTTTTTATCTCCTGTGATCATTCCTCTCCAATGGAAGCTTTTTGGACCATCAAAAGTTCGTGTACCTTCTTTCAAGTACGTGAGGCACAAACTCCCCTCACTTTCTCGATCTCTCTCTCCACCTTGATTTACTTGGATTGGTACCTTTGAGCCCCACTCGAAGACACTCCCGCTGCCTTTGCGTGAAGTCTCGATTCTTCATACGTCGAGAATTGAGTCTTCTCTGCTGACTCATTTGAAGTTATTAGTCGGGAGTAAAATATTCTATATATGGAATCTCAAACATTCTCTTCTTGATAGCCAATCATAGGAGGAAGCCTATACAATCTCAAGCTTCAACATTAAAAAACAAAATAATTTTGCATGTCAGCGGTGAAAATCTAATTGAAAATAATTTTTGGTGCATGTCAAAGAAAATCTAATTGGAAAACGTTGTTACCAATCTTCTCGAGATTTTGAAAAGGACCATATATGATTGGATTAGGGATATTTACCTTCACCTTGTAGTATTTCCTCGTTGATGTACTCACTCAAACTTGATTCTCGCTTGGAAACCACGTAAACTCGTATGGCTATATCATGTCTTGCTTCCATGCACTTGACGTGCTTTTTCTCCAACTCATTCTTGTACCCTCGAATGTAGATAGCGAATTTATTCAATGAAATTATTGGCTTTGGTTCCTTTACTCACTATGTCCATCTACTTTCGCCAATATCTTTGCAAAGATTAAATCCAAAGGATACTTTAGCAAATAATCCAAACAAGCTTCAAATGGAGAGACTCAGGTAGATGAGTGCTTTGCACAATTGTAGGCATGTCGGATGTTGCATCTCAAGAGACAATCCCTCGGTCAGTGAGAAAGGAATGCGATTACTTAAGACATTTTAAAAGTGTGTCACATAAATTATTTAACTCATGAGGCCTTTGCTTCATGTCCTAGGACACTAGTTTTCTAAAGCCCTGTAATGTTACACCATTTTTGGTCATCTAACTCTTTATCATTGACGAACCCAAGTACACTAATGACAAGACCAATTTTACCCTAAGTAAAATTGCTTTTCACCACATATAAACAATATTTCATCTATATTTCACCGGTGACGCCCAACCCAAAACGAGGAAATTAATTAAATATATCATTTATTTATTTAAGTATTTTCACAGGAATAAGTTATTTGCACTCATTATTTAAATAATTTTCCTAAGGTTAAATTTGACTAAATTTCATTTTTAAATAATTAACAATCATTATTTATTTAATTATGTTCCCACTCATGTCCCTAAAATAATAAATAAATCATTTATTTATTTATTGTTTATAAATAAAGAAATCGACCCAAGTCAAAAAGACCTTTTTCCTCTCCAACAAACATGTAATAAAATATTTCCTAAAGGGTGATTCTAGAATTTGATTAATAATATTTTATTCATGCACGAGTTCCCAGGAACACCCAGTATTTTGTTATAAATAGAAGGGTTTTACTATCTCATTAGTCACCTTCATCGCATTAGATCACACTAGATCTATTCTTGGTCACCATTTTCCATTTTTTGCTTTGTGAGCTCCCATTGAGTCTCTATGTTTGTCGAGGGTTTTCTGCAAGACGGTAGAGAGAGGAATTTTAGATGCGAAACATCGAGGACTTTCAAGAACCCATCCCATTTGGGGAGAGCCCTGAACACCTTTCTTGTCTTTGCTCTCGCGTCAGCCCCATTCTTTAATATAATAGAAATGCATTCTTTTAAACACTTTGTTCTTTGCTCTTGTCTATTGGATGCATGGAGCCATATTATATTTTATCGCTGCTAATGTCTCCTTTTGTGCTTAGATGCGAATTCGTGCAGACGTACTTAAAGATATTTTGCGGCCATAATCGATGTTAAGGCTATTTTGTTTATGCGTAGCTAAAGTGATCTTTTACGTACATTGCAAGATTCTGTATACTAACAATTTAAGCGCATCTCCACACGATGCTTCTTACGACCGCTGCCGTTTTACATATTCCGCACATCCCGCTTGCTCTGCAAACCCGTTTTTCTCTTCCATTTTCTCGTTTTCCCTATTTTTATGGTGTTTTTTCACCCCTAAAACCCTCAAAGCAAACGATCGACTCTTTAACTTCCGTGTGTTTCTCGGCCTTATTGCGTGACGGACAACGGCCTGGCAGGCTGGGACGTGACAACTTATGAAATTTACGGTCGGAAGAGCCGAGATGCGCCAGGTTGCACTTATCGGCCCAAAAAGTGCGTACTCTCGCAGCTTGAGGACGCACTTTTATGCTACCTCGCGAGCCCTGTCGCGAAAACAGAGCCAAAACCTCGCGACTGCATTTTTTCGCTAAATTTTTCCGCACTTTTTTTGGGTTTTGTCGCAAGCTTACTCGCCGGGTTTTCACGACCTACTGTCTACCGCCCGTTTCCGTTTGATCAAGCGATCCGTTCACCCAACGAAGAGGAATATTTCCTTAGGGCTCTAGTACCCTCCACTTTTTGTGGGAGATTCTACTCGTTATTTTGAGTCTCGAATTTTTAGAGTTCTCGACCTTTTTTTCTCGAGCATCGCGACACCTCCTTCTCGGATCCCTTTAGACAAGCTCTTCTTCTCCCTCTCAAATCACCTCATCGTCGTTGTTTGGGTTTCAGCATGATAGGACCACATTGTCTCTTCTCTTGCAGCTCGATCTCTCTCCTTTTTAGCGAAAGAACCTTGCTCTCCGCTTTTCTATCTATCGTTTCCTTTCCTGACCACTTTTCGGCCCGATTTTTCTGATCCCTGCATCCCTCCGACATTAGATCTGTGGCTTTTTGCGTGCTTGGCTTAGATTTTCCCTCTTGTAGACTATTAGTTTTGAGAGACCCGCCTTTCTTGCTAAAACTGTCGCATTAGTAGGCTGACCAATTCTTTCGTTCTTTTCGCTTTTATTTCCTCGCAGGTTGTTTTCGTGTACACAACACACTTTTTTTCTTTTACTCTAAAAAACCGTGTCGTTTTTAAACAATTAAAATTAACGCACGCGCACTTTCGACGGCCTAGAAGTGAAGAAGAGCTTGGTTGTCACCGCACGGCGAAAGACTTTAAAATCAATTGTCATCGCACCTCTTCGCTTCCTTGAACTCACTTGATTTTTATCCCTCCACCTCGCTCATGGGTCATTGTCTTCTCAAAGTCATCATCGAGCTTCAAAGGCGCTTCTCCGCGAGACTTATTGGCCTTCACCCTCGTTCTCGCTCGGCCGACTTCCTCCTTCCCGCCATCCCTCGAGCAGCCATCCCTCGAGTCCCGCACTCTTGACTCTTCGTTTGATTGTTCTGCCCTCCCGCTACACGGGTTCTCCCTCTTTTACCTTCGCCGTTGCTCTAGTTCAAGACCTAGCCTCTGACCTCGTTCTCCACCGTGGGTCCCTTTCTAGTGGAACCACCACGGGACCCACCCCAACTACCCCATTACTCCCTTACATGGCCGACCCCGCCTCTCCCCGATTTCAACCGGCTGATTAATGATCCTATTCGCCACGATGTTAGTTGGCTCTGCTATGCCAACCAAGCTCCACCTCCAACATTCCCAAGTTCGAAGGCCTTGCTAGCAAAGATCCCTCTAAGCATGTCCGATCTCCACATAGGTGGTGTTCCTCCAATTCCATCACCGATGACTCCACCCTATCTTCGTTTGTTCCAAAGTGCACTCTTACCGTCAGGCTTCCAAATGGTATGTCGATCGAAAGCCATCGCCTTCTCCCATGCGACCACCTTTCGCGACCATTTCTCAGGCCTTTTTATCCTATTTCCGGCTCCTCTCCCGATATGACACCGGACCGAACTTCTTAGCTTCTTTCCATCAATCCTCTTCGACCCGGCCTTTGCGCTCGTCGGGGGAATGGCGGCGAGGGCGCGGGCTTGTGTCGCGCTCTTTTCGAAGATGCGGTTTGGCACGGGCCCGGTTCCTTCGCTCTCTCTTACCTCCCACTAGCAAGAGATGTGGCATCCCATTTTCCCCAAACCGAGGAAGCCGCCCTCCAAATAGCCTTGGCGATGACCCATATCTGCGCTAACTACGCACATGTTTTATACGCGTCCTTTCCCGTACCTTCCCAAGCCCTGTGGCCCTCTAACGCCTCGGGGGCATCTTCACTCTCACCGCGGTATCGTTGGAGCCTGTCACATACCTCTTGCCCAACCTCTTCCGGGCCATGGTTTCCCTCCGTGAGCCGGCCTCTCTCGGCTCTTTTTCCCTTCCGTGTAGCATGTATTCGGATACGCGCGCTCTCCCGGCCCGATCGTCTGCTCTCGCTAAGCTGTCCTATCACCGCTCGTCGGCCAAGATTGTTTCGTGCTCGGCGCTGGGTTATCAACGCCCCTCTCGACCTAAAACATCCTTTTGGGGCGTAGTTACACCTATGCCAAGGCGTCGTCCGCCCCATCCGCACCACCGCAAGATGTTTTTCCCTCACAATGGCAAGATCGTCACCATCGACCAAATCGACCTACCATGAAACCAAAATGCGAGACCTCTCTCGTGTCCACACCATCTCTATTGTCACTAATAAACTAAACTGTTGATTCTTTGACCTGTGTCTTCTTCTCAGTCGCCTACTAAGTGTCCTCTTTGCTTTGCGAAACTTTTCCACTGGTCTCTCTCCTCCGTCTCGCGAATCGGCCCCAGCGAATATTTGTACATGATGCACCCAGCGGTCAGGCTCTCCATAACCGCTCCGGCCAGTCGTTAGCTGGTCTCGCACCGCCCTCGCCTCTCGCAGCCCTTCGCTTCGTCCATCTAGCTCACTCCGACCGTTCCCATCATACTCGGTGAACCCTACGCGAGCCGGCCCCCGTGTCTCCACCACATGGGAGCCGCCTTCGGGCCATTACCTCGCTCGGTCAAATACCTTTCCTTGGTCTCCGGGGGCGCCCGTCCGGTCGATCCTGGCCACCCTCCTTTCCCTCCTCTAATTTAACCCATCGGGAATTCCGCGGTGATGGTATCTTGCTCTCCCAGCGAGACCCCACCGAGGGCCACTAAACCATACATCGCCGTGACACCGCAGCAACCGATTCTCCTTTCGCTCCTTCCACCACCACGCGTGCCTAGCAACAACACCCTCCCAAATGTTGCGACGACTACGGACGAGAAACAAAAACACTTCGAGGGCATCGATGACAACGCCCGCAAGCCCCCGACCCTACCCTCCCCCACCGCCATAGCTTCGCCGCGCGCCGGGTGATGGTATGAGTCATCCCACCCACACTTGTCGAGGTTGCGTATCCAACCCATGCGTTAAAGTCACGTTTCCACGACTCTACGATCCCCACTCTGTTTCTTCCTCATCCGTGGCCAAGAACCTCAAAGACTCTTCGCACCAACAAACCATCGTGCTCTGTGTGGCGTCCACGAGCCATTACTCTCACCGTGTCCTCACGCTCTACACATTACGCGAGCCTCTCTTAGAGGTCATCAACGAATACGAAGTTGAACAAAATCAACTCGCTCTCCCCATCCTTGCTCGACAGTATGTGTCCAACTCTGCGAGGATCCTAGCTACCATTGACATTCCTCCTCCTCGATGTTGAAATGTTTCGGACCGCACTGCTCTGGCTCCTCTACCTATCATCCGCAACGACCATCGCGAGCACATTCCCCTCCGAATCCACTCCACCGTGCGCTCGACGCTCCTCCGTACACTCGGGCTCTTCACATGTTTTGACCATCTCTTTTACTTACGTTCTTACTGTCCTTCCCAGCGATGACCGGGGACCGCGCCTCTCTTCCCGCGTCGGTGAGCCCAGGTTGCAGTTTCGCCGTGTGGTCTGCCTTGACCCTTCCCGCTTCCCTCCCATAATCACGACCATACCATCCGTCCATCTTCGATGTTTCGTCGTGACCTCGAGTCCCGCTTTCGCTTCCTCACATTGTTCTCATTCATCACCCTCCCTATTCGATCTATGAGTCCTAAACTCTCCTACCCAGATCGCTCCCTCCCATAGCCGGCTCGGATGTCTACTCTCTGCTCTCGTCGCCATCCTCTCCTCGGTCCACTCCCATGAATTTTCTTGCGACACTCTTACATCGTGTCCTCTCCTTCACGCATTATCTTAGCTGTCTTGCAAATGAGAAAGTCGCTTCCTCCGCGAATCTCGCTTCGGTCGCATGGGCCATCTTTGCCCACCTGCGTACACCCAGGATTTCTCGCAAATACTGTGCTGCATTGGCATGCCACCAATAATCGGTAGCCGACTGTGATGCGAAATGACATGGTCTCTTAGCCGATGCCCTTCTCTCACCACATCCTCCATCTGCATGTTCATTTAGATTCCCCTCGCTTCTTGTCCTCACAACCCAATGGTGCTCATCGGGTGCATAAACCCGATCCTTTGTTTGGACAATATTCTACGCAGTGAAACTTTTGATACATGCATTTACATATCCATTAACTTAACCATGTCATCCCTCGACGTCGTCAAAAATCATTGTGTCGATCAAATTGCAAGTCATGTTCTAGATTGGCGTTTATCACATGGCGAAGACGATAACATTTCACATCATCCACAAAATATACATCAATCATATATATCATATAACATGTGTTTTTCAGAGTCCATGCTGCTACAGAAACATATCACATGCCCATATCATGGCACAAAAACAAAACTAGAAAATGGGGGGCACCACTTGCCTACAAAAACACTAGGGCACCATCCTGCCCCACATCTCATCCTCTCTACGGAGGATCCGAGCCAATGGCTCGCGCTCCCGCGACTCGTAGATCACGCAGCGCACGCTCGGCTCTAGCCATCGCCATGTGTCGCATGATACCTCGTTGCCATTCCAAGGGTAGCCCATCACATAACTCTAACGCATCGTCGTCTAAATCTCCGCCAACCACGCTGCGACACACCGCTGGCAACCCCTCACATCTCGCGATGGATGTCTCACTCGCGGTGGCCATATCCTCGTTACGTTGACATCGATCCACTCGCCGTACCGCAGCGGGCCGTGTCGGTCGTCTCATATATCCGCTGGTTTCACCTAGGAGCTATATATGCATTCCAAAACATATCACGATTAATTCTCGTGTGCATACTAGTCACAAAGGCTCTAAATGCACATAACGGATTAGTTGCTTGTCACTTACCATCGGGCAACACTCGACCGGAGTGGAAGCGGCAAGCCGGGATCTCCCCAATAACTCATCCCACCATAGGGACAGTCGTCTACATGTATAGTGGCATACTGGTCCCAACGCAAAGAACTTCCGTTTCAGTGCACGCCGTCCAGCTGCTTCTCCTCCTCCCTCTCACACAAAGGCATCTGTCCCCATCGTACGCATACTGAGAAGCTCTCTC
Source organism: Pinus albicaulis (assembly GCA_034641835.2). Classification (NCBI taxonomy): domain Eukaryota; kingdom Viridiplantae; phylum Streptophyta; class Pinopsida; order Pinales; family Pinaceae; genus Pinus; species Pinus albicaulis. The sequence continues at coordinate 707,699,893 of CM076576.1, read as the reverse complement.
GGACCTCCATCGCAGCGTACACGAGGTCGTGAAGGTCGGATCTTCTCTCGAAGAAGAGTGAGCGTCAAAACAGCAGCCATAAGCACACCGCGATTCACTTGTCGCTCAGCGATAGCGACAGCGCAGCCGTTTACGCCAGGCACCAACACCATGCGGGCTCCACCCATACAGGGTCCTACTTAGCACACTACTGCACAATCATCATCTCCGCCCTCTAGTGATGTGATGGGAACGTCATGGCCTTTACGAAGATCCGCAGACATTGGCATGGCCACTCACTCGGGTCTCCAACCTCTTCTAGATCACCAATGGATGTCCTAGAGTCCTTTTGACCTTTGGGACACTGTCGGCAGAGGTATCGCTGACAAAATCCATAATGTTACGCCCCCATGGTAACATTGGGCGCATATTTCCCACCATCCCCACCGCGTGAGAACCGATCCAAGAACACAAACTCGACCGGACCGCGCCGATCATGTGCCCTCGCACCACAAACGCCTCACGAGTGCGGGATCCCAACAGTCGATAATTCGGGCCGCTAAGGGGCTCTCCGGCCCACTCATCGAAAGAGTTTCTCCAAAATTTGAGAACCCCATACCCTCAGCCGCGTGCGATAGACACCACGATCCACCGGACTCCGTCCGTAGTGTACCCAAGTCTCTCTCTCTCCACTCGAGTCCAGTATGTCCGCCATATCCGCACAAAACATCATCATGTCGGCTTCGAAACTCGGGTCGACAAGCTGCATTAACTTACACCAAAAATAGAATCTCGATGCCACAACAACACGGAAACAAACATCTCAACGTATCGCACTTTTTGCAAAACCTGGGCAGGAAGTCGCACTTTTTCTTGTGCGAAAACCTCGTCCAGGGTCACTGCTTCTTTTGCCTCAAAAAGTGCGATATGACCGTAATGATGAGAAGTAGGGGCAGTGCGTCGAGATTTAAAGCCCTAATACGCAATTTGAAGCCATCAAAAACGTAGCTTGGGATTAGGCTCTCTTACATCGCGAAATCGACGGATCACACTCCAATCGCCGGTTTGTCCGCTACGTATCGCCGCATTTAGGGCCTTCTCTCCTTCTCCACATTCACCACGACTGCACACAAGCAAATGAATGATTTTGGAGGGAAAACACTCTTATTAGAAGAAAACCTCCTATTTTTTTCTAACTCGCCCCACCGCGACCAAACCGTAGCCGTTTGACACAGCCGTCCGCACCGTTGGAAAAGCTCTCACCCGAGAACTCAAATGTTTATTGTGTCGGTAGACAAGCTTTTTATCCTTCACCCGAGGACACATTTCGTCCATGAAGGGTCTATTCACCCTCTCCTCAAAAATCGTAATTTCTTCACTTACGACACTTGGTGCTCTTTGGGCAACCACTGTGCCTTCTCACTCATCTTCGTCAGTGGTGATTTTCGTCGGTGAGCTACTATTGTACTCATTAGCTCACTTTATGGTTCCCCACCGGACCCTTACTATGAGTGTTGCGCGCACCATCGATTCGCTCCTTGCTTTCAGGGAGGCGTCCCGCCGATGTCCTCACTCGCATATCCTGCGAGAGCCTATTCCCGCGTCCCTTGTACGGCTATAGTCTCTCTCCCGCTTTCTTGCTCGCTCGATCCCTCTCCCATGCCGCACATTATGGCCCTCTGGCACCCTTGTCTTATCCTCGATAACGTGCCGCTCGGGCCGGCCAAGCTATTCATGTGCCCTTTATGCTCTGGGTCGAGGGAGAGTTGTCCAACCGCTCCTCCATCTCCCTCATTCTATCATCATCATTAGTGTCTTTCTCTCGGTCGTCGCTCTACCATTTTCCCTGCATGCCTTAGTGTGGGGTTCGTGCCTCACTCTATGGCGGACCTGGTTTCCGTCGACATCGGCTCATTTAATCCAGAAGACGGATGCTAGGGGCGGCGTACCTTTGGTTCGAGCTCTTCCAGTAATGATCGTGATCTATACACTTGATGGTCCAAAGTGATGCAAAGCACAACTATTGGTGATTCTCGGGCATTGTGAGACGTTCCCAACCCTCATGAGCGCCCTGCACAGTCAGCTCCTCACATGCCTCGGATGACTTTATTTCCGCCCTCGATGCAAAGATTTCTCCTCTCATTTGATGATATCGGCTCCGCACGCTGGCCGTGCGCGCTCTTCGATTTGCATATATCGGTTAGATGTTGTGACCTTCTCTCGTGTGTAGTGCATCTGGGCATATTTGCATCTCACGTATTAAGATCTTCTTGTATAAGCTGCGCGTCGGTTATCTCCGAGGCATTGCATGCATGTGGGATTCATCATTTTTATTTTATCGTAGCAAAGAGGCTCATGTTTAGGCCAAAGCATATACTTCATCCTTGCGCCTTTGTGGTTTTCCAAGGCGCCTTATTTCGTATTTGTACTACGTATCGGCGGGCACAGGCATGCCTCGCCGACTCAGCACGTGTGCCTAACTTCATCACCTCAGGAGAGTTGGTTGCTCTGTAAGTCTCCGCTCTCCTCGAGGTCTAGTCCTTTAAAGCACATTAGACTACCTTACATTTTCCTCTCTCTCACTTCCCTCTTGACGCCTCAGTGATTGAGTTCTCACACGCATTTCTTCGACATATGATTTGCTCTCAACACTCATACATTGGGGCAACTGCATTACACCACTCGGTCATCTAACCCATTATCATTAGATGAACCCAAGTACTACATGCAAGACCAATTTTACCCTAAGTAAAATTAAGCTTTCACCATATAAAATAACATTTATCTATATTTCCTGGTCATATTTAACCCAAAACAAGGGAAATTAATTAAATAAATCATGTTATTTAAGTATTTTCGTAGGAAATAAGTTATTCAAATCATTATTTAAATAATTTTTCCTAGTTAAATTTGACTAAATCATTTTTAAATAATTAAACAATCATTATTTATTTAATTATATTCCCATCATGTCCCTAAAATAATAAATAACAATTTATTTATTTATTTGCTTTATGAAATAAAAGGAAATGACCCAAGTCACAAAGACCTTTTTCCCTCCAACCAAATATACATAATAAAACATTCCTGCAGGGTGATTCTAGAATTTGACTAATAATATTTTATTCATGCACGAGATTCTAGAACACCCCAATATTTTGTACATAAAACGAAGGGTTTTCCCCATTCATTAGTCACCTCTCATTGCATTAGATCACACTAGATCTATTCTTGGTCATCATTTTCCATTTTTTTCTTTCGTGAGCTCCCATTGAGTTCTATGTTTGTCGGGGTTTTCGCTCACCACAAGATGAGAGAGGGCCTTGAGACGCGAAACGGCGAGGACTTTCGAGAACCCATCCCATCGTAGGAGAACGCCGGAAAACACTTTTTCTTGTTTTCCTCTCGAGGTGCCCCATTCTTTAACATAATACAAATCATTCTTTTAAACACTTTGTTCTTGTCTTGTCTATTGGATGCATGGAGCCATATTATATTTTATCCGCCAATGTCTTTTTGTGCTTGAGATGTGAATTCGGGCAACGGATCTTTAAAGATATTTTGCGAGCCATAATCGATAGTGCGGCTATTTGTTATGCGTAGCTAAAGTGATCTGACGACAAAAAGATTCATGCTAACATCTCTAATGATGCGGAATAATAAAAAGATTTCACAATGCCATTCACTACCGATTATCCGAGATGAAAGAGAAGCATCGTAGAAAACTCAAAGTAGATGTTGCAATCACATAATCTCACTACTTTTAAGTTTTCGGGAGAAATTCATGGAGAGAGATGTGAAAACTTCGCAAATAATATGTTGTAAAATGCAGGAATCTATTACATTAAAGTTTCACTCGGGAGTTTGTGAAGAGAGGGAAACTCAAAATAATATGTTGTACACAGAATCTATTACTTTTAAGTTTCTAAAGGGAATTTGTGAAGGGAGAAGAGATGATGTGAAGGACACAAATTAAGGTTATTTAACTCTTACTCACTGAGACGTAATTAAGATACCGAAAATTTGCTACATTAATTCACTTCATTCAAAGAAGAAAGGGACACAAAATGGCACAAGAAACAAGAATCACCATCAACTACCTGGCGGAAACTTACTTCTTATTTCATTTACCCATTAGAAAAAGAAGCACAAAATGTAATCCCAAGAGGTCTCAGAACTCAAGCTTTTTCTTTATTTCTACATGCTTAAATACATCCAAATAGTTCGTAAAGCTCGTTGAACTTCTTGAAACTATTTTCGACTACCTAAACTATTAAAAATTACTTATGTAATCATACAAAGAAAACAAATTGAAAGCCCGAAATATCATTCAAGCTTTTCCTTTGAATCTCGATTTGTTGTCGATGCATCCCCTGAAGTGTTGAGGTGTCCTCTTGTTATGATGCGATAGTTGCACGGTTCTGTAAACAACACCGCGTGCCCGACGGTGACCCTGCAGCTTGTCGATGCCTCAACGAGTGCCACCATATGCTCTTATGCCTCGACCACTGCCTGTGCCTACGTGCTTCAAACAATGCAATCCTGTCCCCTCGCCCGACCGGCTGGCGCATGCTGCCGTTTAGCACGGGCTCATCATGTCACCGCTACCCGACTACGCCTTCTCCAGCTATGCCCATCGTGTTTCAGTCTTCTCTTCTCCTTTGATCCGTGTCGAGTCACTGCGAGTCTTCTGCACAGGTTCATACACTTCCTTCCGTTAGTCGATGGGCATTTCACCGACTTTACGTTATAAATCCTCCTTTCTTCCTCCGGCGCTATTTAACATGAAACGCCTCACCTATGTATTTGAAAACCTTTTGGAGTTCAATTTTTGAAACCACATCACATCCGCCCGCAAATCGCAAATCGAGGATTTCGCGAGTGAAAGAAGGTGGGCAAGTGTTAAACTCTGTGATGTGCGAAGTGCGACGGGCGGAAGGTGACGTGGCGGCGGAGGTGAGAGCCAATCGCAACCGCAAAATCGAAAAGATTTGTTATGAGAAACGGGTGGTAAGTGTTAAAAAGTTGTGAAGCGGCAATGTGTGCGTATGGGCGGAAGGGTGGCCGGGTGAAGCAGAGGTGCCGATCACAAATCGCAAATCGATAGATTTGTTATGAGAAATGGGAGGTAAGTGTTAAAAGTCGTGAAGTGCGATGGAAGGTGACGCGAAGCGGAGGTGGGGCCAATCACAAATCCCAATCGACAATATGAAACTCTCATCGTTGCGCTTCACACTTTAGCGATCATAGCATATTCCTCTAGCGCCTTTCCTCCCGACCTTGCGTATGTGCTGTATGCGATCGCATCGCATCACAATATCGCAAGTTTAACCATATTTCAAACTTGTATCCTTTACCAAGTGCGGTATGCGATATGATCTCCATCGTCCATCTCTCAATTTCGTTTTCGTGGCTTTGATCCTCGACCGTCTATTTTTCCTTTGCGCTCCTCCGAAAACTCTTATGTTTTTAAGTTGTGCATGCGCTATTTCTCTTACCTTCGGGAAATTAATTTGTTTCTCCACGTTGTTGTAAAGTCTTCCGTAGGCTTCTGCGAACATGTCCGTGCCTAACCCTTGGCCTCGTATGCCACGTTATGAACGCTTCAATCAACCCGATCCTTGAATCGTTTGTTTGCACGCGAATAAGCCCGACTTGACCCCTCTTGCATGCGTTTTCTCTTTGCTAGTCCTCGGATTAGATTACACCTCCAATGCTGCCTGCTTCCTTGATTTTCGGATTCGGTGCGGATGTGATGATGAATCTACGTTGAGCTTGTGCAGATTTATCCTTTCAAGCATAAGGTCATAGGTCTTCTTGAAATCTTAACAAGCTGCTCCTTAACCACGTATGTGCTCAACAAGCCACTCTCTTGACTTTGTAATCGAGTCAAATTAGGCTACAACATTTGATATAATGCAAATGCTCATCCCAAAGTTTAGGATGCTTACTCACCAGTGTCTTCTAGATGGAGATGCACTATCATTATTTTGTTCACTAATTATGTCCGGGCATTAGTTTGTGGATGAAATGTTGTGATCTTCTTCAACTTTATGTCCATGAGTTCCCATAAAATTGACCAAAAATTCCCAGATAAACTCGAGAATCTTGATCCCTTTAAATAATAAAGCAGGTAACTAAAAAGTGAACCCATACATTTTGGAAGATATACATATTGCAGCCTATTTGGTTGTAACCTATTTCTCACATGGAATCAACACACGCGTTTTTTCTTCAAATAATCCACTACAACATATAGATAATCATGACCACATTGGTAGTCGCTTAAAAAACATAGAAATACTTTCTAAGGACGCGAAGGAGACAGGAAATGGGGTGTAAAAACCCAAACTTTCATATTGCTTGGCTCGCTAGTAGCAAACATGGGAACATCCTTTCACACATATTGATAGAAAAAATTGGGGTGTAGGCGTTATGAGAGCCTGCACACTCATCCGTCGGCTCTACACTTTCATTCACCAAGATGTCTACTTCACAATCTTGTTTCATGCCCTCATTAATCAAAATTTGTGGAATTTGATAAATGAAATAAATGATAGATTAAAGTTTCTTTCAATAAAATATCGAAAATCCTTGCAACAACATTACAAGCCTTTTATCCGATTTCCACTTAGGCAACCCTCGAAAACCCTCTATAATACCTTGGCACATAAATGGAGATTAACATTCACTGCAGTATAAAAATACTTATGAAGCAATTAGTTCAAATCACTTAATTCAATTACTAGTAATCCTTAAGCTCTTGCGCAACGTTTAACATTATTTAACTCTAAGGACGAGAGTTTTTTATGTTACGTTGGACCTATATGCCCGAACCTCTAATATTCAACCATCACTTATTAATTAAATACTTTAATATCGCCGAAACCACTAGGCCACACCTTGAATTATCCTTGATGCGCGGCTTTTGCGCGTGATTACCCTCGGATCCGTCACTTAGCAAATCGGGATGGATGTCGACTGTAACCGCGTTTTTTCAAGGGCGTGGAGGGTATAACGCCCAGGGAAATGGGCGGTATTGGATCGTGACGTGTCCCGGAAAGTATTGGATCGTGTTGAGGAAGCGGCGGTGTAATTGCCTCGACGAGCCCAAATGTCATGGCGCACACCGCGCGGCTTTCTCTCCAAAAGCTCGCCTTCTCGGGTCAGTGCGGTATTTCGAACGATGTTACCTAGAGTCCACCGCGATTTACGTCATTTTCTTTCAGCTTGTCTTCTTTGCTTGACGCCGCAATCAACCTCATCGGTTCTAGTCAATCCAAACAACAAAACAACTGATGTCCCTGTCTCCACTGTTATTGCTCCAATACGATGAGATTTCGACACGATTAAAACATATTAGGATCAGTGATTATCATGTTGCGTCACTCACAAAAATCAAACCTCATCTATTTTTCTACTCTAGAGACCTTCACATAGAGGATTATAAGTAAGCTTTTCAATAGAGAACGTGAATACTGCAGTTCAAATCTGTCACAAGCGCATATAAACAACCCTTCTCTATATTATAACTAGCAATTATAAATCGATTTAATCGATCACACAAGAGAGTAAAATACAGGATATTTTCACACAGAGTCGAATTCTTCAAACTTATGCTTGGAAATACCAACGCCGAATGAATGACTTGAGGAAATTGTCGATAACACACAAATATCAATAAGTCAACAATTTTATTAGAAACAAAGAGCAAAGCCTCTCGACTCAGATGATTCTCTTGCAAAATTGCCCCTCACCGCACGTCGCTACATTTTATAATTTCTCACATGACTCTTCGGCTGCCTTCTTAAGGACCCGTTTATTTTTAACACAAAATACTAATTACTTAATATCACTATAACCCACATGAACGTTAAAACTAAACGCGTACGCTACAAATCAACTATTCTGACTTCCTCACTTATTAGACTAATCCTATCTACCCTAAGTGTAACTAACAGACTAAGGTATCGACCCTTAGGTGGTACATTCTTGAACATTTTCGAACCCTTATAGCTACAACATGTGGACAATTTTTCTCACATTGTCAAGTTAGCATCCAATGCCTTCGCATTAGACTCCGAGGAAATTTTCTTCATGGACTCCTATCCATGTGACTCTTTCTTTGAGCTGGCGAACTCGCTTACCGCAACATAAAGTCTCTGTCATCCAGTAGCATCTTCATACGGCTGGTCCTTCCACTTGATCAAAGTACTGGAAATCATTATCATCTCTCTGGTTCTCTTCAAACACCTTCTTGTCTAAGATCTTCTCTGGTACGTAATGGCGTTTCGTGCGTAGGTAATTGTTTTCACCCACTCAATCCATCTCTACTCTCTACTCAGTCTTTCCTCCTGTGTCACCACCTTCATACGTTTACAAATACTGCAACATTAAATATGGAGACATCCCAACACTAGTGAGCAAATTCAAATTTCATAGCATTAGCGAGAGAAAATTTTCTCGGTATCTTGCATGGTCCCATATTTTTGAACTTTAGCTTGTTATCATCGCTTCTCTGGAAATCTCTTTCCTCAAGTGTGCCAAAACAAAATCACCAACTTCAAAACCTTAACTATCCTGCTTCTGCTTGTATCTGCTCGTCCTTGGCACTACGTCGTTGCCTCAGTAGATCGTCGTTTACCTGGCTCATGTGCAGCCTCGAATCTGGCGAAGCAAAGTTCTTCTCCGCCAGCACCCTCATCTGCCCGTCCCAAGTTTCTCAGGTCGGACACTCCTTTGGGGTGCATTCCACAGAAATACATGGAATGTGCTCTTGTCATGTACTTCGTTTGGTGAATAATTGTATGCATATTCCGTCCGTGGCAAAAATACGTCCCACCGTGGGGATTCTCTCCCGCAAGGCTTCTCAAAGAGATTACCCAAACTTTGTGGCCTACACCTTAGGTGATGCCCATCAGTATGAGGATGACAGCAGCGAGCTCAAACTTCGAGCTTTAGTACTACAAGCTTCTTCCACAAATGTCCCTCCAAAAATGGCTCAAAATCTAGTATCTCTATCGGAAACAATACTCTTAGGCAACCCATGTAATCTAACAACTCTCTTTGAAAAACAAGTTGCCAACATGAGTAGCATCACTGGTTTTATGAACATGGCAGACATGTGCCATCTTGGAAAATCGTACGACTACAACAAAAATTGCATCATTCCATTTTTGTGTCTTGCGTGAAATCCTTAAAAACAAAATCCATACTCACCATATCCCAAGGCTTGTACGGAATATGGCAATGGAATGTACAAGCACGCATTCAGACTCGACTCCTCCTTTGGCATATTGACAAATTCTTGAAATTCTTCACAAATTTCTCCACCGAGATCTCATCCTTGCGACAATAAAAGCGACTTTCACTTTGCTCATAAGTTTTACCGGCACCAAAATGTCCGATTGAGTCCACCACTATGCTTTTCTTTGAGTTAAATTCTTCCTCATGGGAACAATTTGAGCACACACAATTGATTTCTTCCGGAACGACAAGCCCTATTGCAAGAAATAATCCAGCCATCGACTTCTATCTATCCAAAAGCAAAGTTTGTTACAACATGCTTCAAATGCTTCCTTGATATCGAATGCTGTCTTGTAAAGTTCGCTTAAGAAAATAAAATCTTACCACTTCAAATTGGTTTTCTTTGAACAAGCGAGTGCTTTTTCCCTACTCAAAGCATCAACTACTTTATTTGCTTGAACACTTACATGCTTTCAAAACAAAGTTAAAACTTTGGATATACTCAACCCATTTGGCATGTTTATGATTTAATTCTAGCCGTTTGCACAATGTCTCGTAAAAGCATGATTATCTGATGTATAGCACAAACTCCTTAGAGCATTAAATAATGCCTCCACTTCTTCGATGCTCGCACAATTGCATAAAAATTCTTTTCATAAGAAGAGTACTTTTCTTCCTTGTCTCATTTAGCTTCTCACTAAAGTATGCTACGGAGTCTGTCTTCTCTGACTCAATACAGCAATGGCTCACTGGCATCACACTTCACTTGAAATGGCTTGTTAAAATCGGGAGAAAACTAAAACGGGCTTCTACGTATCTTCGTGTTTCAAAAGGCCGAAAGTTCCTTTGCCTTCAGCGGTCCATTTGAATGGCTATTTGTCCTTCTTCTTAGTTTCAATGATAGGTGCATTAATCTTGCTAGCAAATTCTTATGAATTCTTTCCGTAAAACGAGCAAGTCCACGAAAACTTCACACTCAAAACACTTCTTAGTGAAGGCCACTCCAAAATTGCCTTGACTCTTTTTCTCGGGATCCATCTCTCGCGTCCTCAGTAGAATACAACAAAACCCAGACATACCAATTTCTTTCTTTTATGAATGGACATTTCTTTGAAACTTTATCAACAACTTCTCTTGATGTAACTTCTTCGAAGACATAATTAAGATGCCTCGAAATGTTCTTCCTCTGCTTACTTTGAAAACTAATATGTCATCCGGATACACTTTGTCTACAAATTCTCCAATAAATTTCCTTTAACACTTCATTCATGAGCCCTCACAAAAGTACTAGGTGCATTTGATAAACCCACAGGCATTACCAACCACTCATACAATCCTTCATAAAGGTTGTTTTCTCATTCATCACCCTCCTTTATCCTAAATACGAGGATATCTCGCTTTCAAATCTAATTTTTGAAAAATACTTTGCTCCACTCAAAGCAGTGTTTCATTAAGTCTTCAATCTCAAACGTAAAAGGAAATATATACCCGATTGTTACCTTGTTGATTTCCTCGAACTCGAAGAGCACATTCTCCAACCTCCATCTTTCTTTGGACTCTGTGACCTTGTAGGTACCGTACATGGACCTGAAGATTTCTCCGATCGAGACCTTTGTCTGACCAACTCCACGCACTTGTTTTCTTCGATTTCTCCATTCTCTGTGGGAGTCATTCTGCAGCCGACGCTTTGTTTGGCATATTTGATCCTCGGGAATCAAATCTATGCGATGGCGGAATTTTTCTTACGGTGGTAACTCATCGGAGCGATTCATCCACAACCAATATCACATCTAATTGTCAAAGACATTTCTTGAATTTCAATTGGAAAATCAGAAATTGTGAAAGTGCGTGCTACCTTGCAAGCTCGCAAACTAAAGAAAAATTTACATCTTCCTCTTCAATCCGATTGTAAGTACTCTTTTCCACTCAACAATAAAGTCTTTGGATGGGACTTTTTTGGCTTGATGGTTCTCCTTCCTCCATAAGTGTATCAATGTGTGATACACTCCATCCTTAAAGAACTTGTAAGTGTTCTTCTTACCATCATGTACTTGCCACTGCGTCATACTGTTTGCTAAGGTCTGCGACAAAGATGTGACACACATCCATAGGCATCACATCACACATGGCTTTGTCTCTTTTAGTGCCCTTTCCTCCTGCACCAGCCATCTGCACATTTCTCCTTCCACGATCGGCTTTGGTGTCCTTTATAGAAGCCATGACACCTTGTAGGGTGTTGGATGTTCCCTTGTCTTCAATTTTAGTTTCTTTATCACCTCTTGTAGAGACCAAATTTGTACGCTGGCTGCCACTATCAATGACCAACCGACATCATTTCCCTCGGACTTTGCACACACCTTTTGAGCAAAGTAGTCCTCTGCTAGGCGGTTCAACAACTTCTTTTGTTTCGCTTCAACAAAACCTTATCGACCACCCGAGATTCTCCTTCCTCGCAGTGGGTGGCTTCTACCACGTTTCGTGTCGTGCCTCACCGCCTCTTCTCCAACCGAGCAACAATTGCATTTCTGCGGCCGCACCCATATTCTCCTGGGCATTCATAGTGTTTGTGTCCCCGAATTGGTGACATACGCAACACCTCACTTCTCTTCCTCTGCTGCGCTCCTCTTCCTCCGTGGGAACCCCTTCTTCCTCTGCATCGCCCTATGGCGTGGACGCATTCTGCGGTGTTGCCGCCGCTAGCTCCATCCCCTCGGTGTTGTAGACCTTCATCTGCCACCTTAGACATCCCTCTCTCCCCTGGAAAGTACCTCCTTCTCCTTTGGCGGCATCGCTTTTCGGTGGAGTTTTTCTTCGGTACGGCTCTGAAGGCCATTTGATAAGCTCTCTTCTGAATCGTCTTAGGAGACAAAAAGCGACCTATCTAATCTTGGATCTCCAACTTGAGGACCATTCACACACCGAAACCTTCTACTGCTATGTCCTTCCGGATTTGTCCATTTCTGGTATACTTACTTTATAAAACTCTTCTGTGTATTCTTTCACTTTCAACATCAATCGCTGTCTAAGATTCCGCATTTCGCCTAAATAATGTGGCGATAATCACTAGGCAAAAACTTACCTCTCACCTTTTGCCACCATTCTAGTGAAAATTTTGATTGGTTGCTACTAGCTCTCCTTCTCTTTGCTTGCACTCCATCACCAAAGTGCTGTATGTCCCTTAAACTTCGTCACTCGCAAACTTGACTCCTTGTCTTCACTCATTTTCTTCACAATCAAGGCACTTGTTCATCTCATTGATCGAGCTTCTTATCAATTCTTCCTGGATTCAATCCTCCTGCGAAAGCTCGACACTTCAAATATAGGCTTGGATGTAGACCCCAGAACAGATTTAAGGAGTCTCATCTTCGGGATGGAATCTTCAGCATTCTCTCCTACCTCTTCTTCGCTGAGGTCCAGCGACATCCTCGAAGGATCTCTTGGGTGTCCTTAATTCTATCGCTTCCATACGGCCTTCGCTCGCTTCAGGTCTCCAACACTTTCCGCACTGGCGCGGCTCGCCTTACTTCCTAGCGGCGGCTTCTCTGCAGCTTTCCCGGACAACCATGCCGTGAATTCTTCTTCTCGCTTTTTGGAAGTCGTGTCTTCGGTATACGTCAGAAATGTCTTGAAATCTCCTCCTGATACCACAAATGATAGAAAAATTGTGCGGGCGTTAAGGAGAGTCGTAGACACTCTTCCGTGGCTCACATGATTTCTTTCACCAAGATGTTTACTTCACGAGTCTTTGTTTCATTTTCATTAATCGAAATTCATGTGAATTTGACAATGAAATAAATGATAGACTAAAGTTCTTCAATAAAATATCAATCCTTGCAACAACATTACAAGCCTTTTATCCGATTTCACTTAAAACCCGCCAACCTCAAAACCCTCTATAATACCTTGGCATATAAATGGAGATTAACAAATTCATCATAGCATAAAAATACTTATGAAGCCATAGCAATTAGTTCAAATCACTTGTCAATTACCGAACCTTAAGCTTCTGCGCACGTTTAACGTTATTTAACCCTAAGGACAAGAGTTTTTACGTTACATTGGACTTATATGGAGCCTGCGCGCTCTAATATTCAAACATCACTTATTAATTAAATATTTAATATTGCTCGAAAACCATTGGGCCATACCTTGAATTATCCTTCGTGCGAGATTTGCGCGCGCATTACCCTCTTTGGATGCGATTGCTTAGCGTATTGGGACGGATCTAATCGACATCGCTTTTTTTCAAGAGCGAAAGCGGAAAGGAACTTTAACGTATCGAGCACTAAAATGGTGCTCAGTATTGGATTTCGTTGACGTGTCCGGAAAGTATTGGATCGCGTTGACAGAGCGTACCGCTTCGAGCCCAAATGCCGTGCGCATGCGCCGTTTCTCCTCCAGCGCATGCGGGTAATCCAGTATTATTTAACAATGTTACTCTAGAGTCCGACCGCGATTTATGTCATTTCTTCGACTTTGTCTTCTCGCTGACGTCGACGGCTGATCCTTTGATCGGTTCAGTTCCAATCCAGCCACGACACGGTATTCTATCTCCACTATATGTGCTGGCCAGACGAACGGAGTTTTGACACCGATTCAAACAATATTAAGGATCGGGGGATTATCATGTTGCGTCCATCACAAAAATCAAACCCTCATCTATTTTTTCCGCCCGAGACCTTTCACACGAGGAGGATTATATGCTTTTCACAGAGAACGTGAATTCAAATAATTCAAATCTACATAAGCGCACATGAAACAACCCTTCTTCGTATTATAAATCGTCAATTATAAATCGACTTTAACCGGTCACTACGTAGAGAGTAGATAGGAGATTTTCACACTGAAATCGCAATTTCTCTCAAACTTATGCTCGTGTAAATCCCATCGTCGAAGGAATGAATCCCTTGGGAAATTGCTCGACAACACAAAGATATCAATAAGTCCACAATTTTATTAGAAACAGAGCAGGCGTCTCGACTCCGACCTTCTAACGCAAAAATTTCCTTACCTCTACATCGCGTTACATTTTATAATTTCTTACGATGACCTCTTTCGGCTCCTTCTTGAGGAGACCCGTGTTTATTTTTAACACAGTAATAATTACTTAATATCACTGTAACTCCCATGAATGCAAAAACCAACGGAGCGCAAGCATCGACCCGTTACTACAGCTTCTCTACACGCTATTAGACTAATCCTATCTACCCTAAGTAGTGGCCGGCGACTAATGGTTATCGTACACCTTTGGGTCGGCACATTCTTTAGAACATTTTCGTAACCTTTCCCAGCCACAACACGTGTACACGCCGTTTTTCTCACATGTCGTTTGGCTAGTGTCCAATGCCGCATCACATATCTTATTGCTGCCTATAGCCTGCGTTAGTTGGCAATAACACTACCTTTGAATTTTAGCATTTATTTTGCTGCACTCATCGTGGCCAACAATAAGAGAAGTGTGGGCTTCCCTTATGAAAATTAACTCTTTCACACAATGGGACACATAACTTAGTACAAGATGATACAGCAACTTGTTACGAGCTACGATAATCCAACACTTCAACATGATTGCCCTCGATCTCAAAGTTGCATAAAACATCTTTAAAATATTCATCTTGAGCATATTGTTCAATATGCAAATTTCTGATGTGATAATCGACTTATGCTTATTAGAAGAACAAATGCATTGCAAAATAGTCCTTTGATAACATATTCTTACAACTTTGTTGTATATACCTTTCTTACACCGATTACCAAATGAAATTGTTGCAGGAATCCCAACCATCCGAAATGTTTAGCTCGCTGTAGCTTGATTTACGATTGTAAATATTATTTCAAATGTTGATGGTCGATGCGAATAATAAATTTCTTTCACCCACCACATTATGCTTCCATTTCTTCATGATTTCGTGCAAAGCATACAAACATTGTATCATAAGTTGGTTACGTTGAATTCTTTGCACATTGGTAAAGGTGTTCATACTATTGATAACATATTGGTTTACTATGCTGCATCAGCCATTTTCGCATAGCGTACTCGCTATGCATCACTCGATTTCAACATTTGGGCACTTTCAGTTAGGAAGTGTTAGAGCTAAGTGTTGTACTAATTTTCTCTTTCAAAGTGTCGAAGGATTTTGTTGCTTTGTCTCCGATCGAGCTGCTTCACAGCTTGCCAAAGCACGTAATGGTGTTTGCAAATGAGTGAGAAGTTGAAGGCGATATCTTCTCCAATATTGGGTTGCTCCCAAAAATCTTTCTAACTTTCGTTACATCGTTGGGTTTAGGCCAATTCACAATAACATCAAATTTTGAGACTCGATCTTCAATCTCACCCCCTCCTACAATATGACCCAAATAAACCAAATAGGTTTTCCCAAATCTCACATTTAGACAATCTCTAAATACTAGACTCACCTTTTTCAGAGACATCTAGAACATGTTTCCACATGCTTGACACGCTCTTCACAAGTCTTAATGAAAATCATAATACTGCCTCCAAGGTAGACTATGAGCAAACCCATTTCGCTGTGAATGCGTCGCACACATCATTCATAACTCTCAAGAATGTGGCGGAGTTACTACAAGCCTCAAACTACATAACTCACCATTGAAATAAACCTTGTTTTTGTCTTGAGAAAGAAGTTTTCCAAATATCATCTTTCAACAATCCTTATTTGACGATGATCGCTGCTCAAATCTAACTTAGTAACAAACAACTTCCTTTAATTGATCGTAGCAAATAATCAATGCGGGAAGATAATAGCGATTCTTTACCGTGATCTTGTTCACAGTCATACGATCGCACACACATGCTCATGTAGCATATTTGTTGGAACCCAAAAAATAGGAGACCCACAAGGAGATGTGTTAGCGCCGATGAGACCCTTTTTTCAAGCAACTCTTGAATTTTCTTCGTAATGATCTCGCATTCTGCACTGACATATCTCTACATGCCAATATTTTAAAGTGAAAGTGCTCTGTACATAGGTAGAATCTCATGTTGGATTCCTCTCTTTGGAGGTGACCCTTTAGGTTGTTGAAACATCTTGTCATAAGTGCTAAACAAATTCAACCAGCACATGCTTGGGTTTAGAATCATATCCTATGAAAGCTTCATATTCAACACATGTTGGCTTTAATCAACAACAACACAAAATTCTTACTAGCATTTACAAGACTTTTCTATCTAACCAACACTAACGAGAGATAAGTTCATCTTCTTGCGGTGTGCTCTAACAATATACCTCAACTTGATATTTAAAAGACGATATTTTTCTCTCATGACAATAGAATATTGATTTTCACATCTCATCATGCGTTATGGACTCCCTAAAACAATTCCTCAAATATCAAGTGGTACAACATCAAGCTCTTACCCCATCCATAAAATTAGCAGTGATGGCAAATTTGAGTTTACATTTCTCTTGTCACTTGTAATTTTTCATCATCACACACCCAAACTCAAAGGGCAAGGTTTAACATGAGGTGTAGTTTCTAAACTAAGTTTTCTTTGACAATTGGATTCGGAGATTAGATTGCTCCGGGATCCACTATCAAATAATGTACCAACCTTTGCATGCTTTGTAACAACCCTGATATGGAAAATCTCATTTCTTTCTTTATCAGCTTTGAGATTCAATAGGCTTACTAGAAGAACTAGTACTTTCAGAATTACAGGAGCTATACCTTTTCATTCCCATGGCCATGATTTTAGCCTCATCCACCGAATCAAATCCTCAGATCTTGTTTAGAAGTTGCAGAAACACCTTGTTTCCCATTGTTAATTGAAACTTTTTTTGGTCTCAATTATGGATGTAATTTCCAACAATGGTCTTCATCATGGCCATGTTTTGAACAATGTTTACGGAGTAAGTTTCTCTCCTCTTTCTTGATAGTAGCATTCTTTTTCCTTTGCCTTTAAAACTTCCTTTCCTTTGTCTCCAATTTTAAAAGGTTTCTTTCTAGTCTCTTGAGGAACAATATTGCCTCTTGAGTTCTAAATGAGTTTGCCTAAACACATACTTCTTACCTAGAATGGTGACTAAACAGAACTATAGTATGTCTCAAATAACCATGTAACCCACCTATATATTTGCGGAGAATAACATGAAGAAAAATCAACACCCAATATTAAAGGTCTTTTTTATAATTTCTTGTGTAGCAACTTTGGACACTCTAAGCTCGTAGCTTGTTTGAAATTTTGCGAATCCACATTTTATTTTTTGCGCTGTAAGCTAATGGATAAAATTTCCTTCTTAATGCAAATATACAAAATCATTCCAAGAGAGAGATATTTTTACCACTTTTCTTCAAATCTTCTTCGAGTTACGGCCTCCCCACCAGATGAGGGTCTCACCTTCCAAGCGAAGAGGACAGCGAAGATGGATATTTGTGACGTCACTTTCGATTAATATTTTTGAATCCTAAAATAGAATTCAATTTCGTGAGTCTGCTTATCCGAACTTTTCTGACGCTGTCTTCCCCATCACACACAGGAAATTCAAACTTGACATCCAAGCTTAATCAAAGGAGACTTAGTGCATGTCCTTGGAGATGGAGGAGGAGTAGGTGTCTCGGATGAAGGAGGGTGAAGAAGGAGGCGAGGATGGAGGTGTTAACGGGAGGTGAAGGAGGAGGTGGAGGTGGAGAGCTTGCCTCACATCACCACCATTACCCTTTGGTTGATTGGAATTTTCTCCTTGAAACCTTGTTGTCTCCGTCATTGCACAGAAGCACTTTCACCATCTCATTCACATCACAGAAAGCCTTTCTAAAATATCTCTCATCCTATGATGTCAATTACTCTTTCCTTGTTGTTCTTCAGGTGCTGCGTGACTTGTGGAGTTTGTGGACTCCTTGAACCAATTTGGTGGTTTGGTTTGTTTCAAGAACTCCTTCTCCCCTCTTTTCAATTTATACCTTATAATAATTCAAGAAAAACAAACTCGCAAAATCTCATCAAACCTTCACATAAAACCATGCTCTTATACGCTCGATATGAAATTAAAAAGTAAAGGTTTTCATATAAAGGTTTTGCAAGCTTGTTTATGTCTTATGGGCAATGGATATTGATTGTAAAAGCACACAATGTTAGTTATGCAGATTTTTAGTAGTTAAAAATGGATGATAAACAACATCACAACACAACAATTTGATGACAGGGTTCACCCCTCTGTCAGTGCGTCTTCATGTCCGAGCTTCCATGCAGGTCCTCTAGTATTATATGCTAAAATATTAAATTGCATCAACATAAAATGCTCAAATTGAAAAAATAACATTGCCATTGCATTCAAAATTTCCCAAAAACCCATTTGCGTAGGTCTCCTTTCTTTCGCTCTGAAAGTGTCGTAAAAATGACGAGTTGGACCTCTTTCTAATTCTCTACCAGCAGAGATGCTCTCACAAACTCGTCCCAACACTACAAATAGAGAAACAAAAATGGTCATTGGTCAGGACTAGTAAGGAAAAATATTGGGTCGCTCGATGGTCTTGGGTTCGACCCAAGAATCCTGGATTTTAGTCGATGCAATTTGTTGAAGCGTTAGTTGATAAATAAAATCGTGGTCGAACCCCTTTTTCTCTACTTCTCGTGCTCTTAGTCATGTGGTCACGTATGGCGAGGATAAGTGTGGCTATGGTGCCGCTGCACCCACAACCTCCCTGACCTTCTCTGGGTGATGCTCCACCATTATTATGGAATTAGCCGGTGCTCAACCACCACTTTTCCTACACCCCCACCATTTTGTCGCACCACGTGGTCGTTGTGTTAAACATAAAACCATGGGTTGGGGCACGAGGTAGGGTGCCACGACGCACGTGCGCTTCATATTGCTTCCACCACCCGGTCACACTAATGCCATATCACCTTGGTCTCAGTCACTGGTTGCGTGCCGCTCGGCACGACCCTCCCGACCACCAATACCACTAAGTGAACATAATTGCGTTACCACTCATGCTTTAACAAGAAACAGCTGTGGCATGATAAGTAGGCGATCCTCGTTAGTCGTGAACGATCGTCGATTCAAATCCTGCTTTAAGGTCCATTTTTGGTCTATAACAAAATTTCTGTGAAAACCCATGACACTGGCGACCTCTCGCGGTATCCATGTGGCACCCTCTGATTGGCCCACGTGGAGACCTATGATTGGTCCACCACAACAATCTTTTCAACCAATCACTACGTGCCATGTTGGCCTGCCACGTGTCGTCAAACTCTGTCAAACCGTATGTCCTATTCAAGCGATGACATCAACACGGTGTCATCATATGGATCGCCATGTGGCGGCCCGTACACTTCCTAGTCAACCTTGCAAGTTTGAATTTTGTACTCGTTTGCTAAAAGGTTCGGTAACATCTACAAATTACCCAGTATGATGTGTCGGATTGAGGGCGATTCAAGTCGCCGATGGAATCAAAACGATGAGATCTGTGGTCCTGCACCGGCTTTCATGACATTTTGAGCACTTTAATTTTTATGAAGCGTGTTTTTATTCCTCGAATCATCTAGTCACTATGCCATGGAGGGAGGAAGCTGAATTCAAAGCCGTGCGTGGAGCTCAAAAACATTTGGGGACTTTTTTCTCCTACCAAAAATGCTGTGAAGAAATTAAGCGAGATCCCTACAAAGGTGGATCTCTACTCATTCGGATCCATGCAACGAGAGCTTTAGCTTTTATTTAGAAAAAGCATCGCCGACGATGTTTTTCGGGCTTGTATTCGAATCCAAAATCTATTGAAACCCTGGATCACGCAAAACAATGGGCCCCATCGCAGAGATTCAGAGTAACTTTCTTCTTTGTAGCTGGGTAGCTTCTGCGTATTAGCCTCTCAACAAAATGGAACAGATTTAATTAGATCCAGATTACGTTCATCTGTATAGAGGCCTCTTATCACTCCATGGACTTTGGATTGCGCACCAAAAATTAATGAGATGAATGCGCGTAGAAATTATGTATAGATTTGAAATTGCTCGCGAATGCTAAATCACAAGACTCAGAAAGCTGCTCTCATCGCTTTTGCGGAATTCAATCTCAAAACATAGAACACAAATCATATACATACAAAAGGAAACATCACACATACACAAAAAGATTTATCTAGGGGAAAAAAAATTGCTCCAAAAACCCTTCCTATCTATATTTCATTAACCAAAGAATAGAGATGAATACATATGATTGCTTAGGCTCTGCCAAGTGTATAGGCTACATCCTTATGCCTGCCGACGGAGTTTGGGCCGTGCAAATTAGCCAATTTTCAAGCCCTCCAAGCTCCTATTTCCTTGCATTGTTCCTTGAGGAGTAGACCCCTATTAATTGGGAAATTCCTCAATTTTAATTGCACAATTCCTTAGGTTGATCCTTTGATTGCATCTCACCACCGTACACACTCGAACAAGTTCATAACTAATATTACACCTGCTTTGAAATCTCACATCTCAGCGGGTACATTGAATTATCTACATGAAACAATTATTTTGGGTTGATTTATTAGTTAACTATATGATCACTGAAGTGTGACGCGAAGTCACATTGCACAACTTGAACTTTCGACTCAGTTCCTCTAACAAAGGCTAGGGACCCACTTTAAGCGAAAATAACCCAATTTAACCAAATTGATTGCTACAAATTAGAAAATCACTCATGCTTATTCGAAATCAAGGGCTTTAACTCGAATTAGCCGAGTTATTCTGGTGACAAGATCCAGTGTCACCTCAATTAATTGCCTCTCAGAGATTTTTCATTTGAAATGGAAATTCAAATTTTCTCTAGTTCTGACCAAAGGGCAAAAGTCGAGTCGAGATTTTCTTCTTTGCCGTATTTTTCAACACTACCCTCTCGGAGAAATAAAGGGATTATCTCATCACCCTATCCCATCTGTGCAACCCAAATTTTCCTCTTTACAAAGCCTTTTTCAAAATATCTACATCATGTTCCTTTGCACAGCAGAATGTATTCCAAAAAACATAATCCGTCCGTGCACACAATCCTCGTGAGATGGTGATACCAAAGCGTCTATCTGCTTGGGATCGATCGTAGAAATATCGGATTTTAAAGAGCTTGATGCAACTTTGATTATCATGGTATATCGCGCTGGTTCCATCATTTGACCAAACGACGCCCCACAACAATATTTCTCATCGCAGAGTCCATCCTCACGTTGCTTGTACTTTGAAAGACCAGTGTGTCATGCTAGCTGTAGCGCAAATAGCTTGCTTCACTGCTTACAGCACCAGGTGTCAGTCTGTAGGATCCCAACAATGAATACTGAGTGACGTATTCTTTTGCATGATGGACTCCTCACCCACTCTAGATACAGAAGCACATAGTGCTCTCACTCCCTCTGTCGATCATCTCGCATAGCTCCAAACTGGAGCAGTGCTGAGAATGCCGTAAAAATGCTGGTTTCCTTCTCAAAATAATTTAGGCTGGCCTCAATCCATAGCCTGGCTCGGGTGCATGACTACATAACACATATCCTAAGCTTTGTGTGTTCACAAGACACATTAGTGAACCACGAGGCTCGCCTGGGCTAAATGGCAGCTCTCCACTTCCGTCACCTAAAGTGGCATCCCTCTTTTTCCTCCAACCCAGGTTGCCAGGAGGAGTCTCCATGGATTTTTCTACTCTCCATGAAGAACTTCTTCAACATTTCACATCCGCATCTTTTCCCTTGAGAGACAAATAGTTCCCCATCTCCTTTTCCATGCATCCAATCTCGAGGAAATAGTGCATGAGGTCCCATGTACTTTATTTTAAATTCTCTACTTGAGGTCCTCCTTGCGAAGATCCGATCAACTTCATCATCCAGAGTTAAAATAAAATCATCAACGTATAAGAAAATAATCAACAATTTACCTTTCAACCAAGATATGATAAAGTGTTTTTCGTATGCTTCAAATTTTGGTGAAGCCCAACATGGTGAGACAACTATCGATCCCAGCAGTACCATGCATGGGGCTACGCTTGAGACCGTACCATGCTCGGCTTGAGTCTACACATATGTGAATCTCTGATCGAAAGGTCTCAAAATATTCTCGTGTCACTCGATGCACACCCTCCTCCTCAATAACCACATTGAGGAATGTTGTTTTTACATCCATCCGGTGGATCTTCCACCCCATACGCAGCAACTGGTGCAAGAGTGCTGATCTAATGGACGAGTGCCTTTCTCACGGAGCAAAGGTATCCCTACAGTCAATCCTCAACTTGAGAGAATAATTTTTGCCAACAAATATGGACTCATGCGATATCTAAGCTTCCATTTGTTGCATGATTTACCTTGAAGAACCATATTTGAATCCACAAATTGATTTATATGCTGGCCTTGGGACCACTTCCAAAACATCGTTCTTTACTGATGGAATCATATTCTCTCACACCACTACATCGACCCACACTAGGTTTCTCTACCTTGGCTTTCCTCGAAAGAGAATGGCTACGATCTCTACAAGCTCCAATTATTAGAGCCAAGGTAGCGTTGCGTCGTACTGTGTGGACCTTCTTTGCATGCGCACTGTGAAGTAAGGTGCTCCCACATTCTCTCTAGCATCATGTAATAATCTCTTCATCTTCCCTATCTCATTTTCCTACCTTCACTTTGGATGTTTCTTCTTCGAAGTGGTTGTTTCCACTCTTTGATCCTCAATTTGCAGTTTCTCCAAAACTTCCTCGGTGGAATCTCAAAAGACTCCTCTCAAGAGAGCACCGCATCACTTTCTCCTCATCGAAACTTCTTACATCCCTTCATACAATTGTCATTTTGAGGGATGAGAAGTGCACACGGTAGGTTGTGAGGAGTTTCTCGTGTGCCCAAAAAATACCCACAACTGCGCTAACGGGGTCTGAGCTTCTTCCTTGATTCTGCGGGAGACATGGAAGTAAATAAGAGGCTCCAAAAACATCTAAAGCAGTATCGACACATCCAGAGCTCTCTGTACCTTCGTGAAAGCCTCCTTGCTTTGTGTGATCATACCCAAAACATGATGAAACTACCGGATTACTGCAAACAGATTTTTGTTTTACATGCACCTCTACCTACAAGTTTAGTGGTGTGCCTTGATCATGCAACATAGCCCTCGGCGCTCCCAAAATGCTGGTGTTTCGTTTCTCTCCGTCACCACCCTGTCGCTCTTTGTGGGTCGTGGGGTGTTTTTAACTCTTAGCTGAACGCCTTCCTTTTGCACAATAAATTCAGTCCGACACGTACTCACCTCCATTATCGCTCCCAGGAGACTTCACCTTCTTTCCGATTTCTTTCTCAACTAGTGGCTTGAATTGCAAAGAACTTGGAGAATGCCTCGATCTTTCTTCGGCATGAAAGAATATTCAACACTTAAGCGAGAACAATCTCACAAAGATAAAAAAAATATTCATGTCCGGAAGTGGAGGGTGCTATAGAAAGGTCCACATACATCGCAGTGGGATCATTTCAAAGAATGGTGTACTGGATTTTTGTCCCGATCATGGAAAGTGGATTTTCTCGTACTTCTCCCCCAAAGCACATCCTTTTCTACATATCCTGCTGTTGCTCGAGTGCACCCTTTGGGAAGACATGTGGTTATCTGCCTGCCAAAGTCTTCGGGGCACCATGGTGCAAAGTGCTCACAGTATTCTGTGCTATAGTTCACCGACATCATGACTTTGGCACCTTCTCCCGCCTTAGTGCTCAATGCGGTAACCTGACTCTTCCAAATCTAGCTTTTACGGATTCTTCACACCGAACCCCGATCTTCTTCACATGTCCCACAAATATGTGTCTTTCGGGAATGGATTTCCTTTCGCGGAAGATCACATTATGCCCATGATCTTTCAAAACTACAACGAAGATGAGATTTTTATTTGATGCCCGAAATGAACATGACATCCCTGAGCGATGCGAGTCCGAATGCGCTCGGAAGATCGTACCACACCGGTCGCACCGTACCTTCCATGTACATCTCGACGTGCACCTACAAGTATTTTTCCTCCAAGTCATTGAAAAATATATCTATTCCTGTCATGTGGCTCGAGACACCACTTTCCAAGTACCACACACTCCTCAGTGTGTGCTATGCATGCCACGCAGTGACATTAAAGTCGAGTTCGAGTCGCTTGGAGCCATGGCATCGACACAGAGATCTTCTTGCTTGTCTTCTCGTGGTGGAAAACTTCGTGGTGTAGTGCCCAAATTTATGACAATTGAAGTACCGAATATTCAGTCCTTCATCTTGGCCCCTTGGTTGGATTACGATTTGGATTGGGATTTATTCCCTTTCCCTTTTCATTTGCCTTTCCGGCTCAATGCATAGTTTTCCTCATCCTCGCCCTTTGATGAAGTCCCATCTCCGATAGATCTCCTTGGCTATCCACTCCGTGCCAAATCGGACCGTTACGAGCTTTTCTATTTTTCGTGAGTTTACCTCTCCCTCCCATTCACCGAATCTTTGGTAGTTGTGCCAACTCTTGAAGGCTTAGAAGGGCCAAGGTTACCAAATAGTCCTATGCTATGGTAACACCAACCCCACCAAGTTCATCATGAGACATTGTGTGGACTGCTGTAGATACTGAGGCAGCATGAGTCATTCTTTTGCATATCGATATTTCAAAGTTTATCCTTGAGTTTCTGACTTCTCGTGGTCACTTTAGTATTGTTGAACAATTATGTCCATGCTTTCCACATTGTGAACGTAGTACCTTTTCACGTGGATATTTGAGACGATGTGATCTCTTACTCCCTCCAATACACTCTCTAGCGCTCAGCCACATATTTCTTCCATTGAGCATGGTCTCCGGACATCCGTTGCAGAGGTGGTCGTGGAGTGTTTTTCTCGACATATTCAAACAATCCATTGTCATCCAACGCCTCCTCCATGTGATCTTTCCATTTGATGAAATTAGAGCCACCTTCTCCAAGAGCATACTCTTGCCTCCAACCCATTAAGATGATCTTCCCAACTTTGAACATATCCGTAACAATGAGCTGCAAAATTTGATTCTACTAAAGAACCGAGATCCCGAAAAATTTCTCGCTCTAGTTTGAATCCTGCACGGGATACCATGTAGAAATTCCTATATATTTGAAAAGCTTCGCTCATAGAAATTTACTAAATCAAAAAGACTCAAAAGAAAGTCTTTTATTGCTCTGCAAATTCAATTCACAATATAGAACACAAATCATAGACATGCAAAAGGAAACATCATACATACACGAAGATTTATCTAGGGGAAAACAATTGCTCAAAACCCCTTCCTATATGTATTGCATTAACTCAGCAAGAATATATATGAACACATATGCTTTCTCAAGCTTGAGCACAACCTTTGCAAGTGTATAGTTTATCCCTCGCGCTTGGTCGTACAGGACTCTGGCCAACCCTTGGCCAATTTTCAAGCCCTCCAAGCTCCTATTTCCTTACAAAATTCCTTTGAGGAATTAATTAGGAAATTCCTCAATTTGAATTGTGCAATTAATTAGGTCGATCCTCTAGATTACATGCACCACATGCACAACCGAAATAGTTCACAAACTAATAGTACTCGCCCTGGAATCTCTATATCAACTCGGTGACTCGAAATTCCCTACATGCAACAATTATTTTGAGTTGATTGATTCGGTTAATTGGATGATCACTATGTGGACGAAGTCACAACGCGCCACAACTTGAACTTCCACTAGTTCCTCTAACAACTAGAACTAGTTTAAATTGACAGAAACTCAATTTCGCCCGAACTAAAATGCTACAAAATTAGAAATCACCCATGCTTATGCTGAACTCATGCTCCAACTCGAATTAGTCCTGAGTTAGCGGGTGAAAAAAATCTACATGTCACCTCAATTAACTACCTCCAAGATTTATCTTTGAAATGGAAATTCGAATTTTCTCTAGTTTTACCAAGGGCAAAGTCAAACTCCGGATTTCTTCGTCATTTTTCAACATGCGGTGTTGATGTCGGGTTCGGCCTCCATACCTCCCTCTTCATCTTTTGGGGGCCTAATGCACTAAAATACATTGGAAACAAGCTAGGCTCGATATCCGGACAAAACGAACCAAAAGAAAGGTCAATTTTCGTCGTGACCTGGATCGTTGAGATAAACCCTCAATAAAGGGTACTGTGAGGTCCTAAAGATAAATCTCGGAGAATGGAGACATACCAAGGAATTAGGACAATGAGCATATTTCTTTCAAAATGCATTTATTTTCATTTCTCATGGGCACTTTTTCGAAAATCAAAGACACGAGGCAACCGCAAGTCCCTATTTCTAAAGAGTAGCGAGTTTACGATCTGGCACAGCGAAGAAGGAATCAACACAAACAAAAGGCTACAACCCCAAATAAATCTATTGAAGTAGATAAAATACTAGAACCTTCCTTCAATAAAAAATCTTTTGAATCTCTTTCAAGATACTTAACAACATGAGGATACCCCCATAGATGAAAACCAAAAATGAGGATTATGGAAATATAGTAGTGTTGGTGGAAAATGAAGAGCAAGCCCCTTCACAGTCAAACATCTCAAATCTAGAGTCATATTTTGAGCAAAGAGCACTGGACTGACACCCTCTGGCTCTTCTGGAGACAAAGCGATCTCACCCAAAGTTTCTTCCGTAAAAGCTATGGAAATTAGTGCGGCTCATGCAAAATCATGCACGAGATATGGCACTGAAAAAATACTTCTCCTTGAATGCAGTGGAAACCACCTCTCACAAGAGCGGAAATCCAAGAAAGAAAAGTGAGTACACAAAAATTCTAATTTGGCTTCTAAATGTAACAATCCTGGTTAAAAATCCATGTAATAAAGTTAATAAAAGAAAAATAAGACCAAGGCTACATGTGACACGTATTCCAAAGACTGAATGTTGAAAAACATAGTGATGGGGATCACTTGTGATTAATTTGTGGCTATGGAAATTGGAAAAGGAAATTGGCAAAGAAAAGAGGCATTAGCATTTATTTATGAAAATAAAGAGGAACAGAGAGAAAAGGAAGGTGAAAGGTCACAAATTTTCATGTGAGGAAAAATTGAAGGAAAATCGAGAGGAAAATGGAAGAAAAATATAGGCCTTCAATGATAAAAGCTTCCCGAGGACTCGCCTCATAACTTTTTGCCAACGTGTGAAACCTTTTGTACACTTTCAGCTTGGAGCTCTCTTTCTTCATTCTCTCTCTCTCATGCTTTTGCACACCTAGAGAAATCTTTGGAACTTTTGTTGGAGCATGCTTGGAGCACTCTAGTTTTCATTGGATTTTGGAAAGAAGGTAAAGGAGAAAGCGCTAGGAATGAGAAAGGGGACAATGGAATCAACAACTACAATGAGATTTCTTTTAGTTATTGAGTTGCACAGTATGATTTTTGTGTTTCAGTGTTGACATGCATGATATATGCAAAATATTGTTGGTTATGATTTGTCATTTGCATGGAAAATTACCTCGGATTGATAAAGTGGTTTATCCCAACCTGCTGGCATTTCCTGGATATCCATGCTGTGTTGTGGATTTCCCATTTGAATTTTTTTCGATTGGTGCCTGTCATGTTTCCTCATGGTCAGTAGAAGTTGAGTTACTAGTTCCCCGGAGCCTTGCTGGAAAAATGCTCTAGGAAAGCTACGGAACAACCTGGGTTGAGTTACTGAGTCCCTAGAAGCCTTGGTTGGAAAACTCTCAGAGCTCCTTTAGTGGGTTGAGTTACTAGTCCTAGAGTCCTTTGGTTGCACAAACTTCTGCGGAGCCTTGTGACAGCTGTGGGTTGAGTTACTAGTCCCTGAGAGCGCGGTATGGAACAAATGCTCTCGTAGCTCTCGGGACACCTTGGGTAGAGACCGATTTGGTGATGGTTAGAGATGTCCAAGCCTGAGGTGGAACTGGCTAGGTCGAGGTTTCGAGGGTGGTTTTGCCTCTAGAAGCCCTGGTTTTATTTTTCTTGGTTTATCTCCACGAGATCCCACATTCATGCTTAGCAGAGAAATATGGAATGAGAGTGAATGGCTAAAATTGAGATTTGGTTTTAGCAAACTATGGTCATGTGGTATGGGGGAAAGCCCTACGACTTTTTTGGATTTTACATGCGTTGGTCAGAGCTCATTTCCTCTTTTGTTGGGTGAGCATTTACACTTATTATGTGAATTTAATGATTGTTTTATCATTGTTATTATGATGGTTATATCACTGATTTATAAGCATGGTTTTACGACATATTCTAGTTATGGATCTGACATGATTTGATTGAGTAAATGAATGGTTATTGAATGCATGACCCCGATAGATGTTACTGTAGTTACCATGAGAGGAACTGAAACCTTCTCGAGGGATTTTTTAGACAATTATGAGACCCCTACGTGTAGATATGTATTTATGACCGTAGATTACATGTTCACCATGAGTTTGACAAGAGAATGTTTGTCATGCTAGGCCTCAGTTAGGGTCAGGTTCTTGTATAATGTTTGCATTAATGGCTTTGTACTAGTGTCATTCATCAGTTTTGGAAAGTTCTACCAAGTTTTGGATAGAGGTCTATATCATATCCTTGCAAAAAGTGGCTCGGATTCCGTCATATGCATAGAAATGGAAATTCTGGTACTACAGGTCGACTGGAGATCGTGGTTATCCATGCGAACGAGGGTTACAAATCACTTGATTTTCTTGTTATGAGAAAGCTAATGGGAGTCCAAAATCACTAAAAATGCAAGTTAAACCCGAGGTTTGGGCACACTGGAGTGGTTGTTTGTCTCGTAGTGGGTCATGTGGCCCTTGAAGAAGGCTTCTCAACAAATTTCCGTTTGTTAATTCCACTTCCTTAACTTAACTTAGGAGGTTGAGGTCGTTGTCACAGTAGCTCCTCCTCTCATGTTTATCCTTGAATTATAGTCGAAACTAGGTAGATATGAGGGGTGGTATGTAGGGTGGTGCTCAGGCTCCCGCAGGTCCAAGCACCTGGACCTGGATGGGAAAAATGATGTTTGCCAGCACATGCGTTGCTTTGTTGTTCATGTGCTTGTTATGTATGTGCATGGTATTGGTACTGCTGTAGCTGCTTTCCGTCATGTATGGAAGTTGATGTTGAGATTATGGACATGATGATTTCTATTTACATATACATATGTTGTGATAATTCAAACTGATCTTGCGAGAGTGAGGTAAAAATCCCTGATACTCACTTGAGCCATGTGGATTATGTTTGTATTTGGTTATTTGACTGTGAATGCGTCTGCCAGGGAAGTGGAGGATCAAAGACGACTGAAAATGGGACTATAGTTCGCTGCGACTTCTCCCTACATATCAAGATGAGCAACATGGTGATGAGTACTCCTCACATATACATTGAGAAATTTTGAAAGTAGAGATCAAGACTTGTAAGGAGAAGATAATGGATAGGATCATTTAGCTTGCGTCATGAGATATTACCTCTGCTAGGTGCATATGAGAAGCGCAGAGGTCGCTAGTGATGATTCTTTAGAGTTTATCATATTTGCAGGAAACATGGACCATCAGGTCCATCTAGGACAAGCGGCAAATGAATAAATGACACATATTGTAGTAGCAGTTGCTAACGTGTTTAGACAGAGGCATACGATCTTGTTCAGAGATGGAACATTTCTAAATACATCCGACCGCAGGGCAGTGTGTGCAAGCTATCCCAATTATTGTATTCAGAGATACAACATCATAATCACCACCACTTTCCACCATCCACATGTAAGGAGAGTGAGAAAGCAGACGATTTCAGACTGAACACTAAAGCAAAAGCCTCCACGATCTGATGAAATGAAAGAAGCTCACAGGATGCAAATCTTGGTTACTTTGGGTTGACTAAATTCCTTTCGTATTGCATGAAATATTCCGAAAACATGAAAGCCAGGATAACTACCTCTCACGTCTTAAAAGGCAAAGAATACATTTGGTGGGAAGATGTAAAATAACGCCGGAGGCATTAAAGGGAGAGGAGTTGAATTGGAGTGAGGTTTCGAGAGAATGGAAGAAGCACCTGTTCGAGAGGTACTACGATGATAGGGAAAAAAATATTCTATGAGCTAAAAGATGACTCCGTGACCGACAAGGAGTATACTAGCATATTCTTGGAGTTGTTGAGATGTGTGCCTTATATTACAGGAGGAGAAAAGCTGATGTCATAGATTCATCGGTGGGTTTTCAGTGTCATTCAAAGACATGATTGAGTTTGATGAGCCTAGATCATTGGAAGAAGCTCATCAACAAGTTGAAACATTTTTGTAAGCAATCAAAAGGTAGGTTTGAGACCAAGCAAGATTGGAACAGGTAATGAGAGATAATAAAGAAAAGTGGGTTAACAAGAGAGGAAAACCACATGATACAAATGACAAGGAGAACGCAACACCACACAAGAAGTTCAATGAATTTGACGGAGAGGACGTAGGATTCCGACTACGTGGAGTAGAACAAGGGCGATGGCGGTGAAGTCCTTTTCAAAGTGTTGGACCCAGTGGTAAGGATCATCACATAGAGATATTTTCCACAAAAATTAGGTGTGGCAAACCACACTTATCTACGGTGCTAAGGAGGCACGGAGATAGTGCCTTTGTTGGACAAAAGTATTCCTTGTATTTATGTGAATGCTGACAACAGGTGGTAAGCAAATCACCATGCATCTATTATCAAGATGGACAACAATATTTCCGATCAAGTTGTTTCTATATTGATGATTGGACCTCGGATCTAACTATAATATGTCAATAATGAATTGGTGGATAAGTGTGGTTGGAACAACAGCGCATGCAAAGTCTTTGTTTAGTGTGGTTGGCTACATGTACCAAGAAAATAGTTCATCATTAGGTAAGATCTTGCACATTTGAGTTGAATGGTATGTCTCACATCGGTGCATCTAAATGTGCTTTCCATTAGCATCGTACAATATGCCAATGGCATGGATTGGTCAGGACACATTCAAGCATGACTTAGGTGGACTGCTATGAAAAGGAAACTGGGTGCTTGATGACAATGATGGAGAACAAAGAAGACTCTGTGGGTAAGAAGAAGGCGACATCGACTAGAATGGTTACAAATATGCGTACAAAGCACAACCACATGAAAATATGTGTCTTGTTTTCGAGTGCATATTTCCAATGACAAGAGTAAGGATTCAGAGGATATTGAGGTCTTGAACATGTACCTAGTTTTGCAGTAGCGTTTGCGGATGTATTTCCGGCGGATATCTTAAAATTACCGCCTCAAAGGGAAGTGGAATTTTCTATTGAGTTGGTACCAGGAGTAGCACCAACATCAAGGGCACCACACATGATGATCACACTGAGAATTAGTGGAACTAAAGTTGTAGTTGAAAGAAATTCTTGACAAGCACATTAGGCCAAAGTGTGTCACACAATTAGCGCCGTGTGTTGTGTAGAAGAAGGATGGCACTATTAGTGCGTATCGACCACATGCGGTTGAACAAAGTGATGATTAAGAACATGTATTTGTTGCTTAGGAAGTTGACGTATTCGTGCTGACGCGAAGGGGAGCAACAATATTTCATGAGATCAGCTGAGATCAAGATACCATCAAGTACGTGTCATGCAAAGAGGGATGTCTAAAACACTATTTTTCAGGACCGTATGGGAATTATGAGTTTGTTGTGGTAATCCTTTTTGTTTGACTAATGCTCCAAATACTTTCATGTGTTCTATGAATAATGTGTTGCATCCTTATCTCGGATGCAAGCTTTGTGATTATATTCATTGATGACATATTGATATATTCTAAGAACAAGAGGAAGAGCATGCAAAATCTAATAGTAGTGTTGAAGTTTTCTAAGAGGCACTGACGTCGATGCCAAAGCCTGAGTAAACACAACTTATTTCAAACATAGGTTCATTACTTGGGTCATGTTGTCTCCAAAGAAGGAATAATAGTGGATCCCGAGAAAAGATAAAGAGATATAATGGAATGAGAAACTCCTAGGAATGTGGATGATGGTCAGTATCCTTCAAGGGGATAACGGTTATTATAGGAGGTTCATCACGAACTCTCGCAAATGTCCTGTCCTATTAGATCATATGCGGCAGAAAAAGTGAAAGAAATTTGAATGGAAAGAGGAATGTGCAATCTGGTTTTGAGTAGTTGAAGCACTTACAAACGCTCCAGTGCGAAAGATTTGATAAAGGATCCGAAAGAGTTTGTGATATGTACAAAAATGATTTCAAGAGAAGGAATTGGCGGGGGTTTTTGATGTAGGAAGGACGCAGTGTGCTGTGAATCATGAAGCGAATAAGAGCATGCACATAATTATGTGACGCACGATCTTCTTGGGTTGGCAAACGATCATTCACACAATGAACACATGGAGACACTATATTCTTAACAAGAGGTTCATCTTGATGAGATCAAATGGATTGGGATAATTATTTCGAACAACTTGATAGTGAATGCTATGCAAGTTAGGTGGTTGGCTGGCGATCGGTGAGATTTGACTTGAAGATCTGAGTACATTAATGGTAAGGAGAACACTGGTTGCGTTATGCTCTTAGCGAGAAGAGCAGCAAGTAAATCACATAAGAACTATGAGTTCATATGGGAAATATCTACGCATCAAAGTCTTGTAGGCAAGATAACATGACTGACAAGTACCAGTAGCGTAACCACAGATTACTACGGCGGGGTACATGTGAACATGATGTTGACTATCATCTCACGAAATATGGTTTGCTAGATTTAGACAGGATTTATGCGTCGGACAATAACGAGCTCGGAAGCTTATCTTGTGGGAATTTCATGTCAAGACATATTTAAGGTCACTCGGGATACTCGTAAGACATTGAAAAGCGTAGGTGCAAATTCTACTATTGGCCGAATTTGAAGAAAGATGTGGCAAAGTTTGTTGTGATATGTTTGGATTGTCATCGGAGTAAAAATCAAAGTGTAAGCATACGTAGGGTTATTACAACCGATTCTAATTACATGAGGTAAAATGGGAGGCTGCATTTCCATGGGACTTCATTATAGGTTTGGTCGAGGACATCTCAGACACAGCGATTCTATTGTGGTTTGTGGTTGACAAGTCGACAAGCAGCTCAATTCATTCCGGTGACAGTTCTTTCGAGATCTCGGCTAGTGAGGTAGCATAAGTCCACATCGGGGAGATAGTGAGGTTACGATGGTATTCCTAGGAGAAGACTGTGCCGGAGTAGAGATGTTAAGTTCACCCACAAGTAGTTTTGGAAAGAGTTATTTGTAGGTTTGGGAGACATAATTGGTCTTCAAAGTACAACTTTATCATGCTGTGGGTAGATGGACACACAAAGAGTGTCAACATGATTTTGGAGGACATGTTGAGAATGAATGTTATGCATCAACAACGAAAGTGAGAAGATTATATTCCCTTTCGTATTGAGGTTTGCTTACCCGCAATGGGTATTAGGAGTCACTAAGTATGAGTTTGTTTGAGGAACTCTAAGGGTGGAGATTTTAATACTCCTATCCAATTGGAGTGATACATCGAACTATGGTATTGATTGGAGTCGGTATATGTTGGCGAGGAGATGGAATAGGGAAATGCGGCATCAAGAATAATATGAAGGCAAAACAAGATATAAAAAAGTTTTTATGTGGATCAACATACAGTTGGCGAAGGATTTTCGAGGTTGGGGAACAAGTGTACTTTCGCATGAAGCCTGGTAGAAGAACTCCTTGAGGGCGGATCATGTGCAAGATGGCTCCTCGCATTCTGGGCCTACTCAATATTCTTGAGAGGATGAGATCAATAGCCTCATTTGCTTTTTCATTCGCATCCGACAATGAAAGTCGATGAGGATTTCCAAGTGTGTCATTGCTTAATAAGTGTAACGACCCTGGTCAAATTTCATGTAAATAAAGTTAATAAAGAGAAAAATAATAACCATGGTGCTGACACGTATTCCGTGCTAAAATGCTGGGAAAAAACATCCTAGTGTGGGTGTTAATTTATTATGGCTAAGGAAAATTGGCAAAGACAATGGTAAAGGATTTGGCAAAGGAAAAGTGAGCATTTGTTTATGAAAATAATGGAAATTAGGAGAAAAGGAAGGTGAAAGGCTGGCACAGAGTTAGAACCTTTATAAAGGACCACAAAAGGTGAGGGGCTGACTGGTGCAACCTCTGCTCATTGCTAGGTTATTTTCTTGGGCTTCACCCATACACACACATGATCCTCTACTTGCAATTCTTGGTAACTTCACCGCTTGTCCGCACAAACCTCCTCATCTTGAGCAACCTTTCAAAAATTAATTCTTATTTTCTTCACGGTATCTTGCATCCTCTCTCAACACAAGTCGAGGAGCCCTAACAACAACTTGTCCTCTAGACTACTCTGATAGTGGGTGCTGTACACCTATGTCCATATAACACCTCGAATCGCCTCATCTTTGCGGACGCATGATAACTGTTACCGTATGCAAACTTCCGCTCAAATGTAGATACTCTTCCCATTTGGACAGGTTGTTGCGCTCACCAAACATTCTCAACATGTCTTCAAGTGACCGATCACCGGCCTCGTCTCGTCCATCTCGTCTTGATGATTATATGCGAGGTTGAAATTGTAGTTGCGTGCCGAAACCAACAAACAATGTCTTCCAAAATGCGGATGTAAATTTTACATCCCGACCGATATCACCACCTTTCGGTAACCCATGTAGCTGAAAAATTTTCTTTCATAAAAATATCGGCAATTTGCACCGTTTTGTAGGTGGATCGCACTTTGCATGAAATAGGTGAATTACTCAATTTGTCTCACCACCAACATTATTGAATCATTTTTGTCCACTTGGTTTTGGGTAGTCTCAGTGATAAAGTCCAAAGTAATAATTTCTCCCCACTTTCCACTCGGGAATGGGTAAAAGATGCAACAAGCCGGGCCGTGGTGTACTAATGTTCAGTCGAACTCTGTTGGCATTCACATACACCTGAGCCAACTGTCAGCAACTTTCCAACTCATGCTCGGCGAGTAATCTTTCTTAAGGTGGTTATTAACTCATGGCATCCTTGAGGTCGTGGAATATAAGGGCTCTTTATGACTCGCGCTTCAATATAATTTGTTTCTATTTTGTTGTTTTGGATGTTACTTCACAATCTTCTTTCTCGTAAAATTAACTTCCCTCCAACGTCGACGTTCCATATCCCAATTGGATTTCCTTCTCGTTTTGAATGTTTGTTTGCTTCCTACAAAACATATTCTCGGGTCCTCAAGGCCAACTTATTTAATTATCTCAATAAAATCTTCTTTTACTTGGGTAAATGAGATTTCATATAAACATAATGAAGTTTTTTGCTTAAAGCATCTCGCTACTCTGTTCTCCCGCTGCCCCTTCAGCTGTTTGATCTCAAACGAAACTCACTCAAGAAAACACCCAATCGGGCTTTACTCGACATTGAGAGTAGGATGACTAAAATAGTTAGTTAAGATACTTTGGTATGTTTTTAAAAATAAAATTTCTTGCAAGAGACATGACGCCACATTTTTATGCATTAAGCACAAAGTCGCAATCAACAACTTCTAACGTCGTACGCAGAATATTTATGCTTGCTATTTTTGGCTTATGGACCCGTAGGCCAATAACTGTACCATATTGCATTAAAAATTCGCCTACTCCGTCTTTTTAGTGGAATACAGTACAAAATACCATACTTTGGGATCCACCACGTTTCCACATGTACGTAGTAAGCAAATTCTTTAATCTGTCAAACGAGTGCCGAGACCTGAATCGTCCAACAAAGTATTTCCCTTTTCTTCCCAGCAGAGGTGAGAGGAGTAAGCAACTGGAAAAAATCTTCTATGAACCGCTCATATAATATCCGTTGCTAACCCCAAAAGTGATCGGATGTTAGAAAGCATTTTTAGGCTCTCACTTCGCGCTCGGTAAATAGCTTTTTGACTCTCT
Source organism: Pinus albicaulis (assembly GCA_034641835.2). NCBI lineage: Eukaryota > Viridiplantae > Streptophyta > Pinopsida > Pinales > Pinaceae > Pinus > Pinus albicaulis. Next base: position 707,663,809 of record CM076576.1, on the reverse strand, counting down.
CTAGGTTTCGTCAACAATTCCCTCACGGGATACGACATGGCCCAAATATTGAATTCTATCTTTATAAATTTTACATCTTTATTGTATTTGACGTATAACGATGTTCCCCGGTGGCTTTGGAGTACAAGTTTCGAGAATGTTCCACATGATCTTCCATGTTTTTATAATATGTATATTAGAATATCGTCGATAAATACGTAGCACAAATATTTTGAGATACTTATGAAGATGTTGTTCTTGAGACACATGAACGTAGCAGGAGAATTCAGTGAGGCCGAAAGGTAGCACTACCAGCTCACGGTAGCACAATAGCATTGTTCTTAGATGATGTCTTGCATATGTATCTCATCTTTGATGCGGATTTGGTGACATTCCAAATCGTAGGTCTATTTTCTAAAAAATTGTGGCACCTTTACTGATCGAATAGATTATCTATACTGTGATGAAAGATGCTTATTTTTGTAATGTGAGGCTTTTACATCTGTCGATAGTGCTATGCCACACCGCGGTGCTATCCTTCTAAAAAATAACACGGCTCCCCAAGGTGACACACCGAAACAAATGTAACCTGTAGTCCATCGTGCCTCCCGAATGCTGCAATCGTTTAATTCGGTAAGCTCAAGAAGCCACCGTTACCAAGTAGGTATTTTGAAAGCGGGTGCAGCCTGCGGACGTACAATGGTGAACATATATCCCCTCCAGCAAACCGTATATCATTTAAAAACACATCGCCTGGGCCTCTGAATCAAATGTATGTGGCCAGGTAGAAATTTTCTCCTTAGAATTAGAGCATCCTACTTGGCACCATATTTGGCATCCTTTTCCGAATGCATTTGGCCAATTGTGTAGCATGACAAATATTAACTTTAGGGCTTCCCTAATTCTTTGGATTTCATTCCAAATTCCTTCATTTTTAATGTTGGAAATTAATGGTCTTCTCTTTGCGGTACTACTCAGGACCAATGTTGTTCAAGCTAGTCCACAGCCTCTATTAAAACATCATAGGATCTTATGGCAGGAAATTTAAATCAACTTTGATTAGATGTTTTGCTACACATGACTGAAAACATATTCAACCTTAGCGAGGACTCTTCTTTTCTCTCTCGTATTAGCTAGTCTGTACTAGACATGGATTTTTAAAGTTTTATTGTTTTTAATTGGCATGATTTCCAACAACCTTTAGGACTTATATAACTCGAGACTTGCTCTCAGTCAATACCAAAAAGAGACATAGTCTAGTCGAGGATCTTACCACAAAATTTCCACCATAGTGTAGAAATCATACAACAATTATGTATATCATGTATCCACTCCGACTCTAACAATGTACTAAAGCTACAGACGCTTTGGACCGCTTCTACAAATAAATTGCGTGAAATTTAAACACAATTTCCAATCACATGAAGCAAAGGAAAGAGACTCAATCAAACCACAACACAGAGCATTTCCTGAAATATTGCTCGCTCAAAAACCCCACAATATTATACCGTATATTAAACATGTGTACACATGGAAACAGTCACAATACAACTCTCCTCACAAGAGCCTCCGCTTCACTCAACCAATTATCTCTGCTAATCGGCCCCAGACAAAACGCCGACCAACACTTAGCCATTTCTCAACCTCTCAAAGCCAGCCTCGCCTTTGCTTACGGCAATTCCCGATGAATGAAAATCCCTATTGTTTAGGAATTTTTGGCCCTTCCTAAAGCTCGCGCAAGGATCATGGGAAATCCAAATGGGTGTTTGGTTGCATGGGTGCAACCCAATAATCACGGTGAGCGATAGTTAACATTCCTTTCACCTATATCTCACGCCGGGTCTCCACTAGCGACATGCATGGAAACTAATAATAGTACGTCATCGCTGCATGTTAGATCGTCGGCGTGAAATCAGACAATATTTAATTCACTTCGTATCTCTCGATGGTGCAACGGATGACGCTGTTACAACTTCTGCACAAACCGAGCTTTTAACTCACTTAGTCGAGTTAAAGCGGACTTTACGGCAGATGGCATTAACTCATTACACTCAACGTGCACTTTGAACTGCGGTACATCTAGAATTACTTCCGCATGCCCTCACCAGCTACTCCTCAACTTCGAAATTCATGATCTAACTAAGCGTATCACACCGCTAACTATTAGAAGTGATTTTGAGACAAGATTGCATCCATTTGCCTCCATTCTCACCATGGGAAAATTAGAATAGACATGCACCGTGTAGCCCACACCAAAGGTGTGAGTCTCGGCGAAGACCTCGTGGTCCCAACAGCCGTGTAGGTGCTTCTCGGACCTCCTGGTCCCACACTAGTGTAGGTGTCGCCACTTTCTATGTATGCACTCAAACACATGTATCGATTGATATTCCCACCTGAGGGTCCTCTAGCGACACATTTATCTTAGGTAAGCTCTCAGCTACCTCACCCATCGGAGATGCTTCTTGCACATTTGATACTATTCTACGTTTCTCCTCTGTGTGGACAAATTATTAACATAATGGGGGTTCCCTCACAACCCCAACACCGCAACGTGAGTGCTGTGGATGGGTCAAAATCTGCTCTTCTTGCAGGATGTCTCCATTGGTTATGCCCTCATTTGATGTCTTCGCGCTCGTCCCTCTTCCAACTCCCTTTATTACTGGGAAGTTTTTATACGGTGCTCTAGAACTTCCGGCCTTGTTCCTTTAAAACTATGGGATTGTCCTTTCCGATCTATCCACTTTTTCCCTACTTTCTCCTTTTTACTCCATCTATTGACACTAAGCCACGTCGCTTTTCGGATAACTTCATCCATAGTTCCAAGTGTAGTATCAAATTCGATTATTTCCTTTCATAAACGCGGTAGGTCACACTCAGTAATCGCCGCCAACTTGGCCTTTTCCTCCCTAAGCACGAGACATATCACGAAATAACAAGATGAACTTGGTCATAAACTCGTTTATGGACATTTGTCCCAGTCTCAAATCATGAAATATCGAGATTTTTTCATCGTAAAATTGTTCGAGTTAAATATTTACTTTTGAAAACATTTCCGAAACCCCTCCCCAACTCAAATTATGCTCCTCTTATAGCCTTCATTGGTTTCACCTTCTTCCCACCATAGCGTGGCTCTTTTCCTAAAGCTGGATAAAGTGGCCAATCTAGCCTTTGGGTTGTCGTCATATCACAAATTGAAAATATTTATTCATGTCGACGATCCATGCCTCGACAACCTCCTCTCCTTCACCATTAAAAAGTTGGAGTGTTTAATGACTTTCCCTCTGCATTCTCTTTTCTTCTTTTTCGTACTTCCTTTGATCTAAAGCATATCCCGATTCTTCTTCATTAACTAACTCTATCTCCCTTAATTCTTTGTACGCTGCTTTTCGGTGTTGTCTCACCTCTATGTTGATATTATTCTTCGGGTGATCCGTATTTATGGAGAAATGCAACAAAATACGAAATATAACCATAAATAAAAAATGGGCAAAGGAAATAACACTTCATTTTCTATTAATACCAAATAAGCGCAAATATGATTACGTACAAAATGAAAATAAACTAGCTATGCGTTGGTAGCTTATCTCCGAGAAGATATGTAGGCGGCTCTGAGCAGCTACGAACTATGTTACAATGAGGCGCCCGAAGGCCTATTTATTACATTTGAGAAACAACATAAAAACATAAACATCCAAAAAACTACTCGAGGAGATGGACTGCTAGCAATGGGCCGTTTGGGTGAATTGGTACATCAACTTCCCGAGGATGTAACTTTGGCATACGATCTCCGTTTGACGCGCAAAATACCTCGTTAGAAATATCTGGGCGAGGAATACAACTTTTTGAGCAAGAAACATCCGTAGAAGACCCTCATTGCAGCCTTAGTATTCCCATTCATTTAGGGCCTCAAAACGGCTCGGAAGTTCGAGGACATGAAAAAATATGAAAAATAGTAAATCAGCGCGCAATTAAGGAAATTGGAAAAGCGAAAGAAGAAATGGTGGGGTTCCAACTGGATCATCTCTTGCCGATTGTCCCCATTACATCGAGTTCCTCCATGAGATGAGAAAACTTCTGCTAAAACTTCGGTCCTTCGGGTGAGCCACTTGCCTCGGTGAAGGAGTTGGCTCTGCTCGGACAACGCGATATGTCGGGATCCTTTGTTGTTGGGTGTTTCGTGATTCATGTATCCATGATCTCGATCGATGGTGGCTTGTTCCATGCATTCTTGGTTTAACTCTGTTGGTGTGAAAGGTTGTCTCGCCATGTTGGGTGTGCCTAGTAGAGGTGGAAAGTAGGGTCAGAAGGCGGTCCACATCGTACCAGGGTGCGGCACCACGAATGCGAGAATGCGAGCTCGGGCGGCATTGTCCCTCATAGCCTTAGTGATGGCGTATGGCCCATATCGAAGCGGAAAAGTCATTGCGGTGTCCGGTGAGCGCGCCTCCTACCGCCAAATGTAGCCGCACTCCTTTGTCACCACACCCGAAGTCGTGTAACACGCGATGTTGATCATGTCATTGCTTGTGCTTGGTATTGGATTTCTTGAAGATGTCGTGGACCTACATGATGCGTCTGATAAACTACGCTTTCTTTACTAGCTCCCGTACCGACATGTGTGGATTCGAAGCGGCTGTGTGGTCACATGAGGCATGGCAGCAATAGGCACCGATGCGGCCATGGTGCCGGATTAATGGAGTCTTGACTCGATAGTGTAGAGGAACCTCTTTCCGTGGGTGAGGAGAGAAATGTCCTTGTATTCCTCCACGTCTTTTTCCATCCGATGTTGCTGTGTAGGGGAGCCCTATTTGGATGCCGCGTCCACAATCTTCTTCTTGTCTTGCGGGAAAATTGTAAATGAAAACAAATTTCCTGGTTTGGGAAATAATCTTACCACATTACTTTGTAGTACTCAAAGAGACGTGAGGAAGGTGGTACTACCTATGATATCCCATACAACTTGTTCCCAAAGTAACAATAACGAGAACGATGCCCAGACTCACACACAACATGTCGCTTTCGCAAGGATGGTTGACCTGACAAGACATCAAACATGCAAGAGGATCAACACTCGCACAACACCTTCATCTACTGAATGACTCTGATGTTGTATGAGGCGACATTTCGAGTGGACACGGAGATCTCTTCCTTGGTGCGCCCACCCAATGTAGCATGTGTTTCGCCATCGATAGGATCGTAGCTCGCTTCACGACCGTTTGCTGAAAAGAGGTTCTTTTGGATTTCCTCTATCGACAAGGAATTGTAGTGGAGAACCCTTCACCGCTATCCGAATGGTAGAGAGCACCCTTCCAACAAATTCTTAACCACCTTATCTCACAACATCTACATCTATTTGTCCTTCAACACCAGGAATGTCAAAGGATTGAGTGTACCTTTCAGTAGGAGTGGCACTCCTAGAGTGACTCGATCGCGGATGAGCCGCACAGAGTAGCGGCCGTTGAAAGGATTTTCGTGCAAAGTTATCCATCAGCCCGATTTCACTTTGTTTCTCGAGGGCCTCCCGAGCACAATTTGATAGGATCTCCTGCTCCCTCTGTCTTTTCTTTTTTTCCACCATGGGAGGTCGTTGTTTTGCGAGGCTGATCGTGCAAGGGTTCAAATCGGATCAAGCCCTAACTCCTTACGCTCCTCGACCCTCAATGGGGACATGCAAAGAAAGAGAAAGAGTGAGCACCGCTTTGATACCATCGATCCCGGTATATTATGCAGGAACGCAGCATAATACGAGCACAACCATAAATCCAAAGATGTAGTGGAAATAACACGCTCACTTCATTAATATCGAAATAACCGAACTATTATTACAAAGGACATAATGGAAATAAACTAGCTAGAGGCGGCTGCAGACGCCTATCTCACGAGAAGAGATGTGGTGCCCACAGAGCCTACGAATTGTGTTACAATGAGGCTCGAAGGGCCTATTTATTATTAGCAGCCACGGAAAACCCAACATCCAAAAACCAAACCCTAAGAGATGAAGGCGCCAAAACAATTGGCCCCGTTTGGGTAAATTGCACATCAACTTCCCGAGGTACGCTTTTCGCGTACGCGCCTCACGTAACGCGTGGCACACATCGTTAGTAACATCTATTCGAGGAATACAAATTTTGAGCAAGAAAACATCGCTCGAAAGACCCACGTTGCTCACTTTTCCCTAAGAAAATGCTCCTTTTAGGGGCCTCAAAACGACTTCGGGAAGTTCAAGACCCGAAATATTGCTAAAAGTTAGTAAATTGTGCTATAACATAGGAAAGCTGCAAAGTAAAACAAACAATGGTGGGGGTCCAATTGGGAATATGGGGGTGACCAAAACACAGACTTGGATCATTCCTCCCCCTTAGGAAGCCAGTGGTCCCCATCAAGCGTCGAGCCCCTCTGCATGAGATGAGGGAAACCTGCCGAATCCTGGGACCTCGGTGGAGCCACTTCTGTGTTGGTGAAGGAGTTCACCGTTTTGAAAACGCGACACAGGCTTCTGGATCCTTTTTTGTTGGAGTTTTCTTGATCTATGTATCCATGATTTTGATCGCAGCGCTTGTTCCATGTAGTTTGGGTTCAACTCATCTTGGTGTGAGTATTTTCTCACCATGTTGGATGTGTCTAGTAGAGTGTGGTAAAGTTAGGGACTTTGAAGGAAGCCCCCATTGAACACCGGGTGCGGACCAAGTGAAAGGTGGAATACTAAGCCCGAAAGGAGTGTCTACAACCTTTGGTGACGGTGGTATGACCCATATTGGAGCGGAAAATCTTTGCGGTGGGGTCTCAGCGGCAGGCGTCCTTTCTCACAAATGTAGCCACACTCTTGTCACCCACCCAGAAGTTGCGCTGATCATGTCGCCGCTTGTACTAGGCGAGTGGATTTCTCCAAGACGATGTCATGTGAACTGTCGTGTGTTGCGCTCGATAAATTTGGTTTCTTTATCAACCTCGGATCGCCACCGCGCTTCGTCGCGGTGCTGTCCGTGTGGTCGCACTTATAGTGTGGCAGCATCAGCAGACGGTCGCCGCCTGGGGTCAGATCACCCGGAGTTCTTCGGCCGATGCTGTGTAGAGGAACCTGCGTGGGTGAGGATAAAATTCCCTCGCATCCCTCCACATCTTTGTCCATCCGCTGCTTGCATCACTGCGTGAGGTAGCCATGCTTTGGAGGAAATCTTTGCAACCACGAAATCTTCTTCTTTCCCTGGCTGGGCGACCGTAATGAAAACACATTTCCTAGTTTGTGAAATAATATTACTGCATTGTTTTGGCAAAGGCTATCAAAGAGACAACGAAAGGTGGCACTACCCTGGGTATCCTCGTACAACTTATTTCCTAAAGTAACAATAACGAACGAGGCCTCAGACTCATACACAACATGTCGCTTTCCACGAAGTATGGTTGACCCAATAATACATCAGTACACGTCAAGAGGAGAAACATCACATAATACCTCGCTTTGTGGACGATTTATGTTGTATGGAAGGCGGCATACCGCTGTCGTTGGTCGCGAATATCTCTTTCCTTGGTGAAGCCACCCAATGGTGCACGGCGCGGTGCCTCTGTGGTCGACAGCCCCGAGTTGCTTCGCGAACTCCTATTAGGTACGGGTTCTTTTGGATTTCGCTATCGACAAGGAATTGCGGTGGAGAACCCTTTCACCCACATATGAATGGAAGAGGCACTTCTCCTCGTAGATGTTTGGGCTCCTCCCTACGGATCTCGGTAGTGTCAGGTCGTGGCACTCTGGGTTCCGAATCAATGATTTCTTCCTTTTTACATTTTCATTGCTGCCCATTTTTTACTCGGGACTAGAACATGTGCATCCGATTCGGACACTCGTACAGGACCGGCCATCGTCGATTGATTTGGTCGCACTCACTTGTGTTGTTGTGAGTGGGGTTGTTATAGAAAGTCCACACCATTTCCTCGTGTTCTTCTTTGGCTTTGTGGTGTTGTTTTGAGATCGCCCGCCCGCTGGCTTTTGCGCCTTGTTCTGCGATTTGGGCACCTTTCCCTGGATTCGGACGCCCTGTGGATCCAAAGTCTCGCTTCTTCGCTTAAATTTCTCCGCTCGATCTCGGTGGCATACAGACATGTCGGGGCTAGCGAGGTACTCGGAGGAAATTCATATCCTCCTGAATGTATATGTGCAAACAAGCCGTGGTACTTGAGTAGAACAAAATGTTTCTTCGAATCTTTAATACCCAAACTCTGTGCGTGAGGGCACTGGAACATACGTTAGCTCATGCTAATATCTTGATCCTTTCGTTGCCGCGAGTCGTGGTCCATCGGATGTACTTGTCTCCTTGGGCGTGTGCTCCCTCTCGTTATGGCAAATATTTTTCCTCAATTTCATCTCGGCAACGAGACAAGCAGGTGTGGGCGAGAACGGAGCAGAGGGTTCCCTCCTCGTCCTTTTTCTCGCGGTAGGTTTTCCCACTAGTCTTTGACACGCAACCTTGAGGAGTGCAAAACTAATCTTATCTCAGCTGGAGAAATCATGGACCGAGACATACCCTTTCAGAAAATTCAAATCCATCTCATCTGCAACGTTCCAGACCATCCGGCCTTCAAACACAAGAATGTCGAAGTTGACTTGTACCCTGAAAGGAGTGGCATCCCCCAGAGTGGGCTGGCGGATGTAGATGCATCGTCGGTGGGCGAGCCGTTGAAGGATGCGAGCAAAAGTTATCCATCATCGCGTTCCTTTGTTTCCTCGCCTCCGCGAGAAATAATTTGATACGGATCTCTCGATCCCTATTCTTTCTTTTCTTCCCCCATGGGAGGTTGTCGGTGTTTGCCGTGCCGATCTTGCAAGGGTTCAACCGAGATCGAACCCTAACTCCTTATACACTTTGACCTCGTTGCGACATGCACATAGAAAAAGAAGACCGTATCTGATGCCACCAATCCAGATATGTACGGGAACACAACACTTGCACGAATACATCCATAAACACAAATATGCAAAGCGGAAACCTCACTTCATTTCATTAACATCGTGCTGAATCGGAGACATGATTCACAGGACATAATGGAAAACAAACTAGCTAGGGTGTTGGTAGCTTATCTCTCCGTAGAAGACATGGTGATGTTTACAAAACATCTCATGTGTGTTCACAAATGAGGTCTACAAAGACCTATTTATTATTGAGAAACAATGGAAAACCCTAAACATCCAAAATCCCAACCATAGGAGATGAAGTGCGCAAAAGAGTGGAGGCACCGTTTTGGGCAAAATTGGCACATCAACTTCCCGAGGACATAACTTTGGTATACGATCTCCATTTGACACGCACGATCACCTTGTTAGAAATATATATCCAAGGAATACAATCTTTGAGTGAGCACCATTTGTCAAAGACCCATGTTGTCTCTTGTTTTCCTGCAAAATTTGCGTATACGGCCTCAAAACGGCTCCAAAAGTTTCAAGACCCAAAAAAATGCTAAAAAATACTAAACCGTGTTGCAATTAAGGAAATCGAAAAACTCGAAAAAATAATGGTGGGGGTCCAACTGGAATAGGGTCGGGTGGCCACTAACATCCACCCCGAATCATTGGGTCCGTAATGCTGGGCTAGGACTCGCCGGCTACGATGATTCGTTTATCCGACAAAATCTTTAAAATTTTCTCTTACTCCACTGCATTATGTCTGCTCATCGTCGATCTAAAGCTCTTTACATCCTAGTTTGTGGTGCATGGACGTGCTTTGAGAGTAGTACGTTGGTCCCGATTTTGAAGTTTCTACACCCAGTCGAATCCATACTTTAGGGGTCACCTCCGGATTTTCAACGAGTGTCCCCTACTCTTATGGATTGTGATGACTTCCCCTTCCTCATCTTAAAATGTCATTATTCTTTTCTTTCACTTCCGTGCACAACAATACACACAATGTTACTACTTTTTCTCCCCCGTTAGGCCACCGTGTTGGAAAAGCGCGGGTTACGATTGCCATTTACAACACTCTACCCTACAAATTTCTAAATGTTATCCAACATTAAACGTAAATCCATAACACAATATTGATTTATTACATAACAATATTACATTGTAAAAAGTATACATATATTTAATGCATCATAGCATCCTACAACACATAATATCATATCAAAATGATGGGTTTATCGATCATCTAAATTGTCAAAAAATCTTATCCACACACATGTTTGATTTACCGGGTAGGGAATTTGTTGTGATTAGCACTTATTTTGCCTTTGGCATTCATGGCACGTACATGATAGAGCTATTATATGGTTGGCGGCACTCGGACGATAGGGTGATGCAAGACTATGGGTTATGTTGATTTTTAATAGCAAAATACCCCTTCCTTACGAAGCAAGGGTTCTCGATTCCATGAGATCTCCTCGTTGCATGTAACTCTCCTCAAAAGAGCTCCTCATAATAGCAACCTAGACTTGCTGATTCAAATTATACACCAGTAAATTTTCCAATGCATATTTGTCAACCCAAGGTAGGTAAGCTCGTGAGATACTTGGTGCAAAATACATGTAGGTCGTGATTACTAGAAAGTGTTCATAAATTAATCATTCACACGTGTACACTGAAACTCATCGCTTATTTCTTGTATCAATACTTTAGCGAGCAAGGCTATAGGTGGAACATAACATCCCTTCATGTACTTCTCGACGCTGGTCACGATATTGACCATGGAAAAGATAAAGGATCAAATTACAACAATTTGGAAATCAATTTAGACAATAACAAATCTAAGCTCTGATCCAAAATGGGATTAACACATTAACATCGGAAATTCAACTCATCTAATCAATTAACATTATGCTGCTAGAACTTAATAAAGAACGCATTAATTTGCCGTAAAGGAAATTATTGCTGCATAAAAATAAATTAAACACACACACACACAGCACATATGACTCGTTGTGAGCGAACGAGGGCCCTCCCTCCCTCAGCAACCCCTCAAAACTTGAAGAGGTTGATCAGAGCAAAAATGGACGTGAGACACAAGATTTATATTACATGGAACATATAGCCAAGTACAATATGATATATTATTTACCGCGTGTAAATCCCAACCCAACAACCCCTTTATAATGTGAGATAGCACTCTTTTATACAATCTCTAAAGCCCATATTTGGATTGAATGACTAATATAATATATCATCCAACAATACGGTATGAGGCTATCGAGACTTTAGCTTCTGTTAAGTCTCATCCATGACTAAAAGCATGGATTAGATGATTTATGTTACATGTGCGTGTTTCTCGCAGGAAATACGGTTTTCGAGAAAATGCTAAAGCTGAGTTGTTCCAAACAAAGAGGTTCGAAGTAGAAAATGGAATAGTATCCATGTGGAACCAATTCCTCTACAATAAACCCATGTCTTCATCTGAATCTCGAAATAATGGAGAATACAATCAGCGCGATGTTCTTTCGCGGAAATCTGGCCTAACTTTGCGAAATTTCAGTGCCTGCTTCAAGAAATTCACGACTACGGTCGCGGGGACATCTCTAGAACAGCGCACGCGAAATCACAAGCTACGAAGTACTGCACATCGTACCAGAAATGTGGGCCGTGCTGGGCCTGTCTTTCGAGATTTTTGTGAGACTACTCGAAATTAAAAAATAACTGCACACAGAGTTCTAAATCACCGAAAGCTAGTAATTACGGTAATGGATACAGACAGATCGAAAGAATACATTAAGTCTCAAGGAAAAATGACTTTACTTATTATGGTAATTTAACATACCTTGGGCTTATAGAACCCATTTAACCAAAACAAGACAATATGGTCAAACTAAGCACAATTAAGTGGGAAGGAGTTCCAAAACATAGAGAAGTAAGGCTTGGGAAGGGTGTGAAAAAATGGGTAAAACGGAGACTTACATCTCCACATGCAAGAAAAACATATGCGTCCTTCGAAAACGGAAACACTCGCCATTCACTCCGGGTCGTAGGCCTCTTTGCGACCGGATGATCCAACTGATCCCGAGCGCGAGTCTCCACCGACCCTGACCCTGCATATTTCATTCTTCCTCTCTCGCGATGGTCTATCCGAGCTTCGCTTTCTTTTTCATAATGCGGGCTGCCTTTCTCATGCCACTCCTCATGTTCTTTCTCGCATCCACCGAGGCTATTCTCCTTCAAAGGCCACGTTTTCCTTCTTTAAGGCCTCGCTCCCAAAGTTGTGAGTTATTTAATGGTATCTTCCATCTCCAAGTGAGACCGATTCCTCACACCGAGCGTCTTCCCCCTCGTGATGCCCACGAAGATTAGGCACACTAAGGTCCCATCGACCTTGATTCCTCTTGCTAGTCTCACGTTTGCTTTCACCGTCGAAAGGCCTGGAAAGACATGGCTGTCTTTGTCGATGAATGTGGTCGGTTCACCTTCTTCTTTCCCTTGGCTGCGCCATGGGATTTTCCTTTCTTCTCATCGGACTTTTTTGGTGGTGTTCCCCTTTTATGCTATCCTTCATAGCGAGGTTGGTAACGGCTCTCGTAACTCTTTTGGTCGGGGTAGGTGGCCCTTCTGTGGGAACCCTTTACAATGGTTTCCCCGATCACCATTACTTCTTCGTCCCTCGTCATCCTCTTCTGGTGGCCGCAGTAGTGCGCCGGCTTCAACACGGGGCTTCTCTTATGCTTGTTGCTCCTCGAGCGTTGGGGAGCCAAAATATCCATCTTTCGCGAGAATGGTTCTCGGTCGAAGGATTCCCCATGTCTTTTTATTTTTCTACGGGACCTCGCCCATCAAGATAATTTTCCACCGGCCCATGGTGGTAGAGGTTTTCCTCTATGTGGGCAACCCTTTCTTTCGCGGTAGGGACATTTTGGCTAAAGAAATATTCAAGTAATATGGAAAATTCGGTGCTAATCCTGACGCAGGAGTCGCATATGAAGAAATGCGAGGGAGCCATAGCGACCTTCGCAAGTGATATAATTCTTCGGAAGAAAAGCGAGATGACGGTACTTGCTCCTCAAAACTCTTACGAAATCCCTTTTCCCCGATTAGGGTTCGGATGATCTTTAGAAGGAAAGACACACACGTATCCTTATTGAAGCATTAGTTTTTGAACCATCGCTCGTCTTTGTGAAATTCAACATGCTCTATGCAATTCCTACGGTAGCCAAAATTGAACATTTTTTGACTGTGCTTTGTCACCATTTAGGTTCAATGTGAGCGACTTAGTTACTTTGGATTTGTGGCCATCAAACTTCGAAACTTAACGGTAGCCATCCGCTTTTCTATCCTTGCCTTGCTTCGAGGTCGACTTCCGGCAACGTGAGGCTTTGTGGTTAAAATCGTAGAGGGGTTGTGGTTTGGATATGGTGAAGGAGGAATGGAAGGAGTGGATGAGGAAGGAAGGGATAAAGTGAAATATGTCTCACAAGAATGCGGGCGGAAAAGAATAATGCACACAAGTTACAAAATGTGGGCGAGACCTTGACAATAGATTTCTTGACAAAGAGAGAGGTTAAATGGAAAGATGTAAGGCATGGTGTTTTCGAGTGGCGGTCGTGGTCATGATGATCATGATGATCCAACTTATGCAAAGATAGGCATCGGAAATACAACCATCGTAATGTTAAGGAAATGATGACGGGTTGTGGGATTTACGCCATGATGACTTTCAACCAAATTTTTCACAAGGGTTACCATAACCTAAGTCGCCAGAAAATTATTTAAAATTAAAGTGTTATTATACCTTACACTCAAGCATCTTATCACCGGTACATGCCTTACCAAACTTACCTAACGAGGTCAGGTCCTTGATAGAAGTTAACATCCTTGCAATAGTGACCAGCAACATTACATCGGATATTTGATCACACTGATTCTGGCTTCAATCCATAATGATTGTTAGTACTATATCAAATAATAATTAAAAATAATGTTACGTCTTTACTTTTTTGTCTTTACGGAACCCAGGCATTGCGCGAGGAAATGGACATGTGTCTGACAAACCTTTTGCGAGGAATTGAGACGTATCTGCGGGGAAATGGCTGCATCTGTGGGGCATATGTAGGAAGTGAGACTATACATGAGAAATGAAAGCTGCGTCTGTCAAACCTTGCGGGAATTGAGGCCATGTCCCTAAAAATAAAACCGTGTTTTTCGAACCTTCTGTGGGAATTGAGACCGTGTACGTAGGAAGTAAACTATGTACGGTAGACATACCAACGGGGAATTGAGGCTGTGTCTACAAGAAATGAGGATGCATACATTTGAACCTTCTACGAAAATTGAGACCGATCTTCCCACGTATATGTACGGTCCATTTCACATGAATGAATGTGTTGATGTCTAATGTGCAATCATCTGTTGGATTACCGACCATTGATGGAAACTTTTAACCAATGTGAGGCCCCATCACCATTAATGAGAGTGAGGGACAAGGTACCATGATGCATCTATCGGTGTGAATTTGTAGACTCTTGTCGAAATCCCATGTGGGATCTGGTAGTAAAGAGCCATAATGTTTCTCCATCACTGAATGAATGCTTGTCATTAAGGCATACGGGCTTCAAGGCATCACAAGGCTCTAATTACGCACCTAGATAAGTTGCGTGTCGATGAGCCAATATTTTTTTTTTCAGAAGGAGAGACTTGAAATCCCATCGGTTCAACACGAGAAATCCATAGATTAGTTGAAAGATTTTTTTATTAATAGGATCCAAAAGGAGATATTGACTTGTGTTTTTAACAAGCCCGGTGGCGATCCCATGCTCGCCAGAATTTCAATTTTAGGGAGATGCAAAAAATCAGAAAAGAAGAATCCGGGAAATTTCCTTTTCCGTAATTAGTCCTTTGGACACGGAAAAAGGAATAAACCTATACCTAATAGACATTCCTCTCATGGTTTAATGAGTGTGGATTTAAACAATTATGTATTTCTGGATTCTCTTGATGTAACAATTATATGCCATTGTTAAATAAAGAATCACTTCTACAAAAATCTTGTGAAATTTAAAAAACCACGATCACCAATTGCAATATCAAGAAGAAAGATCATTCACACATAACACGGATGTTTCTTGGAAAGCATAAAGCTAAAAACCCTACTATCGTATATTATGTATATATCATGGATGTGAAACAATCTCATACAAAACTCTAATCCAATAACTCTCGGTACAATATACAATTTGTCTCCACCTTTGTCATACAAATATTGGAAAATTCATGTTCCAATTTACTACCTCCGGACTTAGCTTTGCCTCCTTTGCGCAACCCTAGTGGATAGAAATCCTTGAATGAATCAATCTTTTGCTTGCCTTCGGTGTGAAATCCTCATGGGCACATCCATTGTGTGTGTGGTTGCATGGTACACCCACTAATGTCACAATTGATAGTCAAACTATCCCTTTCACCTACATCTCAAGCTGAGTCTCCCGCATATACGACATGCATGTAGTTAAAAGTAGTAAACCTTCGGTTTTTCATGTGAGACCAACGATTGAATTAATTAATAATTAATTCAGCGATCTCTCAGCAGTGTATCTTGGGTTACAAGTAGCACAAGCTTGAGTTTAACTCATAGGTAAGGTTAAACTACTTTACAACTCACATAACTACACATCCTTTCTGTTACAACTTTGAATCACTCGATTACAACTAAGTCCACTTGCATGTCCCACCAACCAACCTTTGAACTCGAATTTCCTATAGCTAACTAATTTTCCACTTGATTAACTATTTCCAAGTGCTCCTTTGAGAATAGATTATTGTTTGTTGTCCAACTATTATTAAGGAATAATAATAGTCGACATGCATCTATAATTAGACATGCGATCTATAAATAGAACTACTTTATACATCTATAAATAGAACATCATCTATAAATAGAATTTTCTCAGCCATACATAAATAGACATCATCTATAAATATAGAATTTTCTCCCATGCATACATAAATAGACCTCCACCTAAAAATAGCACGAGGCTCCATCTAGAGCTACATCTCAAGACTCCCTCTCAACGAAAGGGATTATCCTTCCACCCCGATCCACTGTCTCCTATGGTATTCGAATTTGCTCCTAGTGACGCCTTCGTTAAAATATCTACATCTTTGATCTTCCGGGAATGTAATGAAACAACATGATCTTGCTACACACAATCTACGATATGATGATACGAGATATCTATATGCTTAGATCTATCATGAAACACGGATGTCACGTCGGTGCAATGCAACTGCGATTATCACAATGAATCAACGTCGGATCTAAATGAGAGCCAAACAAACCAACCGAATCTTTCTCATCCCCAGATAGCCTTACATGCGGCCTAACTCGCTTCCATGTATTCGAAAGCACGCGGGCGAGTGCCACGATACAGCTACCAACATGCCAAGAAACATCGCCAGATCGATACTAAAGATCCCCCGATGTGCTCTTCTGTTCGTTAGAGTGCACCGCGCAGTACGCATCAGGTAAAGCCATGAAACTTCACCTCATCCGTCACATGCAGCCTGCATAAACCCTACTACGAGATGTGCCCCCTCGGGGTATCTCGGGCAGCAACGCCGCCTTCAGAGCTTGGTAGGCTTAACCATCACTTGACTTAACATTTGGTTAACCGCATAGAAAATGTCGGTCTAAGTGTTCACTAGATACATTAGCTGATCATAACTGATAAGGTAGACAATAGCATCAATACCTCTCCGGATGTGGCATCCTCTTTTCTCTAGTTTCTTGGAAGAGGGGTATATCCATGGGTTTGTAGCCCTCCATGTGAAACTTACCTAGTATCTCCCTTGCATACTTGCCTTAAGACACAAAAATTTCACCATCTCGTGCCATATTTCCAATCCAAGGAAATAATGAAGGAGGCCCATATCCTTCATCTCGATCTCCTTTGCAAGGTCCTCCTTGCATGAGTGTATCGGATGCTCTACATCACCGATCGGTATTAAATAATTAACATAAAGAAAAATGATTAAAAGTTTACCCTCCACAACAGAACGGGTATAGGTTTGCATCTGCCTCACTTTTGGTGAAGCAAAGTACGGTGAAATAGGCGCTCTGTCAAGGTGTACCAAGCACGGGGGTGCTTTCTTTAGCCCATACAACGCTCTTTTGGGTCGGCACACAACCAAACACGAAGATCTCAAATCCTTCGGGATGGTCTATGTACACCTCTTTCTCAATTATCCCATTCGAAGCAGGTCTTCACATCCATCGATGAATGCGCCAACCCATCTATGCGAGAGAGCAAGGATGGTTCTTATGGAAGAATACCTTGCGGCGGGTGCAAAGTTTTCTTCTGTCAATCCCTCGATCTGTGAAGCCCGAACCCTGATACGGCCTTGTATTTCTCAACACTCCCATCAACAACTTGGTTACCTTGTAGATCATTTGAACCGCCGGTTATCGACCGACCTTGAACAATTTCCAAAGCACGGTTTTTGACAATAGAGCATACTCCTCCACCATTGTATCTACCCATGTGGGCTCTGCACTTCTTCTGAAGGAAGATGGCTCGATCATAATACATTTTTTTTTTTACTCATGAGAGCCATGTATCTTAGTAAATCGTTCGGTATTTGTCTTTGTACGTCTTTGTGGTAAGGCTCCTACATTATGCACAACATTAAGTCTCGACCCTATCGAGCGTACGTAGTACACCTTCACTGATGCAATGTTTGGATGCATGGTGGACTCCTCACTCTCCATGAACCTCCTCCTGTGGCTGATCCACATCCTGAGAGACTCATCTTTGGGAACCAACGGTTCCTTTTCCGCATACGAGTCTAGCTCCCTCTCCAACGGCAATCGCATGAATTTCCCCTCTGTCGAATTTTATATCCCATCACATAACAATCATCTTACTATTAGGAAAATACGGATGATAATTATAGGGTGTTTCTATGTACCCCAAAAATACCCCAACTTCGATGCGTCGGCTCGACTTCTTCTTGGCATTCTTGGTCACATGCATAAGCAGAGATGAGCCAAAAATCTTCGTGTGAAACATCCGGTTTCTTACTAGTGAAAGCTTCTTCGGGTCTACTCATGTCAAGTACTCTATGAGGACAACGAGTTTTCACATAAGCAAGTAGTGTTGCATGCTTCCGCCACAAATACATTGGTAGGCCTTGATCATGCAACATCGCTCGTCTTTGCACCCACGATCATTTTGTTCTTCCTCTCGCGACCCATTTTGCTGTGGGTTATGAGGCGTTATGAGTTCTCTTCGGAATTCCTTCTTTGCTGGCAAGAAGCCTTTGAATTCATTAGAGATGTAACCTCCACCATTATTGCTCGTTAAAGCCTTCACTTGATTACTCGACTCTTTCTCCACCAATGCCTTGAACTACAAAACTTTGAGAATTTTTGATCCTTCTTACGCATGAAGAAGATCCAACATTACGAGAAAAGTCATCAACAAAAATAACATAATACTTATGTTTGCTGTTGAATCAGCGAAATGGTCCACATGTACGTGTGAACTCTCTCCCGAGGATCCTTCAAACACGGTTCTCATTTTTCATGAAAGGTGGACTTTACTTTTCCCCATGGTGCAACCCTTGTACTGATCTAGCGGGCAAGTGTTCCCATTGGAGGTCCAATAGATATTTGTTGCATGACTTTCGAGGCTCCGCAGTGAAGATGGCCCAATCGCTGTGCCTGGTCGCCTCATCTGGCTCGCCACTTTTCCACCTTGCCCATCATGGCATCGCAACCATCTACCTCCGGATTGTAGAGATTCTTAACTCAAATCCCTATCCTCTTGGATTGACCTATTGTTTTATGTTACGGAAAACTTTTATCAACGAAAACAACGTCTGTCTCTGCCCTCAGAGTGACTAAGACCAGGATTTTTTCTTCGACTTGGAACATGCATAAAATTTTTCAATTGAAATGGTTTACTTGAATCCCTGCGAAGGTAATGGTACAACGCCGATCGCCTTTGTATCGTCCAGAGTACCGCCCATCTCTATGTGTGCATTTGGAGATCTTTCTCCTCCAAGTCAGCCAGAAATCTCCTTGTCTCTGCCCATGTGGAAGGAGGCTTTCACTATCAAAATACCACCGATCCCAATACACTTGACACCATGCATGCGATCAAGGAGAAGTCAAGCTCAAATTATGAGGCAATGGCCTCACCGATTTAACTCAAGCAACCTTCTTGTTCTTCTTCTTTTGCGGACGATTAATGTGAAGATGCCCTTGTTTGTGACGATCTTCCTTGGACAAATCCAACTTCTTGCCTTTAGACTCGGATTTGAATGGAATTTATTCCCCTTCCTTTCCTTGCAGCAGGAGGCAAAGCACGATCCCTCTTAATTATCATGCTTTGATTAAGAGCCATCTTTGGTGTTTCACTTGAGCTCCTCTCGCACTAGATACGACCACGATCATTCCCAATACGCGATTTCCCGTCGTTGATAGGAGTCTTCATAACTATGCCAACTCTTAGGAAGTACCCGAAGGCGAAAGCTCACCGTCACCATCAACAACAGTTATTCCCACACTCCCGAGTTCATCTCGACATTGGAAAAACTTAGTGAGACCTTTGGAATGTTGTCGCCCTTTTCCATCTTGATCTTCACGAGTTTATCTTTGAGCGCCAATTTCCTATGGTCGGCGCTACTTTCGGAAAAAGATTCATCGAGCCTTCCACATAGCATATGGTGTGGCTTTCCATGAAGTCTTGAGACAATGTGGTCTATTACACCTTCCATGATCCTCCTCACCTTTGCCACTTTCTTTTCCGGGCATCAAGTAATGCAACATCGTCGAAGTGGAGCTTGGGAACATCATTTTCGATGAATTTCTTCAAGCCATTATCTTCAAGCAACTGCCCTCAATCCTATCCTTCCCGAAATGTAGTTTGATGTTGCCCTTGAGTGCATACTCTGGCATGACCATTGAAATCCCATTTCGAGGTTTACTCAATTGTAGCACCAAGAAAATCTTTACGCGATTCAAATTCTTTCCACCAACAAACTCAACTCCTACTTCAAAATCGCAATCTTCTATGCTGCGATACCATGTAGGAATTTTAATACAAATTATGTATTGCACGGATTATGCATAATCTAACAATTATATGCCACTTTTAAATATGAGAATCGCTTCTACGAAAATCTTGCGAGTTTTAAAATACGATCGCCAATTGCAATATCAAGAAGACGGATCAATCACACATAACATAGATGTTTTTACCAAGAAAGCTCTCATATATTATGTATATATCATGGATCATGAAACAATATCATACAAAATCTAATCCAAGAGCTCTCGGTACAATATATAATCGTCTCACAACTGTCATACAAAAATTGGCAAATTCATGTGCCAATTTAACACTTTCGAGACAACACCTCTGCTTCGCAATCCCGGTGATAGCAATCCCACGAATGAATGGAAATCTGCTTTCCTTGACTATGAAAACCTCATGGGCATGTCCAATGCGTGTGTGGTTGCATGAGTGCACCACTAATGTCTCGCTGATAGTCACTTCATCCCTTTAACCTACATCTCAAGCGGGTCTCCACTTTGGATCGACATGCATGTGGTTAACAATAAGTAAATCTTCGGTTGCATGTGAGACCAACGGTGTGAATTAGTGTAATTAATTCATTGATCTCATTGATGTATCTTCAGTTACAACTAGCACAAGCTGAGTTTAACTCATGTTTGAATTAAACTACTTTACATCCTCAGAACTACACATCCAACTGCATTGCAACTTCGAATCACTCGGTTACAACTAAGTCCATTTGCATGTCACAATTTTGAACGTTTTCCTATAGCTAAGCGATTTTCCCTTCGGTTAACTATTTCCAAGTGTCATTGAGAATATATTGTTATTTATTGTCCAACTATTATTAAGGGATAATAATAGTCGACATGCATCAATAAATATATGGGCGATACATAAATAGAACTCACATACATCTATAAATATAACATCATATATAAATAGAATTTGATCAACCATATATAAATAGACATCATCTATATAGATATAATTTTCTCATACATCTATAAATAGACCTCCACCTAAAAATAGCACGAGCCTCCATCCTAGTGTAGGTGCATAATTTTCACTATGATCTTCTACGTTGAATCTCAACAATGAGCACGAGTGGAACGAGTAAGCTCATTGTATCGGCGAAATTCAGAGAGAGATAGTGGAAGGAATGATCCCTTCCCTTACCATTTCTAGGTCTTTCTTCAACTTCATAAAATTTCTTCCCACAAATTCCTCCTTTGATTGGAGTTTTTGATATACCTTGAGTACATGCCCATTCAACAAGAAAGGTAACATTCCCATCATCAGTAATTTTAAGTTAGACATATCCATTGTCAAAATATTTCTCTTTCTCATAGGGGCTTTAGCCAACGTGTGATTGAATTTCCTTTAAAGTTCTTAAATTTTGAATCATACAACAATGCAGTCTCCCTCTTTGAATTGCTTCTTTTTGATGTATATGTCCATGCCAATTAGCCCTTTTTCTGGATCAAGTTAATGTGCTGAAATCATATTGTATAATCTCATCCGGCTCATTGGTACAAGGTTCTGTTGTTGTGCTTCATCGAGTCTATACCCAAATTTTACCATCTTGAAAGTTTTGACTTTTAAAATTTAATAGGAAGAAAAACTTATTTTCATACACTAATTCATATGGAGAAAAGCAGGTGGTACCCCTCCATGTAATCTAAGCCTGATACCTCGAGGAGTTGGTTAGAGCAATCCTTTTTGTGTAGTGCCTTGTTTTAGTAAGGATTGTCTCCAACACCTTATTGATTGATTCCACTTGCCCATTGGTCTATGGATGATAAGGGGTGGACTTTCGGTGGTAATCTGATATTTTTGCACAATTCCCTACATAATATTAGACACAAAATAAGCACCTTGATCGGTAACTGTTCTCCTGGGTACTCCCGATATCACGAAAATGTCGGAGAAAAAGGTCTCTCTTTGCTTTTTCCATTGCTCTGAGTAGTGCTTTTACCTCACAGTCCACTTTGTAACATAATTAGTACAAAGCAAGATATCCTTCTTATCTTTGGATGTAGGATTGATGGGACCTAAAAAATAAAGGCCCACCTTTGAAAGGTTACATGAGAACTTGTGTTTAACGAGGCATGCAAATGCAGTTGCACGAACCACCCCATTCTTTGGTAGTTATCACATTTCCGAACATATTCCTTTGCATCTTTAAAAAGACTAGGCCAATAATAACCTATGCAAAGGATCTTATAAAGCTAATCATATACACAAAGTGTCCTCCCTGAGTTCATCTATAGCGAGGCTCTCAAGGTGTCATTACTCTCTAATAAACACACCTACAAATAATCAAATAAGGTCTCTTTTGAAAAAGAGATCCCCCCTAATCCAAGAGTAATCATCACTTTTTCTAATAATTCTCCTTTCTCACATTTAGATGAAAAGTAAGGTGGAAACTTCCACGTAGCAAGATAATTAGCCATGTACAGAGCCGGAGTTATAACGAGAGATGGCTAACAAATTTTCATCAAAGTTATCATTAACTGAAACATCCTCACCTTCGTTGAGCCCTGGACGAAAATTGGCTACTTTGATTTTCTTTTCTTGGCCTATCCAATACCGTGATGTCAAATTCCCGCAACAGCAACAACCACCTAGTAATTATTCGATTAATGATTGGTTTATTCATGAGATAACGAATAATAGAATGATCCGCGTGTACAAAAACTTCATAACTTTTGTGATGTAGTGTCTAAAATTTTTAATATATCATAAATCACTGAAATTCTTTTTTAGTTACCGTGTAATTCAGTTCACGCAAGAGTTAAATTTTTACTAATAAAATAAATATCATGGGTTATGATTATCACTTTTGACCCAATACCGCTCCTATGGATGAATCGAGAGGCATCAATGGAGATATGGAAGGGCAAAGTCCAATACGAACCTCTCAAGATAGGTGTTGAAGAAAGATTTTCCTTGAGTTTATCAAATACATCTTGACACTCATCATTCCAATGAAATTCGGGTTAACTTTAGTCGATAATTTAAACAATGGAGAGGCTACCTTTGTAAAAATTTTCAACAAACCTTGTATGTGTGCTTTGCATGTCCAAGAAAACTTCGCACTCCCTTTTGATTGATTGGTGGGGGCAACTTTACAATAACTTCAATTTTTCCCGAATCAGCACCAATTCTTGCTTAGCGAGAAACATGATGACCCAAAATACCTTGAGTCATAATCATAAAAGCAGTTTTCATTACTTAATGAAAGATTAGTTCCTCTACATCTATGCAATTTTTTTCGAGTTATGTAAACTTCTCATCAAAAGTATCACCCATAGCGTAAAATCATCCATATAAACTTCTATGCAATCATGCGAAGATCGAAGAAAAATACCAAGGATTGCCGTGAAATATGGCAAGTGCGTTGCATAGACCAAATGGTAATACTTTATATGCATAGGTACCGGACATGTAAATGTTGTCTTCTCACAGTCTATGGAGCTATCCTAATGCGATTGTATCTGTTATGAACCCATCTAAGAAGAGAAAATTACTTTTTCCCTACTAGAGTCAAATTACTTGGTCTATGAACGGTAAAGGGAAATGTTATTTTAATGTAGCTTTGTTTAATTCCACTGTAATCTACACAAACTCGCCATTTACCATTATTTTTGGGAACAATAACCAGCAGGGGGACACCCACGCTGTCTGAGAAAAGATAAATGAACCCTACATTTAATAATTTTTGCAATTCATTTCTTACAATTTCCCTTAAAGCGAGGTTCATTCTCCTTTATGGATGTCTTACGGGTCACAACACTTTCTTGTATAAATATGATGAATGCATGTGTTTGGGTGAATGCCCCTCATATCGGTATATTCCCATGCAAATGTATACGAAAAAGTTTTTCGTGTTTGAATTAATTTTTTTCTTGTTCGAGAGACAAGAAAAATTAATAATTTCAAAAGGTTTTTTCGGGGGGAAAATTTCCACTACCTCACTCCCCCCCATCCCGGACATTGAATATGTAAGAATTCGAGATAAGAGGGCTGAATGTAATTTGTTATGCTATGCTCATAAAAATATTGCTATCTGAGAAATGATATATAGTTATGACTAGGTATTTATTTAAATGTCGTGGAGAAAATGAGGATTAGAAATACAACAATTCCTGATTTTCCTTAAATTTTTCTTAAGACTGCGTGACTTGGGCTATTTTTAAAATTGGTGCGTGCATTCGAATCATCTTTGTTCTTCTTCAACCCAATGTGTGTTTTTGGATCTCGAGGGGTTTAGCGGGGGGATATAAATTGATGTGCTTTGTTTGACCCGTGGGTGATGGTCATGTTTCCAAATCTACACCCTATGTAGGCATCGGCCATGGCTAACCATGGCCTCCCCAAGATCAATGGATTGCATCTCGAGTTGGTTTTAGGTTGAAGAACATACAAGTCGGCGGGGTACTCCCAAAGTCTAGCGAGATGACAATGTCTTCTAATACCCCCTCGGCAACCTTGAACCTATGTGCTAATTACGGCACATGGTAGGAGTGGAGTAATAAGTCGAAAGGATCCTATGAATAAGTGTACGTGTCCACACTAATAGGCACGCACCTAAAATCAATCAAAAGTGTTCTTTGTTGGATGCCAGTGATAAAGGTGGTAACACGGTTACGGAGTGGCTATCCCCTACAATTAAAAAATTCGGTGGACATTAAACTTGCGAGCTTTCCCTCACTTAGGTGTGGAGGGTTCTTCTTTGTCTTCCTGGTTTCTTCGCATATTTCGCTTCACTATTTTTGAATGTATTGGGATATCTTTGATTTATTGCAATAATGGGATCTTAATGCACATATTTCTAAGTTCGGACACAAGATCGAACTCGGGTTGTTTAGTTTTTATCTCCATTTCCAACCTCTAGAAATGAGCTAGATTGTATGGAGGATGAGGAAGATTCTTGTGGCCTAGATGATTTTTCTGGTTGGTGTGGTTTTCATCTTCGGGTATTTCTAGGCCTGTCCTTCTACCTGATTTATTCAATTCTTTAAGACTCGGTCACCACTTTCTTTGATCTAAGTTTAATTTCTGTAACATGAAGAAAAATTCCTACGGTGGCATGAGGAATTCTTGCAACGCCGGAACAAAAATTTCTGCCGGCGACACGGGAATTCTTGCAACACGAGGTTAAAATTTCTATGACATTGCGGTGCAATACAATAGGTAGGAAAAGTGGGATAAGTGACCAATCTGATGTTGTGAATGGATTGGATGGTTTTATTATTGGGGTTAGACATTGGGTGAGCGGTACAGGTTGTGTGGGAGGAGGTTAATTTGGTGGGGTAGTTAATTGATTTCTTTGTTGCGGTTGCATCATTTGTTGAGGTGTGGGTTGCGGAGGATAAAATTTTGAGTTGGGAAAATTTGTGCGACGGGGTAAGAATAGTTCACTTGCCAAGGTTGCGGGGAACGAGGCACGGGGCATTGAAAAGCGTTTGCACATATGATTTTGAGCATAAGGAAATTGAAAACGCGATTGTGACATGCACGGAGGACATGGGCTGCCATGGTTTTGAGGTGCCATTGCATAAAGTGCATTGTTAACTTCTTGATTTGCCATATATCTTTGCTTTGATTTAAGGCAGAGAGGACATTGATAAGTGGAATGCTCAACTTCAAAGCTGACATACCTCTATATTGTTAGAAGAGGAGTTACCTTAGAGCATGTTTCCTTCATTTGGAGCGAACACGGCCAAGGCTTTCTCCCGATTCCATCTCTATTTTTCTGTTTCTTCTTAGCACACCAAAATATCCCAATTGTGAAGACAAAGTACTAAGCCTATATCGAGTTTTAAAGTTTTCAAATAAATTACCCATTTCGGCTCGGGTTACTCTGGCTGCAGAGCGGTTAACAAGCTTGGAAGAAGTGTCGCTTGACTCTCGTCCAACCTTGGAATTTCCCCTTTGGAATATCTTTTAAATCTCACACATCCTCCATGGAGTCAACTTTGATACATCACCACCATCTCATTAAATTTAAGACCTCAGGATACTGCGATTTGATTGCCCATAAGCAAATGGTTCTCTTGGTCTAAAGGGATCCTAATTAATTCATCTTAGATCTTTGAAAATTATATTGCCAATATTTCCACCAAATCTTCAAGGTTCTCCCCTTCCTTTTGAGTCATGCAAAATATTCCTTCCCTGAGATCCCTAGTCTTACAATAGTCTTGGTGATTTTAGAATATCTTCTTCATTTCATCCAGTGAAATGGGTTGATGACAACCCTATAAACCACATGAGAGCTACATCCTTCAATGTAACGAGAAATAACTTTAGCTTAAGATTGGAAGAATATTCATAGCTCATGCATAGTACATCGAATTCAAATAGGAAGGCATACGGGTCTTCACTAGAGGCACCACGAAAGTTAGGCGAAGTTGAGGAGGAATGCTTTTCTCGGGTAGCTCAACGAGTCTCACGAATAAGAAATTCAAATGTGAATAATTTCTCCTCATTCTCATCAATGCCTTCTGAATGGAGCCATACCGGTCAAGAAAAGTGGGACCTTGGAAGGCTACAAATTCTTGAGAATCAATGATATGGAGTTCTGGTTCAACGGGGTTCTAAGGAATTCTCTTGAGTTGACCAATAAGTAGAGATATTTGTCTTTCTTGTAAGGGGAGACTAAGATGGGTAAAGATAGAACTTTCAGCCCAAAGACGTCCTGCTTGTAGGTTATCAATGCGCTCGGAGACTGAGACCTCTATTCGAATTCTTCTTTCTTTTCTACCTTCTTTCTTAACAGCTTCCTTGTTATGGCCGTGTATTAGTAATGAAGCGAGTGCTCCACCACCACTAAAATCATTTGAAAATATTGGACCCTGTTAACTATAAAAAAACTCTGCCACCAAATAAGGAGGACATGGCTTTGTGATTTCAGACCTGCGACGTAGGTGCGTGGCTTTGCCCTTCGTCTTATCACTTTGACTCCCCCGATCTATAAAAAAAAAATGAAAGAAATCGGACTAAAACACTTAGGTAACATCCCTTAGCACCTCCATAGCGGTGATGCCAAAATTTTGAGTCAAAATATACACATAATTTTCCAATCATAAATTTTCAACCCAAGGTAGGTAAGCTTGTGAGATACTATACAAAATATGCGGTCGATTATTTGGTGTTCGTAGATTAATCATTCAAACACACACACACAAACTAATGCTTCTTTCTGTATTAATACTTTAGCGGCAAGGCTATGGAGTGGAACATAACATCCCTCTACAACTCTCGGTGTTGCGTGCATTGACCATGAAAAAAGATAAAAGATCAAATTACAACAATTTGGAAATCAATTTAGACAATAACGAATCCAAGCTTTGATCAAATGGGATTAACACATTTCCATTAGAAATTAAATCATCTAATCAATTAAAATTCGATTCTTGGAACTTAAGAAATAATGCATTAGTTGTTCTTTAAAGAATTATTGCTGCATAAAAATAAATTAAACACACACCTTTGCGGCGGGAGTTGTGAGTGAAGGGCCCTCCTCACTCAAAAACACTTTAAAATTTGAAGAGGTTGCTCGAGAAAAATGGACAAAACATAAGATTTATATTAATATGGAAATATACGACGAGTACGATATATTCTATATTGTTTATCAGGTCGAAATCCCAACCCAATAACCCTTTACAATGTGAAATGCATCCACACATAATCTCTAAAGCCCATATTTGGCTTGAATGACTAATCTAAGATATCAACCAACAATACGGAGCCTAAGCTATCGAATTTGGCTTATGTTAAGTCTAATCCATATTTGAAAGCATGGATTAGACAATTTTGTTACATAGCGGAAGCTATAGGAAGTATGATTTCGAGGGAAAAATACGCAGAAGTTCGGGTTGTTCCAAAAAGAGTTTGAAGAAGCCAATGGAATAGTATTCATGTACGATCAATTCGCTACAAAACCCAAGTCTTCGTTGGATGCGAAATAGTAGGTGTAATTCGAAACAGTGTTACTAAAGGAAATCGGTACAACGGAAATCCCGGTCCCATTGCGGAAATCCGCAATTTGCCCGGAAATCCCGAACGACTATAGGAAATCCGCAACGGTACAACTGGAAATCTGCACAACGGTGAAATGTGGTGCATGAGAAGTCTTCAAGATTTTGTGGAAGCACTTGAATCCAAAACAAATATGCACATAATTTCTAGATCAGTGGAAGTAGTAATTCGATCAATAGTTACAACTAGATCAAAGAATACATTAAGTCTAAGGAAAAAGTATTGTTACTTATTATATTAATTTAAAATACCTTAGGCTTATAGTACCCTTTTAATTTTCTTCCCTTTTTCATTGCCATTGTCCATTTTTTACTCGGGATTATAAAATGCATACGATTTAGATGCATTCAATTCGGCCATAGTCGATTATTTGGCTCGACACTCACTTGTGTTTGAGTGGAGTTGTTATGAAAATTCACACCATTTACTGTGTTATTCTTTGGCATTGTGGTGTTGATACAGATAAGCAAAACGGCTTGCCTTGTTATGCGGTTTGGGGTACCTTTCACAGCCTCGAATTTGTGGATCAGAGTCTACACGCTTCTTCTACATAAATTTCTACTCGATCTTGGCGACATATAGATATGCCGTGCCAAGCGAAGGTAATATCAAAAGAAATCCATTTCCTCTGAATGTGTATGTGAAAACGACTACGATGCTTGAGCACCAAATATTTCTGTGAATCCACAATACCCCAAATTTGTGCACAGGGTATGGAACAAAATTGTTAGCTTGTTCACATCTTGATCCCGCCTAATATGTAGTAGCGTTTTCACGTGAATGTGCTTGTCCTCATAGCTCCCCACGAGTAATATTGTTCCTTGATTTGATACAGAATTAATTCCAAGTGGGTGTGGGTGAGAATAGAGAGGAGTTCCCTCCCCATCCTTTTTCTCATAGTAGGTTCCCCCTTTCGGTACGGCATGGGGGTCGACTTTGAGGAGTGCAAGAGTGTCTTATCTTGGTCGGAGAAATCATGGATCGAGAAATACCCTTTCACCAAATTCTTATCTATCTACGAGCGTACGCATCTATTTGGCCTTCAAATACGGGGAATGTAAAAGTTGACTTGTACCTTGAAAGGAGTGACATCTCCTGGAGTGGTACAGGGATGCGGTGCACGTCGGTGGGCGATCGTTGAAGGATTTGAGCAAAGTTGTCCATCATCGCGTTCTATTTTTTTCTCAGGAGCCCCTCCTTGAGCAATAATTTGATAGGATCCTCCTGCTCCCTCTTCTTTCTTTTCTTCCCCCACATGGGAGGTAAATGGAGTGTTTGCGAGGTTGATCTTGCAGTAGTTCAACAGTTACCTAACTCCTTATACCACGACCTCATTGGGGACATCCAAAGAAAAGCGAGAGAAGAAGCGGTGATGCGATACCAGCGATCTAGATTTATGCGGGAACACAACATAATACGAATATAACCATAAATACAAAGATGGTAAGAAATAACACTTCATTTCATTAATATAAAATAAGCAAATACGATTACAAACATAATGGAAATAAACTAGCTAGGGCATTGAGTAGCTTATCTGAGAAGAGATGTTAGCGCTACATACCTCTAAGCTGTATTTATTGGTTCAAATACCTATTTATTATTTAGAAATAATGGAAAACCATAAACATCCAAAAACCTAACCTTGGGAGATCAGAAGCACCAAAGAATGGGCCTCGTTTGGGCAAATTGGTACATCAACTTCCGGGGATGTAACTTTGGTATACGATCTCCGTTTGATGCCCACAATACCTCATTAGAAATATCTATCCGAGGAATACAACCTTTAAGTGAGCACCATTTGGAAAAGACCCATGTTTCTCTGGTTTCCAAAAAAAATCGTTTAGGGCCTCGAAACGGCTTCGAAAGTTCGGGACACCGAAAAACTGTAAAAATATAGAATTGTGTTACATTTAAGGAAAGTAGAAAAAGCCGAAATAAAAAATGGTGGGGGTCCAATTGGAGAGCGGGTGGACACCAATATCCACCTAGATCATTGGATCCTATATTAGGCTCGGACTCAACTCGGTGATTAAATTTGTTGTCAAAATCTTTAAAATTTTCTCATGGTCCCACATTAGTCGTTGTTATTTTGATCTAAGTCTTTGCATCCTATTTTGTAGTTCTTTAATAAAGTTTCGAGTAGTACGTTGGTTTGATTTTGAATTTATACACCTATTGCACCCATACTTAAGTGGTCACCTACGGATTTTCATAGGATTTTGCTCTTATGGATCGTGATAGAATTCCCCCTTCTCATGTTAAAATGTCATTATTCTTTCTCTCACTCTGTGTACAACAATACACAATATTGCTAATTTTCTCCCAGTTAGGCCACGGTGTTGGGCGGGTTACGTGCTGTTGTAACACCTACCATAGCAATTTCTAAATGTTATCAACATTAAACGTAAATGCATAACACAACATTGATTTATTACAAAAAACAAAATAACAATATTACATTGTACAAATTATACATATATTTAAAGCATCATATATAAATCCTACAACATATAATATCATATCAAAATGATGGGTTTATTTTGATCATCATAATTGTCATAATCTTATCCATACACATGTTCAATTTGTTGAGTGCAATTTATTGTGATTAGCACTTATTTTTTTGCCTTTGGAATTGATGATACATACATGATAGAGTTATTATATGGTTATTTGGCATCGAGATGGTAGGGTGGACAAGACTATGGGTTATCGGTGATTTAATAGCACGGTACCCCTTCTACGGCTGGGGTTCTCGCTTCCATGAATCTACCCGGACATGTGTAATCTCCTCGAAAAGCTCCTCATATTAGGCTTTCTTGTTGAGTCAAATTAGATTTATGACCTGTGTGGAAATATACAACCAAGTAAAATACGATATGTTGTATATCAGTCAAAATCTGACAACAACCCTTTGCAATGTGAAATACATCCCATTTTATACGATATCTAAATCCTGTTTGTGGCGGACAGCCATTAATCTATACATTGCAATGCCAAATTACAGGATATCGAATTTAGCTTATTAAGTCTAATCCATGTTGAAATCATGGATTAGATGATTTTGTTACATGGAGGAAGGCTACTTGAAATGCAGTTTCGAGGGGAAAATATGAAAGTTTAGGTTGTTCCAAAAAGGGGTTCGAAGCGACGATGGAATAATCTTCATACACAGCAATTCCTACAAAACCCAAGTCTTCACTAGATTTGGAAATAAGTAAAATATGGTCGGCTTCTTTCGGTGTTCTTTGAAGGAAATACGATTCTTTGCGGGGAAATGCAGATAGTTGCGGAAATCCACAATAGTTGGGAAACCGAGAGCAATGACGGGAAATCCTGATGATTGCGGGAAATCCATGTTGCAGGAAATGTGGGCTGCCATGTTGTCCTTCAAGATTTATTAGGGTTTAATATATTTCCTAATCATTTTATGCAGGTTGTTGTTAGGCTTATCGGGGGTTTTTTGTTGATAGGTTTTCTTTTGTATAACATATGGCGGTCCTCGTTAACAAGACATCTTTTGTATTAATGTTGAGGGTTGGAATCTATCGAAGATATATGCAATAAATTGGCCTCTTTATTTTTTAATTATAAATTCGGGTTTGAATTCGGAAAACCTTTGTGAGGTTGTGGTGAAGGGCTAGAGTGCTCTCGAGTGTTTATTTAAATATTAATATTACGGTGGCCCATTTGTACTTCACTTAAGTATGTTTTTCCCACATGGCGCAATGATCAATCTGTTTTTACTCTTATTACCGTATCTCATACATTTTTTATATTTCGTATTTTTGTGGCTCCACGTTGTACATGAAATGCGATGAAGGGTTTGAATGCCCTTTATTGGCATGATAGTTATTCTTTTTATTAAATCTTGATTATTTCTTACGATGAAATAGATAGAGAAGAACTATCTTGTAATGAGCAAATATTATAAATTTATCCATTTGATGTATTCTATGGTTTCTCGAGTTTAGTTTCTACTGTGTTTGAAGGCCTCCGGTGCATTTTCACATCAACACTTATTTTTTACAACGGTGCTAGCAAAAATTCTCATTTTGGCCTTTAAATTTACGCTTGCCTTTGTAAGTGAAGTATAAACCTCTCTATATTCCAAGGTAGGCTTGTCTCTATCGGTATTCTTGGTCATATGGAAGAGCTAATATTCCCTACGGGTCTGAAATTTCTTCTGCTTCCAATTCCATATATAGTTAATAGTTTCCTTCTATATATTTCTACAAGGCAATAACTTGCATTTTTGTAAACTTAATAGTTTTAGTACACACATTTCCTAAATTAGTTTCAAGGTTATATTTCCCCATGCTAATTGTGTTAATGTTTGTCATATGAATCCTCTAGACGAGAGAAAATAATTATGTTTAAATATTGTCTGTTTTATGATAGAAGTTCACACAACTCAACTTCGGGGTGATGCTCCACCCAACCGGGAGACCCGATCCTCTTTTCGTCTCTCCCCCCAACTCCTACGCATTTGGGTTAGTATTTCAACTTAGTGTAAGGCCTTGGCCTGCGAGGTCTCTACAGGACATGGAACTCTTCACACTTTCCCTCTTGCGCAGTTTCAGGTTCATTCTCTCTCTCTGCTTTCTCCTTGTGTTCTTGCCTCGAGGTCCCTCCCCCTATTGGCAATTTTCCTTTTCCTTTTAGCGGAGAAAAGAGATTCAAGCGAGAAAATATTGCACGCGTCTCATAACTTTCGAGATCCCAATGTGAGTTTCTCACATATCCGAGTTATGAATTTCTTGATATATATATTAATCATTCCTAAAATAAAATAAAAATAATCACAATAACATATAATTTAAACAATTTACTTTTTACTCTTCGGTGACAAAAACTAAAAACTAGTAAATCTAGAAAAGTTATTTTGTCCTTTTACCAAGGGGATATTACAATTATGCACTTTATACTCCCTGTGGAACCGAGTTGGACACTTGTGAGGTATATTTATCGTTATATATCAATGGAATACATACTTATAATTATTAAATTCAAATGCCTAAAAGTAAGATGTCTAAAGTGCATTCATGTATTCTCTTAGTCTTGGGTTTGCCGAATATTCACCTTTGATTTGTCTAATTACAAGTTGAATCTCACACAGGTTGATATTTTCTTAGCGCCCTAAGTCCTTAAGTATGTACGAGCCAAGGAGAAGGGCCTCATATTCCGCAATTTTATTAGTACATTGGAATTCTAATTTGAAATAATGACCTTCATTAGTATTGTGTATCAGTGGCCGAGCAGTTTTTGCCACAAGAACACGTCAAAACTTACACTCCAAAGAGTCTCTTTTTTTTTTCATACATGATAGCTGTTTTTTAGGTTTCTCGGAGCTTTGGTTATTAGTTTCTTCATTTGGGGATGGGAAGTGTTGTTTGATGGTTTGAAATCCTCTTCATTTTCTTTTATCTTCTCATTTATATCAATTGCATTGTATAAGATAAAAAGAATCCAAATTGGGTGAATGGAATAAATGGGAGTGTTGTTTGGCCTATCACGGTTGCTAACCATGTATTTCATAACGAGTTTCTCGGTACAACCTCTAGTTTGGTTGAAAACGGGATGGTAGCGAATGACATATCCATTTGAAGGTTACCTTGTATTTTGGTAGCCCATGATCTTGATAATAACATTCCATAGTAGGATGAATATCGTCACTACTACGTCCATGACTAGGTTTTCGCTGGTAATTGTGTTAAAAACCAGAAACCCCGGAGTTCTTTATTAGAACTAAGCATCGACTCGACTTGAATCAAATGAGTACGGGTCTTTGCTAGAGCTTAGTTACCTCTAGACCCGAGATTCTCCGCAGGCGCTGGGCATGGGGTTATAGGAGGCACCGAGAATCTAACATGGCGTTATGTAATATCTTATCCTGGATGTTCAAACTTACATAGGAGTAGAAATAGTTCCCGCTGGTATTCACCTTCTATTTCGGGACCAAATAAAAGCTCAACGGTTTTCATCCCAATCGGATTTAAAGTGTACGCACTCATTTCTGTATGTTAAAAACTTTGAAGATTTGAAGTCTATACCTATCTATAGTTATAGCTCGGTAAAGGGTATGGTTATTTTTATTTTGACGATTTCCCCTTCAAAACTAAATGGCGCTTGTAGTTTGGATAGATTTGTTTCGGTTTTTTTGACCATGATTTTCTCTATGTTCTTAATTTGCTGACTTTGGTTTGGGATTTTGTTCAACACAACCATCTCAGAATCTTGGTGGAGGTACTAGGAGAAATCGGGCAAGACTTGTACGAATAACTTTATCTTTGTTTTTGGTTGGTTTTCTTGATCACGATTTTTTTGCTATCCTTTTGCTTTTTTAAGGATGTTATCGGGGTTTTAGTAACAATAGTGTCTGAGCTACCTTTCTTGGAGTTGCCTTGGTTTTTCCACTACGAGATCATCTTTTGCCTGGAAAGCACGTATGGCATTTTGAAATCTTATAGCGGGATCTTTGGGGTCCTCATAATTGGTTTCATTTTGGTTGGAGAGAAGAAAAGCTTGTTCTTCTTCTGACGGTAAACCTCACCCTCGTTATCGAGCCTATTAGGTTCAAATGAATTTCATCAATGGGTTTTGTATTCCTTTCCTCCTCATCAACATAGTTTTCATTAAGGGGATTGCCTAATTTGTTGGTCAATTTCCCTTGGTTTGTTTTGAGGCTGTTCTTTCCCTAAAGCTTTGGTTTCGGTTTCTGTTTGGAAGGTTTCGTTGTTTGTCTCTAAGTGTCTTTCCTCCATTTTTCCCACATTTTTGCCATGGTTTTAACCGAGCCATATATTCTAGGATACGAAGAAGATGCGGAAAGACGACTTCATCACGGTATGTGACTTTCTTCTCTGATTTAATCCTGGCTCTTTCTTTTCGGCTAAGTTATTGCATTTATATGGCCACTTTTTGCATTTCCTCTGGGTTGGGAGTCCTTGTCTCTTAGTTGATAAGTCTTATGCAGGTTTAAACCTTCGGGGAGAACTTCGCGCAAAAGTGAGCCAAGTGGAGGTTTGAAGTGAGGGCGGGAGGGCGTTATAAACTCTTTGTTGAACCTGGTACGGTATTCACGGACACTTTCCCCATTTTCCTTTTCGGATTGTTATACTCGGACGGGGATTTGAATGGGGTTCTTTAAATTCTGTACTTATTTATGAAGGTTTGGTAGAGTTACGGGAGATCATGTGTCTTTGTTTCGGAGTTAAGCTCTTAAACCATTTTTTGGGTTCTCCGCCCGAGGCTTTGGGCGGAACGTATCATTCTTATAGTCTCATCTTCTGTTTCCATGTATTCAAAGGCATCGCTAATTACATCTACATGTTGTTGAGCGGTAGTAGCCTCCTTCCGGTAAAGTGCAAGATTTTGGATTGATAGTCATTTTGTAAAGGATCCAAAGGTGTGGCAACACCAAGGGTGCATACCAGGTTGCCATGGCGGGAGCTAATGGATGATTTACAATGCTGAGGAGAAACATGGGACGGCGGGGTGATTTGAACGGTAGTGGTTTGGATGGGTGTGGCGGATGTACTTGAGTAAATGATACGATTTTCGACGGATACGGGGGTGGTAGGAGCCAAAGTGATGGGAATTGAAATTCGGGAGGTGTAGTAGGTGAGGCTTCTCTACTAGGACTCTGTGGTAGATACGAGGAGCTCAAGATCGTGAAAGTTTATCTTACTTTGTGAATTGCTTCTAAAGGGTTTCTTTGATTTTAATTCAAATGGGGAATCCTGTGAGGATGTGTGATGCTCGGTCTTGATCTTGCTTTACGGATGGACCTATCGGTAGCTAAGTTGCTAGTTTCGGAAGCTGCCACGAGAATCTTCTACGGGTCATCTACTATGATAGGGGGATTTGGGTACGGATGAGATTTGGTATAGATTCTTTGTGAAGACGGATTTTGAATTCGAGTTTAGAGAGGATGGAATTTATGATTGTTTTGGATGAATGGCGTCTCTAGGGGTTTTGATAATGTGAAGGATGGTCGAAACAAAAATGAGGGCTAGTGGAGTCGCCGAGGTGGATTTCTTTGAGAACTATGGTCCACCGCCAGGCTATCAAAAGTGCTTTCGGGGGAAAAAGTTTTAAAACTTTGAGGTGAAGACTTGCAAAGAAAAGGTTATTACTTGGTTTCATGAGTTTGCTAGGCTATCTGGACAAGTAATGGTTTTATTTGCAAGTTTATTTATGTTTATCTCCTATGTTTAGGTGAAGTTTTCTGAATCGCTAAGTTATACTTAGTTTGTCAGCGATCACAGAGTTTGCACCATGAGTTTTTAAGTTTTTGAAAAGGATGAGTAAAAAAAAAGGTATGGTTTATAAATTTTTGGTTTTTTATGGAGTTTTTAGGCCTCTTGGAGGCTAGTGGAGTTGCCCGAGGTGGAACTTGGTTGTTTTTATAGAGATAATAGCTATGGTCTGCCACAGTGACTAACTAAGGAAAAAGCCAATGCGGGGAGGTTTTTTTGGGGTTTTTACCGAGTTTTTATGTGCCTTTGTAAGGGTTTGGAAGAGTTTCCTATAACTAAATCATCATTTTCTAAGATGGTGAAAAGGCTAGCTTCAACTCTTCGAAAAGCTTACTTAAGGTTTCTAAGAAGTTTGATTGAGACTTCGAGAGTTACTAAGGAGTACTTAGATTGTCACTAACTCGGAAGGGTCCCTTAGTGATTGCCATTATGTTGGTAGGCGATGGGATAAGTCAATCGGAGATAGTATTCTAGTACAATTTGGAAAGTTTAGGGAATCTAAGTTTGTTTATGCTCGAGTCCCACCGTGATCGCCATTATGTTAGTGACGGTGGGGTTAGTCCAAGATAGTATTCTTGAGTCTGCGAAGGTTTAGGGAATTCTAAGTTTGTTTTATTACTCGAGTCCCACCGTGATCACCATTATGTTAGGGTCTGATGATTTGGTTGATTGGCAAGCCAAGTGACGAGGTAACATCAAGCTAATGTTTGGAGCTCGAGACCTTCTGGACTCGGAGAGGGCTCTCTCTATTTGTGTAAGGGATTTGTGTTTTTCTTCTTATGTTTCGGATTTTAGGCTAGTTGTGAAGTAGGTTTTTGGTTTTGGTTTTGGGTTTGTGAGGATGGTGATCAAAGACTAAGATAGATAAGAATATTGTCGGATCATTGGGCTATGGGGTCGAAAAAGGTCGAAAAGATTTCAGATGGTGATACAAGGTTGTTGAAGGGCCGGTTGTTCGAGGTAAAATGGATCTTTGGGTAAATGGAGTGGGATGGACACTAAGTTTGTGAAGAACAAAGGATTTCAAACATAAATAGTTCAATGGCTAACATAAACATGGTAAGTTAACCATTAATCATGAGAAATGTAACTATAAAGCTGATCAATGCATAGAAATAAACATTCAAGCAATACATAGAGATATATGACTCTCTCCTAACTTTAGAAATTGCTATGAGACTTTGAGAAATACAATTAAGACAAACAAACAACTCAAATCACTATGAGGAAACGCCTAAGCATAGTATTTCAAGCTATTGGGCACTTTGAAGCAAGATTGCATAGTTTTAGGCAAAGGGCAAGATGGGTACAGACCTCCTTGGTTCAGCAAGGCCAGCAATCAAACAATCAAAGAAAGGTTTCGAGAGGTGGAGCTATGACTAGCCATGAGTAAGCGAGGGCATATAAGTGAATCATACTTAGCATGCATAAAACCATAAATAAACGAGCAAACAATTTCTTCGGTTATCAAAGAGCAATCGAAGTTCTGCTGATATGACTAAGAAAGAGGAAGAAAATATAGAAGCTATAAAGAAACGAAATTTGAGGTGCCTCAAAGGGCATGTATCAAATCTATTCTCTATTTTCTTATAAGCGAGAAAGAACATGGAATATGAATGAAAACTAGAAAGCATAACGAGAGAGAGGGACACTATACCATTTTTACCAAGTCAACGATAGTCCTCCTTCATCATCCAAAATCATTCAAGAAACTATCCAATGCATGAGACAAATGTTTCTTCCAAGCTTGTATATACATATATTGCTCTATATCATCAAGTTCAACCTTATTTACAATGAAGTCTCTTGGAATATATGGCTTAGATGAGAGAAAACCTCCTAGTGCAACGTCTCAATCTCATTGGCTCATGAAAAATATCGATTTTGTCCTTGAGGCTTTAACGAAGCCCAAGGCACAAAATATCTAATAAAATATCTCAAAAAAAAAATGCTAAAAAGGAAAATATAGTGACTTTTCATAATTAACTATGCCCAAAAATAGCTAAACGCACATTAGGAAAAACCACTTCGGAAAAGTGTATTTTTCATAAAATTACTTAAGAAATATATCGGTAGAAAGTCCTCGTCTTGCGGGCGATTTTTGGATGCCTTCCCGATGTCGAAACGAGGCTTTGTGATGGCTCGTTGGAAATGAATGTATATTTTCTGAAAATTCTTAGTTTTATCCAAAATTATCACTATAATTCTATCAAAAACTGAGCTTGTGTGTAAAAAACCCAAAAAATAGACTTTGCTGATAAACGGGGCGAGTGTGGAAAAAGTGAGTGTTTTTTCGCCATTTTGGAGACCAAATCATCTTCAATTGATCTAAAAATTGCTGAGTAGATGCCCCTGAAATTATGGCATCCGGTGATACCATTTTAATCCTTTGAGGATGTCCCAAGCGAAATAAGCGATGCTGCCCATGATTTTAAGCCAAAAACCCAAAAATGACAAAAAAACAAAACTTGTTGAATTTCGCCCAATTTTGGCGAGCATGACCCCACGATTTTCAGAAACATGCGAGAAGATGGCCTTAAGGTGGAGCTTTGAAATTGTCTTTCTTCATTTTTGGTGCCGGGCGCCTCTTTTGAGCTTCCTTGAGTTTTTCTGTGTGGCCTTCAATTTCCGTCGGGCGAGTTGATTGAGTTTCTTATAGTGCCAGGGTCATCTCCTCATTTGAGGTAAAAATCTCTGTTGGCCTTTTCCAACTTATTTTCCAAGTGATCATTCACCCTCTCTCAAGCCATGCTTCTCGATTGTTCTCTATCTCTTGGGTGAACAAAGTAGTGAGAGGAAAAGATTGGAAAAAGGCGACTTCTTCCTCCTTTTGTTTCTCAAGGGCTCTTGAGTCCCATGGTCACTTCGCCTCTTTCTCCTTAGCTGATCTTCATCCTCACTATCATTGAAATCACCCATGAGTTCTTCCAATTTAACTTGCACCTTGGAGGCCTCGTTTTTATATTTGATGGCACATGTCTCCATATCTGGCCATGTGGACACTCATATGTTTGTTTTGTGTTTGCAAAAAGTGAATGAAGTTTATAGACCTCTCTAGATCTACCCTCAAAACATCAATTTGTTCTTCTTTATTGATCAAGAGAGACTCTAGGATTCGGGTCTCGTTGTCACTATCATCACTTTGGATCTGAATTATGTAAGTCCACCTCTCCTTCTCATGTTTGCTTTCTTCTTTCTCCTTTCCCTTGATTTGGGTGGCCTTCTTGGTCTTCACTCCTCTTGGGTAATTTGACAATGGGTTGCTTGGGCAACTTCCCCTTGCTTCGGAGGGCCCTAGTAACATTTGGAGTTATAGTTTGAAGCACCCTTTTCCTTGATGTCCGGAGTTTTCCACTTTTGGAGAAGATAGCATATTTGCCTAGGAAGGCGGCTAGCACATGATCTATTTGCTCTTTGCCTTGTTACTTCCTCATCATCCTTGCCACTGTTTTGAGTTTCTTGTGAATGCTTTGACTGTCCTCTTGCATGTCTTTTTGAGGGGGGCACGCCCTCTTTTACTCTTGTCCTTGCTTTTTAGGACTTTGGCGGCCTACTAATCTCTTCAATGTTTTAGACTACCATCTTCATCTTTTTTTATAACTGTGAGGCTACTAAATCCTCATCAAATTGCTCCAATTTCCTCATCATTTCCCTCCTCAACATTTTTGAGTTTCTTCATGGCGCTTTTCTTCATCAGCATGCTTGCATATCATCACTATGTTTTTCTTCACTTTAACGCCTTTCCTCGGTTTTCTCTTCTTCACCTTGCCCTTCTTCTCTATCTTTCTTGTCTTCTTCTTCATCATGCTCTTCTTCTTCATCTGTCTTTGTTCCTCCTCATCATCTTGCTTTTCCTCTTCAACAAATTTGCTCTTCTGCTCATCTTACCGCCTTTTTACTAATCATGAGGAAATTTTAGCTTCTTGAATGGGCTTACTTGAAGAAGGCGAAAGATCTTTGAGTGGAAGGTGAAGGAGATGCATGGGATGAACGTACGGTGGCGAAATATAGATGTGCAATGAAAGTGTCCCAAGAGATTCCCTTCTTCTCAAGGTGATGAAGAATGACAATCTTGATGGGGAATGATGGAAAAGGCAAGTTGACTGTTTGAGAAGGAGGTCTTTTAAAACTGATGGAGGCCATCTTTTCAATACTTCTATGGAGGAAGAAGGGAGATTTAACAATTGGGCTCTTGTGAAATGCATGAAAATGGACATTGTTGGAAATGTTTTCATTGATGGCAAAATAATTGTGAAAAGAAGGAGCATCAGAAACGATGACACAAGACATAGAAAAGCAATAGAGAACAAAGGTACGAGGAAAAGAACGAGAGGAAGCAATGTATTGTATAGCGAGCACGAGAGGCAGGTAGAGAGAGGTAGCGAGCGGCATAGAAGGAATTGCATCGAGTAGCGAGAGGCGAGAGGTGAGGTGTTGTTAGGGTTTACTAACCCGGTTTGGTTGATACACTAAATAAGTACATTCCGGGAATCGTAACCCGGAGCCGGAGACCGTTATCGCATCGGAGCATATAAGGCCAACGAACAAGTTAATAAGAGGATGCAAGCAGAAGTGTGATTGAAGCTTAGAACCGTCATTTCGTATAAAGTAGGATTAATAAGTGTTTGAGTTCCGGTTTAATCGCATCGGAGAAAAGCTGTGCGGCGGAGTGTTTATTAAAAGACTTGCGATTGCGAGGGGAAAATCGGGACCTGATGGATCAATGAACTATATTTGAAATATGGTTGAATTCCTATAGAACACTATTCTGAAACCGCGAGCGGGTTTTACGAAGCAGTTTCCATATCGCCGCTTTTCGGAGATAAGTGGTTTCTTCGGAAGTTGGGGAAGCGATTCCATAGAACGGGCGACACGCGTCCCTGTACGACTCCACAAAATCGCTTGTCACTGCGCGCCATCACGCGTTATTGTTCGACCTAGGATGCCCAGCGAAATTGTTGAGCGTCGTTGATCTGGGAAGGAGTCATCGGACGGTGATCGCTTGATGAAGATGTGCGAAGATTAACCAAAGTACGGAGCGGGAATTTGATTGGGTCACTAATCATATATGTGGGCCCAGTCTAAATTATATTAACTGGGCATTTTCAAATTAATATTTGCGGGTTTAACCAAGGTTGTTTAAATTAAATATAAATTATGACGAAAAGCGATTGGGCCATCATTTTTACTCCAAAGTTGGTGGAACGTATAAACCCGGGAGTCGACATATGAAGGTCATTACTAAAGGAAGTTGATTATGTGAAATTGGCGAAATATGAGACATATGATGTAATAAACGTGGGTTAACATATGCACATAAACTTGGGATCGATATATATATATATATATATATATATATATATATATATATATATATATATATATATATATATATATATATATATATATATATATGCGTTGGGGAGTTCATAACAAAAGGAGGAATTGGATTAATATCTCAATCCTAGATTGAGATATTAAAAAGCCTTAGTTTAATTAATTGTCTAACCAAGAAAATAGAACAATGAGAAGTTGTTTTGGGTTCGGGTAGACCCCGTTGGATTATCTAATTGATCCCGTCTAGGAATACCATCAGCGGTTTATTGGTTTTGACTCATGGTTTTAATAAAGGCGAAAAATATATAAGGAGAGGAGAATTATAGTACAAGGTGTGCATGCAGAGGGGTTGATAACGAATAAATCTCTTTAAGAGATATCTTCATGATTGAACTCTGATAGATCTGAATATATGATGCACCTGTGGATTTGATAAAGGTTCAATATCTCTAGATCTAGAAATGATGAATCTCTAGGAAGATCTGCAAAAGAAATGATGAAGATGTGCTGCAAGTCTGATGTACAAATTGAAGAAATTTGGTGAATCTGAGGGTTGAAGCCTTCAATATGAGAGTGGAAGTTTTCTGCCAGTAGAAGCTAGTGTTAAATCAGGGGGTTGGAGCTCCCTTCCAGCAGTGACTAGAGAACAAGAGAAGGTTTTAGCCTTTTGCAGGTGGGTGCCTGCGTGCTGGTATAAGTCTGCGCTAGCACTAAAATTGTAAGAAGTTTTCTTTATAATAAATATTGAAGACAGAGATGACATCAGCGGTGGTTTTCTCCTGAATTGGGTTTCCACCTTAAATACTAGTGTTCATGTGTGTTGCTTATGTGTGATGGTTTATTCTGTTATTACTGGACATGCTTAGTGCTTACTAAACATCTAATGAATGAATGATGTAATGATCTAAGTAAATAATCAAATGCATAGTAAGATCTCTGTACATACACAAGTTTTCTTAAGGATATCCGCGTGTATACACGAGTTGGGTTCAGTAAATTAGCCTATGGTTTTAAGAGAAAGAAAAAGTAAAAAGTTTTCAGTCAGCTCTAAATACTGATTCACCCCCCCCCCCCCTCTCTCAGTATTTTTCCCAACAATTGGTATCAAAGTAGGTCCTTCTGAAGGAGCTTGATCGCTTGAAGGAGATCCATCTAGATGGGAAGGAAGAAAAAGAAGAAGGCTACTCAAAGAAAGGAGATATATGAGAAAAAATGTGCAGCAGAAAATGAAGAAGATGAAACAGGTATTGATTGTTGTTCTTGTGATTCACTTTCTTGTGCATGCAATGGTGAAGATAGTGAAAGTAATGTTATGGATCTAGAAGAAGTTCTCAAGATTAAAGTTGAATATCAACAAAGATTATTTAATGAGAGAGAATCTATCTACAAAGATATGATATCTAGAATGAATGGACAGATAAACAAGTATCAAAGGTTGTACGATGAAGTAACCAATCACAGTGAAGGACTTGAAGCAGAAATCATCTCTCTGAAAGAAGATTTGGAAAAATCAAATAAGAAGAATGAATAACTTCTACAAAAATTTGAAGAAAAATAAAATGGGTTGAAGGAAGAGATTTTAAAATTGAATGATCAAGTAGAAGAAGGAAGAAGGGTCGAAGAAAGTATGAAGAAGCAATTCCAAAGATTGGAGGTTGAGGTAAACATTTTAAAAGGTAAATTAGAAGAAAAAGATAAACTCTTGAGGTTTCAAGATAGTACTAAGATTCTGGACAATATTCTTAGTAGTCAAAGGTCTCCTTCTGTTAAATTTGGTCTTGGTTTTCATGAAATGGTTAAAGGAGAATCTAGTTCACAAGAAAGTGCTAAAGATTCAAAGGATATCAATGCAAAACCTGAAGTGTTGAAAGAAACAAAAGGTCAACCGACAATCATGAACTCTCAAAAGAAATCATTCCCTCCTAACTATAGAAGCATCAATCGATTCTCTCCTTTGATCAATAATGTTGAATGCTTTAAATTTCATAATTATGGGCATGTTGCAGCCAATTGCAGAAGAAGATTGACAAACAGATTCTACACAGAAAGGTACTCAGGTTTCTTTAAGGGATATTTTTTTTCATGCAGCAAGTTTGGTCATAAAGCAGTTGATTTCAATAAAAGAAAGAATAGAAAAACACATTATGATCCCTATGCTTATTTTTCTGGTCACTCAAGATGTTATGCTTGTAACAAGTATGGACATGTAGAAAAGAAATGCAGGATGAATAGATCTGAGAAATTGGATAATTTCTAGCACACAATAAGAAATTTCAAGCAAAGCTGGAAAAAGAAGGAGGACCGGTCAAAAACGTAAGGGATAATAATCCTACTGCAGTCTTCCACTTCTAAATCTTACTTCTCATAATGACTGCAGGAGTGATGTGAGATACATTATAGGAATCAGTAATGTATCATCACAAGGGGAGAAATATATGGTGCTTCCCATGGTTGGTTGGTAATTCTGGTTGTGTTTATTTCTAACAGTGCATCTGATGTGACAAGAGAAGACAGGTACAGGTGGTACAAATTCAGGGGGAGAAGAAGGAGTGTGAAATTTT
The DNA here is from genome assembly GCA_034641835.2 of Pinus albicaulis. NCBI lineage: Eukaryota > Viridiplantae > Streptophyta > Pinopsida > Pinales > Pinaceae > Pinus > Pinus albicaulis. The sequence continues at coordinate 707,619,642 of CM076576.1, read as the reverse complement.
CAGTATTTCACTTTCCACACACAAGTTCCAATAGAGACAGAAGCGTATGTTTTCTATTAATAAAAACAATGAGATGGCTCAAGAATAGGAGCACAGTTTCAGGGGGAGCATTAGCCTTACTGAGAGTAATGCATTGTTGGCATTATGATGGTGACATATATCCTTCTACATCAAATAGAAATGATATATACAGTGAACCCAATGAAGAACCCAAAGGTGATTTATCTGAAAAAGCTCCATCCAGATATGTTCAAAAAGAATCATCCAAGAATCTCAAATTTTGGGAGAAAAGGGATTAGGTGTACAAACAAGAAGGACTCTTGTGGGATCTTCTAGCTATCTGGCATTTATATTCTCTATTGAACCACATAATTTCAATCAAGCTAGCAACGATGAATGTTGGATTCAAGCCATGAATGAAGAGCTTGATCAAATTGAAAAGAATCACACTTGGGAATTAGTACCAAGACCTCATGACAAAAATGTCATTGGAACTAAATGGATATTTAAAAACAAGTTAAATGAGAATGGGGATGTTATAAGAAATAAAGCTAGACTTGTTTGCAAGGGGTATGCTCAACAAGAAGGTATAGACTTTGAAGAAATTTTTTCTCTTGTAGCTAGACTTGAAGCCATAAGAATGTTTCTTGCTTTTTCAAGCTTCCAACAAATCAAAGTTTATCAAATGGATGTTAAATCTGCTTTTCTCAATGGTGATCTAGAAGAAGAAGTCTATATAGAACAACCTGAAGGATTCATTTTTGGAAATGATGAAAATCTTGTTTGTAGACTTAAAAAGGCTCTATATGGTCTCAAACAAGCTCCAAGGGCATGGTACTATCGTCTTGACAAATATCTCCATCAACAAGGATTTTCTAAGGGGTCTGCTGATAGCAACTTATACATAAAAACTGAAAATGATAAACTATTGATTGTGGTTGTATATGTTGATGATATCATTTTTGGAAGTAATGAAGAGTCTATGAGTCAGAAATTTGCTTCTGATATGCAACAATAATTTGAAATGTCTTTACTTGGGGAACTAACATTCTTTCTTGGCTTGCAAGTGCAACAAGCAACAGATGGCATATTCTTATCACAAGAAAAATATCTTAAGAAAATATTGAAGAAGTATGGCATGGAAGATTGCAAACCTGTAAGTACACCAATGATAACCGAATGTAATCTCAGTTCTAATGATGATTCCCCCACGGTGAATCAACCAAAATACAGATCTATGATAGGAAGTCTACTTTATCTCATTGGGACAAGACCAGACATTATGCATGCAGTTGGGATTGTTGGACGATTCCAAGCTAATCCAAAAGAGTCTCACCTTCAGGCTGTGAAAAGAATATTCAAATATCTACAAGGAACTCAAGACTTTGGACTATGGTATCCAAATAATGCTGATCTTACTCTTCATGCTTACACTGATGCAGATTGGGCTGGAAATGTTGATGATCGGAAAAGCACTAGTGGTGGTGCATTCTATATGGGGCCCCGATTAGTATCTTGGTTCAGCAAGAAGCAAAGCTCTATTGCCTTATCTATAGCAGAAGCAGAATATGTGGCTGCCACATCATGTTGCACTCAACTTCTTTGGATGATGCAAACTTTACAAGACATTCAAATCAAATGTTCACCTCCTATCTCCATTATGTGTGATAATACAAGTGCCATCAGTATCTCAAAGAATCCTGTTATGCATTCCAAGACCAAGCACATTCTCATCAAGTATCACTTCTTACGTGAACAAGTGCTTGAACAAAAGGTGAAGTTGGAGTATGTTCCCTCCAAAGAACAAGTTGCTGATATATTTACCAAACCATTACCCAGGGAAGCATTCGAATATCTCAAAAAAAAGCTGGGAGTAGTCTCTGCCATGCAAAAGATCAGATCTACTTAAATACAGAAGATTAAATTGGATATGTGGAGTTCCTGCAGGAAAACCGCGTATGGGCATTTGCTGACAATTTTTTTCTAGGTCAGCATTCTTCAGCACAACTGCGGTGCTGATGGGTATCTCTAGATGCACAGGTTAAGGGGGAGCATTGTTCATGTGGAAAGGATGCATTGTTGGCATTATAATTATTTGTTGTAGTCTGATCTCATGCTTGAGAATTTCTGATCTTGATTGTATAAGTCATTTCTGTTCTTTCATTAACTATTATGTTTAAAGATGCAGCATGATCTCAGGGGGAGCATGGTATTATCGGTACAAAGGATATTGATCAACCCTTTGCCATTGATGTCAAAGGGGGAGGAAAAACAAAGAGGGGTTTCTATAAGAAAAACAGAGGAAGAGTATTGCCATCAATGCCAAAGGGGGATATTGTTGGAAATATTGTCATTGATGGTAAAGGAATTGGCAAAGAAGGAGCATATGAAATAGTAACTAGGCAGTAGCAGAGAAGAACAGAGGAAGAGTGCATTTACAGAGAGTAGTATCAGTCAAGGAGCAGGGACAAGCAGTGAATTGAAGCAGAGTTGTCCAGAGACAGTGTAGGAAGAAAAAGGCCATCGAATAGAAAAAGGTTCTAAATTCTCTGTGAATTATATGTATATTCTTGATAGAATTTAGTAGGAAGGATAGTTGAGTCCCTGTGGACAATTATGAATCATTGTGAAAGCATGGTCTGTAAACATCATAAGCTCTGTGGAAGGAGTAGATTCGTGAATCTGTATAAGGTAATTTTGAGGAGTATCGATTGGAAAAATCATTATCGAGTACACGAATTATTGTTCATTGATACTGGTATCTCTCACCGTGTAATGCATTGCCGAACATTTGATTGCTAAGGTCATGATACAGTGAGCAATGGGGAATGTATAACCTGATGAAGCAGCGCGTTATAGTATGCGGAAGAGTATTAATATGAAACTCCCTACCGAATGATTGGACCGAACTCTATTGAAATAAACCCGAGTTGTGAACCTGAGTTAAGGGACCAAAAGGAATTGCGTAACCCGACTTAACCATGGGGTGGTCACTATTACAAAACCACGAGCGGATTTGCGAGGCCGGATTGCCCATATCGCACCGCCTTTCGGAGATAAGTGGTTTCTTCGAGTTGGGGAGCGATTCCATAGAACGGGCGACACACGTCCCTGTACGACTCCACAAAACCGCTTGTCATTGTGCACCATCACGCGTTATTGTTCGACCCAGGATGCCCAGCGAAATTGTTGAGCGCCGTTGATCTGGGAAGGAGTCATCGGACGGTGATCGCTTGATGAAGATGTGCGAAGATTAACCAAAGTACGGAGCAGGAATTTGATTGGGTCACTGATCATATATGTGGGCCCAGTTTAAATTATATTAATTGGGCCTTTTCAAATTAATATTTGCGGGTTTAACCAAGGTTGTTTAAATTAAATATAAATTATGATGAAAAGCGATTGGGCCATCATTTTGTATGTTATTCCAAAGTTGGTGGAATAAATAAACCTGGGGGTCGACATATGAAGGTCATTACTAAAGGAAGTAGATTATGTGAAGTTGGCGAAATATGAGACATATGATGTAATAAACGTGGGTTAACATATGCACATAAACCTGGGGTCGATATATATATATATGCCTTGGGGAGTTCATAACAAAAGGAGGAATTGGATTAATATCTCAATCTCATATTGAGATATTAAAAAGTCTTAGTTTAATTAATTTCCTGACCAAGAAAATAGAACAATGAGAAGTTGTTTGGGGTTTGGGTAGACCCCGCTGGATTATCTAATTGATCCCATCCAGGAATACCATCAGCGGTTTGGTGGTTTTGACTCATGGTTTTAATAAAGGCAAAATCTATATAAGGAGAGGAGGATTATAGTACAAGAGGACGTAAAGGGTTTGATAACGAATAAATCTCTTTAAGAGATATCTGTATGATTGAAATCTGATAGATTTGAATCTACGATGCAGCTGTGGATATGATGAAGGTTCAAGATCTCTAGATCTAGAAATGATGAATCTCTAGGAAAGATGCGCAAAGAAATAATGAGACGACACAAGTCTAATGAAGAAATTGAAGAAATGTGGTGGATCTAAGGATTGGAAATTAGGCTTTCTGCCAGTATAAAAATTTTGGTGTTAAAATCGGGGGTTGGGCTCCTTCACAATCAGTATTTGAAGCAGAAAAATGTTGTAGCCTTTTGCAAGTGGGTGCTGCGTCTTTGGTATAAGTCTGCTTGACACTAAAATTGTAAGAATTTTTCTTTATAATAAATATTGAAGACAAGACGACGACATCGGTGGTTTCTCCCAAATTGGGTTTCCACCTTAAATACGGTGTTCATGTGTTCTTATGTGTGATGGTTCATTCTGTTATTACGCACATGTACAAGCTACTAATCTTACGATGAATGAATGATGCAATAATTTATGTAAAGAATTAAATGCATAAAAAGATTTACGATAAAAAGTTTTCGATCGACTCTAAATACTGATTCACCCCCCCCCCCCCCCCCTCTTAGTATTTTCCCAACATCGGGTTATGTTTGAGGCTTGAGTGTCACCATCTCAAAAAAACAAAAACAATATTAATACCTTTTATTAGCATGGCCACATTGATTTTTCCATCCACGCTAGGTATTTTGAAATTACCTTAATGGTTCAAAAGAGAATAATACAAGCACAGTAGTAAATACTATAACACCTAATAAAATTTCACCATCTCACATAGGACTATACAAAAGAAATAATAAAAAATAGAGAAATGGATGCCTACAACAAAAAATTGGGAGAAATCAAACTTTATTATAAAGAAATGGATGCCTACAACAAAATACACATAAAATATCTTGTCTTATAAGCACAAGTGCATTAATGAGACCTTTAATCCTAGAAATTTTTTGATGAAAGACATAAAACATGTTATATGTATTATCCAATGAAGTACATGCAATGAGTTATCACAATTTATAATTGAAAATCTAATTGCATAAATAGCATGTGGTTTACTAGGGTCTCAAATTTATTGATACTTTCTACAAACATGCACTTTACCTTTCTTCCACAAACTTTCATGCACTCTACATAAATCAACCAATAATTGACATGATGAGAAAATAGACTAATACATAGCCTTTCATAATATCTTTCATAATCAACAAAATATTATATAGAAAAAAACAAGTGCTTATGGGTTCTCGCATTATATAAATTTGTCCCATGAAACTCAAAAGGACATGGAAATTGACGACCTTGGGTTTCTATTCTTCTATGTAATATTCCCGAAAATTAATTATCTAAGGACCAAAAGTATAATCGGGAAACAATATGTCAGTTTGTCCTTTTACAAAGTATTGCACAAAGGGATCCACAAAATATCTACAAAAAAGGGTTGAAATGCAAGACAAGTTGAACCAAGTTCAAAAAACACTCTAAGATATTGTTGATGAGGTGTCTCAATTGCATTGTCTTTCATTGCACTTCAGAACCTTTAATACCCTCACAACTAACATATCCTATTTTTCTTGCACTACACCTTCGACCATGCATTAGAGTAAATAACTGAGAATCTATTTTATCTCTAAATGTTTTAGGTAGGTTAGAAGAATAATAGAATTGAGGTTAGGCTCACATTAATCTAATGTGTCTAAATATTGTTTCAACTCCCACCCATTTTCTTGTAATTTTAACAAGGTGATCTACAACCTAGTATGGGGGAAAGGCGATGTCATGTATATGATGTAGAAACATATCAAATTAAAATATAACATAAATCCATATTAAAATTGTATCTATAAAGGAAGAGAGTGTGTTTCTTAACATGCATCAAAGAATATTTTAACATGAAAAATAAATGGCTAGAGGTACAACATGGTTACTACCTAGACCACATATCATACCATATAAATTTTAGTGCATATGTTCTTTATCAAGACACTTGGATATGAAATTTTATGTTTGCAACTTTGATATTGATCCTTTAGAAATATTTTGAATGTACATGTACTTTAGATGTGAAGAGGCCTCCTAGGGAAGGCATTTGGTATTAATTTCTATGTTATTCTCATGCATTATGTAGGTACCCTTATTTTGGTCTACATAATTTCTGTTCCTAGCCTTCCATTTGAAGTGATCATTTGTAATAGCCGAAATTAAAATATAAAACTAATTACATCAATTTATGTGATTAATAATATTCAACTATTTAGCATAGAGTTTTAGAAAAAACATGAGCATAGACGGCTTACCTCTAGCGATGATATTTCTTATTTGTGATTTTGGAGTTGAATGCTCTATTTGAATCCACAGCTAACTGCAACAAAATATTGAGAATGTCTCTCCATCTAATCATAGGCTCATCTGCACATAATATTTCTACAATTACGCCACCCGAGCCCTCAATCAACGTACTACTTCTAATGTGAATCCTTTGTTTCACAACACTCTTATCCATAAAAATGCTCATCTCATTCCCTCTTTGTCCATTAAATAGAACTATTTGTTCCAAAAAATGGAAGGGAATTGGGAAAGGGATCCACATGCACACAATCCATGTGTCGACATGCAACTTTTTGTTTAAAGTTTTACTTAATTCAATATTTCTCTTAATTTAACTCTTTCTTATATTATATCCTTTTTTTTGTTAGCTTTACTTATTTGTACTATTTGTATAGCTTACTTACATATATATTTATTCGAACTCAGTTTATTATTTACTATTTTATTTACTCATTATTATTATATTTTCTTCATTATTTATTATTTATTTACTATTATTATATTTTCATTTATTATTTACTTTATTTTTCATTTACTATTAATATCTTTTCTTTCTATTGTTTATTATTTATTTGCACCCTATATTTTAATATTATATATTTTATTTATTTATTATTACTATTTTTATTATTATTAGATGCCATTAGATACTCCCCCTATTTAAGTAACTCGTCCTGAAGTTAAGTTGAATCATTTAAAATTTTATTTAGTTATTTATTACTTCATGTTTACTCTACCCTTTGTTGAACTAGTATAGCCGACGGGCATCGAAAGTTTTCACATCACCGGGGGAAATCCCACAAGGAATCTATCTCCTTTTTCCCAACTTTAGGATCAGACATAAAACCTCATCGGTTTCTAGCATTGCCCCAAGGTTTGGACCCAAGGCTTGTGCACTGGCTCAGTCCACCTCATCGCCTCAAGGAAGACACATGGCTCAGTACTCCATGCGGTAGTACCTCAGAATCTCAAAGGGCTGGCCCTACTCCCTCCCACACTCACGCTAAGGTACACAAACGCAAACATCAAAGTCCTTACACCCCCACCGAGAATTCGACACTCGAATCCAATATTAGGCACTCGACCTCCTCAAGATGGTTCCATAGCCCCTTAAGATCTATCCATCAAAAGCTATACAATACAAAGGAACCACTAACATATGTAGTGTTTATTGAGTATCTCCCAAGCTTATATGTTGTTACATATTCTCCCTTGCGGGTATGGGCTCCCATGAGATCATCAAACACCCCAAACCATCTCGACCCATTTATGGAGTTACTACAGGTCACCACATCTTAACATGAAACCAATGCATTAGTTATAATCATAGTATGATAGAAAATAATCCACATGCCAACTCTTGCATGCCATCATGATATCATAACATCATTGTTAATCACACCATTATGAATAATAAAGAACTACATACTCTAGTATGTCACAAAATCTACATGCAATTTCCACAGTGCTTCACATTATAAAATACCCTCATAAGTTATAAAATCAACATATATATGTCAAAAGATGTATCATGACATCACATAGTAAATGGACCCACATTCCAATATAAATTCATATCATAACATCATAAATATGTGGATAATCTCAATTCATATCAACTATAGGGCAATAATAAATTATAAACATTCTTATCATGATTTATTATAAAAATCAATTTCTAAACAAAAAATAACATATATTTCATTACAATGCAATAATATCATTAAACATCCATAAAGGATATTAAAAACTAATAAAAGCTGAAGTTATGAGAAACATGAGCCATGGCGAGAAAAAGCAAAAGCCTTAATGAATATTGTGTCTCACTCACACACAAATAATGACAATCATACAATATAAATACATCGAGAATATGTCTCAATATAATACGTCTATCTTGGACACAATGACTTTGGTTGAGTGAATATCTAAACCACACACTAATCTAGGAGCGTAACTACTTGGAGTGAATCTCTCAACTAGCTAGACCTAAACAAACTCCCAAGTTTGAGGAAATGACTCATTCTATAATAGACAAGTGGGAATTAATCCAAGTTTTATAACTTTAATTGTTTTGGAATTTTTTACTTGTATTATGTGAGCGTGAGGCTAACATTCCCCCTGTAAATCATAAGTCCAAAGTAATAATGCAGTACCATCTCCAAGTCTTCATGTTGAAAGCTGTGAGCTAATCCTCAATGAAGAAATGCCGAAAAACTACAAAAATTGGATGCCGAAAACTCCAATATGAAGATAGCAAACCAAGAAACATGAATCAACTGCAAGTCTAATACATCCTTGAAAGTTGCTTGACAAATCCATCAAATTTCAAGTGCAATGAAAAAGGATCCATATATCCTTTGCTTGGTCCAATGATCATCAAAGGGATGAAAAAAAGAGTGTCCACAAATTCTCTCAATTAACATGCCCAATTTCTTATCCACGCGACAAAATTTTAATGATGCCCACTAACATATTTGTTGAAGTTCGATTCCCAATCACTTTTGATCCATAAATTCAACGGGATATGCGAATTGATATGTGTCACAAGTACGCAAAATGGGCAATAGGGTTGTGCGTAGCGGTGAAATTGTGGGATTAAAGTTTGTAAATACGAGGAGGTTATCTCGCAGGTCGATTTGTTCACAAAAGGGATAAGCCGATTGCGGCCACGAGGAAGGGCGTAATGACTCTCCTCGGATCCACGTGGAATGAAAAGGAACCAAATGAAAACAATCCATTGTAGAAATGCTCAAACATCAAGAAGGAATGAGAGGCGAGGCTTTGTCTTTGATAAATGACTAAACATATTTATTATATTTCTGTCCCTTTTATCAACAAAGGGATACCTTATTACATAGGATACTAATGAAACATTGCAAAAATAGAATTCACGGTAAGTAGGTATGCATGTCTATCGACTTTGACTTAGGTGTTAGGTATGCAGGCCTACACCTATGCCGGTGTAATTAAGGGATATCGGGCTTGCAATAAAATTAGGTGAGTTCGCCTTCTCTCGGTTGGCCCGATTCCTCCTATCTAGAAGCGTCCCAACTTCCATTCAAAGATGAGGATACGGATGGTGCAACACTTCGGCGGTCATCCAATTTTCTTGAGCTAGAGTTTGTCCTTGGCGTACCACCCGGGTAGGAGGTGTAGCTACGGCGTACGGTAGAATGAGTCCTCATGTCCAATAATGTGTCTTTTGCCAATGGGAGTTGGAAGTTCGGGATATTGTCCACCTAGGATGAGTACTTGTCGTTGGTTCCTCCAAGAGGGGAGGCTCAAACAACTTTAGATGATTGACATTAATGACATTATGTATTCTGTGTTGAGGGGGGAAGGTCTAATCGATAGGAATTCTCCCTAATCTATTCTAAAAATGGTATAAGGGCCATATCGGATTGGAAGAAGTTTATGATGTTGTCCTTTGAATATTTTCTTATCCAAATGTAACCATACTACATTGCTCGGCTAAAAGGACATGGAGGTCCTTTGTTTGTCATGCCTTTTCTTGGCACGATCTTGGGCTTCTTTGAGTGTTGTTGTTACGGCAATGTGTCGTTGTGCAAGTTGTTGAAGAAATTAGTGTGCTGAGTGTTGCTCTTTTTTACGGTGCATCGTACCTTGGGGATCCAAAGTGAGGGGAAGCTTGGTTGGAGCAGCTGGTTGGAAGCCCAAACATACTTCAAAAGGAGATAACCCAATAGAAGAATGTGTGGCCTTGTTGTAGCTATGTTGTAGAATGTGTAAATAGTTGTCCCATCATTTCCTGTGCCCAAAATGAGTATGGAGAGCATGGACCAATAATCCATTGACCACCTACTGTTTGTATATCCATTTGAGGATGGAAGGCAAGTAGATAACTTTAGTTGACACCCAAGTAGTGTCCTTATGGTCTTCCATAAGGTGCTTTGAGAAAGCGTGAGTCTCGATGCGAGATGATGTTGCTTGGTAGGTCAAAATGTGTCCGGACATGTTTGAAATACAATTTTTTTGTTTGAGCTACTTTGTAGTTGTCTTTGTGCGGGGAATAAAAAGAGCCATTTTTCTAAAATGGAATACTACTACCTAGATTGCATCATGTTTCTTTTGGGTGGTGGGTAGTCCACTTAATAAATCCATTGAGATTGATTCCGAGGGCCACGAAGGGAGAGGTAGAGGCTGATATAAGCCATTCTTTCTATTGGATGGTTTTGATTGAGAACATAAGGCGCAGGATCGATGAATTTTTCAACTTGAGGTTGCATAGAAGACGATAGAAATGGCGTTGGAGGTGTTGGATAGTCTTTGTGGTACCAAAGTGGCACCATAGGTTGATGCATGAGCTTCTCGAATGAGCAAGAGGTGATCGTGCGAGTGTGGCACACGAGTAAATTTATTTCGTAGAGCCAACCATCCTGGATGGTGTAGTCCAAGAAAGGGAGTCTAATTGATAAGCTGTGGGACTCTTTAAGGCAACCCAAACCTCATGAAAGTTCGGATCGGTAGCATATTGTGCTTTCCATGAATCATAATTCAGCACAATGCACTTCTAGAAATGGGAGGATTGGCATGAGTGGCTGCTTGAGTAAATCTGCCATTTTGTTCGAACTGCTCTTATTATATTTGATCACCAATTGAAATTGCTAAATGTGGGAGGCCCATTTAAGATGCCTTTTTTCCTGAGAAGCTTAGAGCCGTGATTTGTTGAAGATCAATGGATGATGGTATGTGTGGAGAATAGTCTCTTTTCCCAACAAATAGTGGCACCATTGCTTGAGAGCTTGGACTAGGTTGTTAAATTATTTTTCATAATTACTATAGTTCTTCTTAGCACGGGAAAGAGCTTCGAGTGATAAGCAATCGGGAGTTTCCTCCATGTTTAAGTATGGCACCAATAACATGCGTGAGGCATATGACTCAACCTTAAATGGTGAGAGAGGTCGGGCGGACACAACACTCGAGGCGAGCATGAGTGCCCCCCTTGAGTTGAAAAAAAAGTGGTTGGTAGTATCGTTAGTCCAAATAAATGTAGAATGACTATTAGGAGAGCCGATGCAAAGGGACGAGCAATCCGAGAAAAAATGAAGAATAAACTTAGCGGTAAAAATTAATACCACCTAGGAAAATTTTTGAGCTCGTTGGGTGAAGAAGGTTGTGGACAACTACTTTGCGAGGCTTGGATGTGAGATAGATCCGGTTGAATACCTTCTCGATTGACCACGAAGCCAAGGTAAGGAGCGCGAGCAGTCGGACAAAAATAGGACTTATTCTCCTTGACTTGTAACTTGTGCTCTTTGAGGATTTGAAGAACTTGACGAACATGTTGCATGTGGGAGTCCCATGTCTTACTAAAGATGAGAATGTCATCTAAGTAAATGACAACAATGCAACCCAAATATCCTTTGAAAAACATAATTGATGAGTCGCATGAACGTGGGTGGTGCATTAGTCGGGCCGAATGGAATGACCTTCCATTCACAAAGACCAAATTTGGTCTTGAAAGTCGTCTTCCACACATCATCGGGGTTCGTTCGAACCTTATGATATCATGATGTCAAATCCAATTTAGTGAAACCACTTAGCTCCTTGGAGGGTGTCATGTAACTCCTCAATTTGGGGTAGGGGGTAACGACTATTTACTGTGGCTTTGTTAAGGGCTTGGTAATCAGTGACAAGATGAATTTCTGAGGTTTCTCGTTTTGGGATGACAAAGGTGGCAGAAGCACAGGGAGAAGAGGATGGTTGAATGTGGCCAGAGTAAATGAAGTCTGTCAATTGCCTCTCCATTTCCTCTGATTATTTGGGGGCCAACTTGTAAGTTGGTGCATTAGGTAGAGCTGAGCCTCGAATGAGTTGAATAGAATGGTCGTTATGGCAAGACGGGGGAAGGCCCATAGGAGGTTGGAAAACATAAGCGAATTTGTGAAGGAGAGGAGTCATTGGTTCGAGAACAGGATGTGTAGTATTGTTTGGTGGTACGGGGCGCACCAAACAAAGAGAGACACATTAATTAAAATGGACATGAGGGATTTGATTTGTGGTGGAAGTGGGTTTGGGTTGTGCTGCCATGAGGATATAGGTATGCCCATCTTTGTTAAGTTTATACTGGCGGGCTTTAGCCATATAAATGGCATCTCTTTGGGCTTGGTAGGGGATGCCTAGAAGTAAGTTAGAACAATCCAATGGCGAGACGTCACAAAGGACAATGTCTTCAAATGGGCCTATGGCAAAGGTGATCAAGCAACGTTGGGAAACCAATAGGCGAGGACCATCCTTTTTAACCCATCCGAGATGATAGGGTTTTGTTTGTGTAGTGACCAGATGAAGGCGGTTAACTAATTCTTGAGATACCAAATTTTTCTGGCTGCCATTGTCCATGATCAGTAAAGCCAATGAGTTTTTGATTTGGCAGTTGTGTGTGAAGAGGTTTGACGAGTTTGGCTCTTCACAAAGTGGGTCGTTAAGATCAAAGAGGGATCTAGGGCTAGTGGGGTTTTCAAGGGAAACATCCTCTCATTTGTCAGCCGTATCGATTTGGACGTAGTAGACTCGTGAGTAAGGTTTTATTTGGTTTTCATGGGGGACTTGAGAACTTGACAATCTGGCCCTGGTGGGAAGAAGTTCAGGAAGGAACACCAAGGTGTGTTGGTATTGGGATTCGAAGAATGAGGATGTATGAAGTGGGGCAAAGTGGATCGAGGAGGACGACCCTAGGAGCGAGCTTCCTTTCAATGACAAAGCTCTTTTGAAAAAGTAATGTGAGTATAAAGTCCGATTTTCAAACAATTCTACCTCTCTACGTAGTTGAACCAATAAGCTACCCATCTTGTTGGTTTTCATAGATTTGAGAACTCAAAAATTAGAAGTACTGTGGGAAGTAGTCTTGTGGAAGGAACAACAGGGTGTGTTGGTATTGGGATTCATAGAACGAGGATGTATGAAGTGGGGCGAAGGGGTGGAGGTGGGGAAGGACTGAGGAGGACGACCCTTAGGAGCGAGCTTCCTTTCAATGGCCAGAGCTCTTTGAAAAAGTATGTCTAAACTTTGATTTTCAAACAATTCTACCTCTCTATGGAGTTGAACCAATAAGTTAGCCATAAACTTGAGTATTAATACTTCTTCCAGATCTAGAATGTGGAGCCATAGGTGCAACTTGGAGAAGTAGTCGATGTAGGCTTGCACTTCTTGTGTAGGGAGTTGGTGGAGCTAGTGCCATCAGATCCATAAATATTGTACGTACTTGGGTGGGTAAAAATGGTTTCTCAATGCTTCACAAAGTTGAGCCCAACTTTGGATTGGGGGAGAGGTAGAGAACCCTGGGCGTTCTCCAAGATTGACCAAGAATGTGGTTTTTTCTGGCTTTATATCCCACCATGTTTGGGAAAGGCCTTCCAATTGCAAGGCAACCATCTGAATCTTTTTCTCTTCAGTGAGGCCTGGGCAAGTTTTGAAATAGGTGGAAAGGCTACGGATCCATGACTCCACCATTTCTCCATTGCTTTGCCCATCAAAATTAAGGAGCTGGATTCAAGTATCCAAACACAAGAAATCTGGAGTATTTGATTGTTTCATTTTGATTAATTCATTAAGAGCATAGGCAAGGTCTTGCACGGTATTTGAAGCATTGGAGTCAGATTCCACTACTAAGGGATCTCTTCGAGGAGGCATCTTGGAGCGAAATATCTGTGTAAGGTGAGCTTACATGATCTTTGAGATGATTAAGAGGGAGAGATCTATGTAAAGTAGATCTTTGCACCTCCTCTCTTGTGTGGTGGAGGTATGTGCGCTGCTGAGGCTAGGAGACTTGTGTATCCAACGTCATTAATAATTGGCTCATCTCAAGATCTAATTTTCCCTTGAATCTCAAGATTTGATACCAATTAATCCATAAATTCAGTGGGATCTTCGAATCGATATGTGTCACAAGTCTGAAAAATGAAATAGGGTTGTGCGCAGTAGTTAAATTATGGGAATAAAATTTGCAGATATGAGAGAGGTTATCTCACAGAGGTCGATTTTTTCACAAAAGGGATAAGCCAGTTGCAGCCATGAGGAAGGCGCACTGAATCTCCTCAGATCCACGTGGAATGAAAAGGAACCAAACGAAAACAATCCATTTGCAGAAATTCTCAAACAACAAGAAAAGAATGAGAGACAGAGCCTGTCCTTGGTAAACGACTCTTAAAATATTTATTATATTGTTGTCCCTTTTATCATCAAAGGGATACCTTATTACACAGGTTGCTAATGAAAACATTGCATAAATAAAATGTGCAGAAGTAGGTATGCATGTTTGTGCCTTTGACTTAGGCATTAGGTATGCATGCCTGCACCTATGCCAGCAAAATTACGGGATAGCAGGCCTGCAATAAAATTAGATCATGTGCCTTCTCCTAGTGCGCCTTCTCCCAATTGGCCCA